>OX638075.1:0-600000 GCA_951804385.1 Trifolium dubium | reverse complement strand
ACTACTACTTAGATTAGATATACACGGAACCTCATTATAAACCAACACGTGATACAAATCACAAACTCCACGTATTCAAACACATTCTCTGGCTGTTAGTTATTCATGTGAGACAGACACAGAAGAATTAATCAAATCATGTACACGTAATTTTCTACTACTATTTATTTTTTCAGGTAGAGTATACGTATACACTAAAATTATTAAAATATGAACATCGACATTCTATTTGCCATATACTGCTATTTTATATTTTATAATTACAAGTAACAATCAGTGATTTGAAAAATGAAAGAAAATCTTCTCATACTAGTGATATTATGCCTCTAAAAGATAGTACAAGTCATCAAATAAAAAATATCCAGGGATCAAACATTAGAATATCCCGTTTAATAATATTATTATTATTATAGCTTTTCAATATTCATATCAAATATTAATGATTTGACTGTATAAAAGATATCAAGGATTGATTGGAATATAATAATGTAAAGTTAAAATACAATGAACATCTTGATGACAGAAAACATAATAAAGTCAAGATTCATGCGAGTATATCAAGTGGAATCTTTGTAATTATATGTCTCTTCATAAATATCAATATATGCTCTCACTCATTTTGATATCTCTAAATAGAAAGATGCTAACAATCTAACAAATTTCACATGAAAAGACATAAGAGGATTCATTCATGACAGAAAGTGTTGAAATATCACTTAGCCTTCAGCAGTAACTGTCTTCTTTGATTCCAGAAGCTTTACCTTGTTTGAGAGGTTTCTCATTACATCTATAATTACAGTCTTCTTTTGGATTCTGAACTGAATGGCCAACTCTGTTGAACCTGAAGCACCCTGCTTCAATAAAGTTTCATCTTCCATTAATGTGGTGGGAAAGTGTTTCAGTGCAATGACACACAGAGCAATCAAGGTACGAAACACAGCAATATCGTTTGCAACACCAAGAGGAGCCTCAGCATTTAAAGACTTGAGTGTGTTGAGGTCATGCTTTTGTACAGTTTCCATATCACTTGAAAGGAGTACTCTCAATGCAGCCAACAAGCGTCCTTCTATTATTTCTTCACCACCTAAGCTCACCTGTTACAAGTAAATCAAATTGTGACCTTATGGTTTTTTTGCTAAGATCAACCAATTCATATGAAAGTTCATAGTATTTAGGCAAGGCCTTAATGAACTGAGGGAAAGTAGAATGACAAAAAATAATGGATTATGGATGTGATGTTGATTCATCAATGGAGAAGGGATTAAATATTTGCTACAATATAGAAAGGGTTGTGCTATTTTGACACACAAATTTGACGACAATTTAGATACTTAACACAATTCAAATATGTGGATAATTACGTTCAGTAATAAAATAACAAGGTAACTTGTTAACCATCCATTGAACACAATTAACCACAGTTTTAAACGTCAATATACATGATATTCATTAACCATGGTTTTTGTTCAAATATACAATTTGAAGATTGGGGTTAGGTTAATGACATTCAACATTGTGGTTAATGTATTGAGTACATGGTTAATGAATTGCGATACCTGATTATATTTATTAATCATTCACAGGACGTAATTAACATATTTGAACTACGTTAACCATATAAGTAGTAAATATTAAACACAGTCATAGAATTTTGTGGAAGAGACCTTGAGATCTGGAGATTCACCAACAAGATTGAGCTGAGATAAAATAAGTTGCTGCCATGGAGCAGGTGTGGAGAAGTTTGGTGAAGAAACTCCAGCTGCCATACTTGCAGCATCCAAAAAAGCACCATCATATTTGAGCTCAATACAGTCATAAGGGTTTGAATTTATCACAAATCCATAATCAAGAAGTAAAAGATCATTGCTTAAACATCCATAGCAAAGTAATAAAGGATCATCTTCCTTGATTGCTTTCTCAGCCACAACCTAAGGCAAATATTGAATTCCTCAGAAAGGATAAATCCATATTTGTTTGTAAAAAGCAGAATTTGAGATGTGTGTGTGTGTGTGTGTGTCTGGGAGAGGAATGAGAAAACGCCTTCACCCGCACCTTTGTGAAACCAGTTTCTAGTTCCTTAGCAATACTAGCATTCGGATTGAAACTATGATTACACATGTCAATTAGAGGGAGCATCATTGGTATATCAAATTTTGTCCCATGAAATCGGAATGCTCGAGATGAGACTGCTGACATTGCCCATCCAAGAGATGATGCATCTACTTCTTGGCCACCAAAAAGATGCTTATCTGGTGTAAGACCGACTAATGCGCGCTTGACTTGTTGCTCAAAATCAAGAAGAAATCGGCATCTTTTGTTCACCTGTCTCGTAATTCATGAATTTGACAAAAATTAGCTGGCATACTAATGCACAAGGCATTCAAAATAATTAATAGATACTGAGATAGACAATTGTACTTATGACTATTTCAAATGTTTTAAAGAGAACAAGTTGCACATTGCTCTTGTGAGGAGGACTTAGAGAAGCAATAAAAACCCAGTAACATTATTTAACATGAATTTTACACAGAAATTATTTTTTTTATCTCATCTCCTCTTTCCTTAATTACATCATAAGCTAAGTGGCTCAAATCAAAGGGTAACTCTCTCATGTCCCCAACCGCAAAGTGAAAATAGATGCATTGGCCATAGTTCAACAGATTATTGATTATGTACTGTATAATTCTATTCATTTCTCTAGTCAAAATGAAGATGTACAAAATCATTTTTTTCTTTTCTTGATTAGTAATCTGCACTGCACAGAGGCCAAAAAACATCCTTTCAGTCCTAATTAAATGATTAGCTGTAAACTGTACCTGGTGAAGAATAGGAGCATACTGCAAATTCTTAATGTCTTCCCCAGGAAAAAATATGGGAAGAGTGTAAGTTTGTGGGAGATTGCTGATGTATGGCCACCAAAAAGATCCAAGTTTTGCCCTTTCATGTAGAAGCTTCAAACCCAGCTTCATTGCCCATAATTCATCTGCCAAATGCTACCTTATGAAAACAGCTTATAGCTTATTATATGAATATAATTTAACTTTATTTTTATCATTTGCAATAGAAATAGTTTATACATAAGTGCTTATCATGATAAGCACTTGAGTTTATGGACCGTAAGCTCTCCCATCCATCCCAATAAGTTTCACAAATATTTATCCTAGTAAGTAGATAAACTCAAATAACCCTATCAATAAGCAATTTTCATAATTTCTTCCAAAAATTCTCTCACAGTCACTCACAAGTACTAGTAATAAATAAGCTGAAATAAGCAATTCAAATAGAGAAATGAATGAATTTACTGGGAACATGAGAGGTCAATTGAAGGAGAAGAGAGTGAGATTCGTCATAATCTTGAAGAAGAGAGTTGAAGTACAAAGGAATGTGTTTGGGAAGAACAATTAGGTCAGTGCCAATTGGGATATCTTCATTGGCAACTAACCCTAAACCATTGGAGGATTCGGATTGAGCTATCTTAACCGCACGGTGAACGAAACCACCTTCTCTGGTTACCCATTTTATGAGGTCGTGTGGATGAGGAGCTATTCGTGACGACGATGATGATGATGATGCGCATGTTAGCGGACGGACGTGACTTAACGACGATGACATTAACATCGCCGTCTTCCAACTACCACCCATAACCATATTAACGGTTCGATCCCTTTCAGTCACTGCAATTTTGCTCACTACTCTGCACAGTGCAATTCTCACCTTCAAGGCTCAAGCTCAATATATTACTCCCTCAGTTCCAAAATACGTGTCTTGCCAAAATTGTTTCTCCCAAAATAACCGTCATATACTATTTATAACATTATTTTTTACTATTTTATCCTTTAAAACAATCATTACATAAGAGAAAAAGTACACTCAAAAATCTATTTTTAGTATTCTAATGTCTACCACCAATAAAAATAGGGGTATTTTAGTAAAAATAATATTCTCTCTCTTTCTTTTACACACTTTTTTTAAAGTGTGTGATTTGGTCAACTACGACATTTAAAATGAAACGGAGGGAATATTTATTTATTTTTATATTTTAATTTATTTATTTATGAGATTCAAGTTAGTCCTTCAATTTCTTTTAATTTTAATTTGATCTTTTAATTTAACTACATTGATGTGATTGATTCTTTTTGTCACGGTTTTATTCACCTATAAGTCCACATCGCTTAAAAAAAATGTTTTATATACAATTTGTCACATTTGTCAATTCAACCAAAATGTATTTTCTGCAAATAATAAAACTGCTGTTCAAAAAAGTCACACTCTATTAATCCAACTCAACTCTCGAAAATGGAATTGCATATGTGAAATTAAAATTGTTTTTTTTTTTTATCATAAGTTAAAGAAAAATGTGAAATTAACACGTTCAAAGGTATTGAATAGTTGCCGCTATAATAAATTGATTAACTTTTATTTTTATCTAAAATCACTCCTCTAAATTATTTTTCTCTTTCTTTATGTTAAAATAAGTGATCTTCCCATCTTTTAGTTTTTCTCTTTTATGACTTTGTCATCTTATAGTGTAACATTTTGTTGTTGTCATTTTTGTTCAGTGTTGGGTTATTCGTCGTCTTTATACAATATTTGTTCGATTAAATTTCTCAAATTATATTCATTCGATATATTTATCAATTCATCTATGGTCAAAAAACAACAACTACAAATAGAATAATAATTGTTCAAAATAAAAAAGAATAATTCATTGACAATTTAACAGATTATTTAAACAAAATAATCGTGGTAAATCTACTTCTATAGAACTGAAATTAAATCAAACAATATCGTGAAACTTAATCATATTTTCCATTCTATAGAAAACAAAATAAAAAAGTCAGTACCAAAAAAAGAAAAAAGTTAATGATTCTCGACAATGAGAAACAAAAGCATGCATAACAAAACAAAAAGATGTAATTAAGCGACTTAATTACAGTAATTGATTATTCACTCCAAAGGCATAGGTTCAGTTTTGACCCTATCAGTCGTATCATGACGGGAACCCATCATCATCATCATTCTAAATTCTTCAAAATCAATCATTCCATCGCCGTCGCTATCAACGCCGCCGATCATTCTCCGACACTCCGCTAACGAACATTCTTCACCGAGACTTCTCATTACCGTGTTAAGCTCTTCAGCAGTAATCGAACCGTTACCATCCATATCAAAAACAGCAAAAGCGTCTTTCAGATTCTCCAATATCTCATCGGAATCAACGCCTTTTGTGTTCAGTTCGATGAATTCTTGTAAACTGATGGAACCGTCGCCGTCGCCGTCGCCGTCGACTTCGCGGATCATGTTGTTGAGTTCTTGTTCTGTTGCTGGTTGACCTAAGCTTCCCATTATGGATCCGAGTTCTGATGCGGAGATCTTGCCGTCGCCGTTGACGTCGAATTTTTTGAAAACTTCTTCGAGTTCGCCGGCGAGACGGGCGCGTGTGCGGACGGAGAGTGAGGTGGATCGGGCAGGGGTGGAGGATGCAGATTGGTTCTGATCCTTGGAGCGGTTGAACATTGATTTCAAACCCATGGGCATGGCTCTTGATAATAGATATTGCTAATTGCTAATTAATAACAGAATCAAAACTGTGAAAATTTAATTGAATTTAACGAAACTTTTATTTTTTGTTCTTGTTTTGTTTTGTGAAGAAAATGAATGTATGAATGAGAATAAGAAAATGGAATGAGAATGAGAGAAAGAGAGAGAGGTTAGGAATTTGGGGTTAGAAAGAAAGAAAGAATCAATGACGTATTGTGTTTACTAACTATATTTGGAAGATGAATTAATTAATTTTAGGAGTCATTGCAGCATGCTAATCGGCGCTACTGCGTTCCAAATCCACCCGTTTATGTTTATTAGTAGTATTTACATTATTACATTATTATTTTTATACCATTGTTTAATGTTTATGATTTATTTTCTTCAATATATTTATTTTCTTGTTTACATGAGAATGAGAATGAGAAAAAGAAAAGTAAAAATGGATGACATTACATGCTAAGGACATAAACTAATAATATGATAAATTATGAAATATGAAGTAGTAATTGGATCAGATAAGTTATGAACTCTCATCTTTTGTTAAAATATGAGTGTAAGGGTCTATTTGGCAACGCCATTTTTTTAGTTTATAATTCAGTTTACGAGTGTAAGCGTCTGTTTGATAACATTTTTTTTACATGGATTTATAACTTATTTTATTAGCTTATAAACTATAAGTTATTAGTTATTAACTATAAACTATTGGTTCGTACACAACAAATATAAATGAGGATATATTCTGACCCGATCTCAAGTCAACATCTCCGAGAGATTGTTCCTTTGGGGTTAATACGTTACGATTTTGTCCTTTTGTAGAAAAGGCGTATTGGTTGGTTAGAGAAGTGTGACGTGTTGTATATAAACTACTGTTAGCCTCGAGTTCCAAACGATGTGGAACTCACTTAGTGTGAGCCAAAACAGATGCCCAATTTTATTATCCGCGAGGAATAAATGAGGGTATGTTCTGACCCGACCTCAAATTCACATTTCCGAGAAATTGTCCGCTCTGGAGTTAATCTATCACGTTTTTTCCTTTATAAAAAAGAAGTCTCGGTTGATTAAAAAAATATGACATGCGAGTTTCAAGCGATGTAAAATTTTATGTGAGCCAAAAAACTATCTATCATAAACTATAAAGTATTTTTATCTAACAGACCCTAAGTGTTTCCAATCTTTTTCCAATATTACTACCTCCCTCAGTCCCAATAGTTACTAGTTACCATGGCGATGAAATTGAGGGCTACAAGCCTGCCTCAAGTCCTCAACATAAACAAGTTTAAGAATTATTGTACTCTCTAAACCAAATGCTTCATCCGGCTTTATTTATAAGTAAAAATTACTTTATAAATTCGTTAAACAATTGATATATTTAATCTTATTTATGAATTAGATTCATCATTTGTTCAACAAATCTAAAAAACGAACTTTTATATATAAATAAGATCAAATGGAGTACATACTTAATTCAATGACATCTAAAACAAACAATTATTTTTGGTTAAAACGACAATTATTTGGGAACATGGGAGTAATGCGTAGTCTTTCTCTTATTTCTTCTCCGTTTTAACAGACTAGCTGTCTGTAGCTGCTCCGCCGCCGCGCCATCGACTGCCACACCGTCGATTGATCGAAACAAACAGTTATGTGAATTCAATTTGTTCTGTTTTCTGCCATGAACTACAAACTAGGAAGAATTACTTTCCACAAAACATACACAACAACAACAACTACAACAAATCAAGTAAAACACGTTCTCTCATTTGCTTGTGACAATTTTAAACTTGGGAGCAATGTTGCATTTATACCAACTCGAATGTTATCTTATTTTCAATCCCAAGAACAACAAGGAACTTCAACTTCATACACAACAAATTTCATTTCAAAATCACATTTTTTTGAAAAATCTCTCACAGCCCAATTGGAATCTATGTTCAGGGCTAGTACTTCAAATTCAGATGCATCATTGGTTCAACAACTTAGACAAATTCATGCTCAGGTTGTTGTTGGTGGAATGAGTGATAGTATTACATTAAGTTCAAGAATTTTGGGGATGTATGTTCTTTGTAGAAGATTCAAGGATGCTGGAAACTTGTTTTTCAGACTTGAATTATGTTATAGTCTTCCTTGGAATTGGTTAATAAGAGGCTTTTCTATGTTGGGGTGTTTTCATTTTTCATTGATGTTGTTCTTTAGAATGTTGGGTAGTAATGTTGCACCAGATAAGTATACATTCCCTTATGTCATTAAAGCTTGTGGTGGTTTGAATAATGTCAAGTTGTGTAAGATGGTTCATGGTATGGCTCAGTCTATGGGATTTCATATGGATTTGTTTATTGGTAGTTCTTTGATTAAGTTGTATACTGATAATGGTTATATTCATGATGCTAGAGACCTGTTCGATGAATTGCCTCTTAGAGACTGCATTTTGTGGAATGTCATGCTTAATGGTTATGTGAAAAATGGGGATTTTAAGTCGGCATTAGGAACTTTTCAGGAAATGAGGAACTCTTACGTTAAGCCTAATTCGGTTACATTTGTTTGTCTTTCGTCGGTATGTGCTACAAGAGGGATGCTTGGTGCTGGTATTCAGCTTCATGGTCTTGTTATTAGGAGTGGGTTTGAGTCTGATCCACAGTTGGCGAACTCACTTATTACAATGTATTCTAAATGTGGGAACCTTTTTGATGCTCGTAAGCTTTTCGATATGATGCCACAGACTGATACAGTTACTTGGAATGGTTTGATTTCTGGATATGTACAGAATGGATTTACGGTTGAGGCTGTAGCTTTGTTTAAAGCAATGATTGCTAGTGGAGTCAAACTAGATTCAATTACATTTGCGAGTTTCCTTCCTTCGATTCTTGAATCTGGGAGTCTCAAACATTGTAAGGAAGTTCATAGTTACATAGTGCGTCATGATGTGCCTTTTGATGTCTACTTGAAGAGCGCTCTTGTTGACATGTACTTCAAGGGCGGAGATGTGGAGATGGCATGCAAAACTTTCCAGCAGAATACATTGGTTGATGTTGCAGTTTGCACGGCTATGATCTCGGGCTATGTACTTAACGGGCTGAATATTGAAGCTATAAACATGTTTAGGTGGTTAGTTCAAGAGGGAATGATGCCTAATTGCCTGACTATGGCTAGTGTTTTGCCGGCTTGTGCTGCTTTGGCATCTCTGAAATTAGGGAAGGAATTGCACTGTGATATTCTGAAAAAAGGACTGGAGAATGTGTGTCAAGTGGGATCTTCCATCACATATATGTATGCGAAATGTGGAAGATTGGATCTTGCATATCAATTTTTCAGAAGAATGCCTGAAAAAGATAGTGTGTGTTGGAACTTAATGATTGTAAGTTTCTCACAGAATGGGAAACCAGAAATGGCCATCGATCTTTTTCGTCAAATGGGAATGAGTGGAACAAAGTTTGATGCTGTGAGCCTATCGGCTACTCTCTCTGCTTGTGCAAATTATCCAGCACTCTATTACGGGAAAGAGTTGCATTGCTTTGTGGTAAGAAAAAAAGCATTCATCTCAGACACTTTTGTTGCAAGTGCACTAATAGACATGTATTCCAAATGCGGAAAACTAGCTATGGCTCGGTGTGTGTTTGACATGATGGATTGGAAGAATGAAGTTTCATGGAATAGCATTATTGCTGCCTATGGAAACCACGGTCGCCCAAGAGAATGCCTGGATCTATTTCATGAGATGCTAGATGCCGGGATTCAACCCGATCATGTTACTTTTCTTGTTATAATATCGGCTTGTGGTCATGCAGGCCTAGTAGATGAAGGCATATACTACTTCCGTTGCATGACCGAGGAATATGAGATATGTGCTAGGATGGAACACTTTGCATGCATGGTAGATTTGTATGGTCGTGCTGGTCGTTTGCATGAAGCATTTGATACTATAAAAAGCATGCCATTCACCCCAGATGCAGGTACTTGGGGGTCACTCCTTGGAGCTTGTCGGATTCATGGCAATGTTGAGTTGGCTAAACTTGCTTCAAGACATCTTCTCGAATTAGACCCAACAAATTCTGGTTACTATGTTTTGCTTTCAAATGTACATGCTGGAGCTGGCGAGTGGGAAAGTGTTCTTAAGGTTAGAAGTTTAATGAAGGAAAAAGGGGTTCAGAAGATACCTGGATACAGCTGGATTGATGTCAATGGTGGCACTCATATGTTTTCTGCTGCCGATGGAAGTCACCCACAATCTGTTGAGATCTATTTGATTCTGAAGAGTCTTCTTCTTGAGCTGAGAAAACAGGGTTATGTTCCTCAACCTTATCTTCCGCTGCATCCACAAATAATGAGCAATAACTTAGTGGAGAACCGTTAGCACCAGACACAATCTCTGTATCGTCCCTCACCGCTGTCTTCATGAGATTACAACCACAATACCTACCCGCTTCTCTTCCGATGAGGTCTCTCACCACTCTCACTGCTCAGGTTCGCTATTTTATTCTTGAATCCTATGAAATTGTGTTCCACTGTTTTCTTTTGTTTTTCCTAAAATTTCAATTCAATTTTCATTTTGATTTTCATCCTTGTAACCTATATTTGCTTCTGTTGTGTTGGATATTATGGTTCATTTCCCCTTTCGTTCTTGTTTATTTGACAGTTGTAGATCATTTTGAGAATTCTAGATGCCGCTAATTCATGATAAACTAATATTGTACTACATAGATAAATTCATGACGGATGTGGTGGATAAAATCAAAGTTTTAATCTGGTAACAGTTTTTAGCGAAATTAGCTAAGAAATCGCGTCTCTATTACGAGTTTTGGAAACTGATATATGTGTGATGTGGATAGATTGTCCAGTTAAGGTTGCTTTTCCTGGAACTCTTAATTTCCTTCTATCTTGTGTTATTCTTTTTGTATTTTGTTGTGCTGGTGAGACTGTTCTGTTGTTGTGCTAGTGTAGAGTTTTGCTGCTATGGATGTTTTTGCTTCCTGTTTCTGATTTGTACCCTGTTAGTGTATTAGTTTGGCTGGATAGGTGTGTAGAAGTCCCTCTAACTTTTGGTTTTCATCCCGGTTGGTTGTGGTGTTTTGTTTTTGAATTGGTTTTGGTTTTGTTATGTGGTTGTTCCTTGCTATTGTGCAATCTTACTTGGATGGATGTTCATGATTAAATTTAAGAAGAACTGGTTATGATTATTCTGTATAGGATTGAATGATAAACATTTCTTCCTTAGTTAAAATATATAGACTTGCAACATAGTATTACAATCATTTTCAGAGTTTGCATGCCTTATTATTCTCCTTCATGTAGTCAGTGCCAACTAGAAACTTTTTAATATGTTGCAGACTCATTAGCACACGAAGGAGCATATAATGACAACACATGTATGGAATCAAGATCATTTCAAAATGTCAATGTGTAGTATTTTTTTCTCTACTGCTATATAGTTCACTTAAGTGAAATTAAAATGATTTTTTTTTTTGACTCAAAGTGAAATTAAAATGATTGTTAAGTGCTTACAATGCTTTTTATAAATGTAGATCAGAGTATTTTATGTTGATCCACGTCTCTTTTGTTTCTCATGTAGATTGTTGATCCATGTGCGGTGAAAACCAATGTTCCACGTTAACGAACCTGATTGATGTTTGTTGATTTTCGCTTGATGTACAAGAGAATCATTGTCACCGAAAATCTAATCTAAGACACACACTTCAGGTGCTAATATTTCACATAATGCTTAACTGTGAGCTCAAGTTGAATTATTGAGTGAAAGAGAGAGCACACTGATAACACAGTGGCAAGAAGTAAGAACTCTTTTTGGTTGCTGGCTTGTAAATATTTAGGTTATGTAATCCATAAAGCAACAACTGGCTTGTAATATATTTTTAATGTTTTTTCCCCCTCAAATTACAGGTTATATTATGCACTGCACAAGTAATCTTTAAGAGAGACAGAAGTTCCATTCATTATACACGGAAAAACTAATCCTTTTATTCTATCTCAAACAAAGGCACTGTATTTAGGCATGTGTCAATGGGTTAGTTGTAAGTTATTATAGAGATGGAAACTTTATGTATAGTTATCTTTTCTGTCTATTATTATGTTTGAATATACAAATTTTATCATGAAATTCTTGTTATGTGGCGATATTTTGTATGGAGATCATGTTAACATGTGCCCTAAGAGTACATTTTAAGATGCTAATTAAAAGTAGTAAATTTATAAAATAAAAGTCAATATTTTAACTTTTGAGAATTTCAATGTAAAATTTCCAAGATATAATTTTTCTCCTTTAAATCCTCAACATGTTCTCTTAGGGCACATTTTAAAGAGGCCCCGCGGCCGGGGAGCACTATTTAGTATTTGCCTTTTTAGAATTGGAGACGGGGAGAAAGATATGTAGGAGGTGTGGAAAGTAAGAGATTGTGAAATATTTGGGCTAGACAAAAGGTAGACTAAAAGCCCAGTCCAGGCAGGCCCAATAAAGTGCCACGTAACAGAGCACGACACAGCGTGCGTGTTGCGTATTGAATCTTTTTGGGTTTCACTTCATCTTTCATCTTCTTCTTCTTCTTAGTTTCAAACAACACACACACACACTCATAAAATAATAATAATAATAATAATAATATTTATATATATTCGTTTCGTGTTCCTCTCTCTCTCTCTCTCTGAATTCTGAGATCAACCATCATCAATCAATCAGGTTTGTTTTCTTCTCTTTGAAACTCGCATGTCTTAATCTTTCACTAATGGATCCTCTAATCATTCCTTCAATTTTCCGATGCTTTCCCAATGTTTATTATTACTATTAGAATTATTTAGTTCAATTATCAGTTGTTTTTCCCTTTTATTCAACCACTTAATTCAATGATTGATTCATTATAGTGTTTTCAACGGTGCACTGGGTTTTAGGGTTTCCTCAATTGCTTGTTTTTCCTTCTAATTTTGATTTCACTGCTTCACTAGAGAGTGATTATTGTTAAGTTTAGGAATAAGAATCCGTTTTAGTTACTTAATTGTTTTGTATTATTAAATTTAAAATATTTTTTGTTTCTATAAGTTACTCATATGTACAAATTTACTCTTACAGGGAGCTTGGAGACTTGATACTGTTTCAATTATCACAAAATGGTATGCTTCCTTCCTATACAAATGTTAAGGGTCTTTTCGGTATAACAAACTGTATTTGATTTCATATTCTGTTTTCAAGTTTTATTTTTTATCAATATTTGTACAAATATTTGACAATGGGTTACAAATTTAAAATAAGGTCATGTTTTTCTAACTATAAATGGAAATATGTTTTTTAATAAACCAAACACACCCAAAGTATCCTGTTGCTTTTCTGTCCTCCTGGAACTATCTTTTCTAACTGTGCTTGCTGTGGTATAATGGTGGTGACTGATGATATTTGTTGCACATAACGATAACGATTTATTTAACTACTGCTTGTATGCTTGACACAGTTTTTTGACGGATATGGATATCACGGAACATCGTTTGAGCAGACGTATCGATGTTACCCTGCTTCTTTTATTGAAAAGGTTAGCTTTCATTTCAGGCACCCCGTTCTAATAATATACACATAGATCTATAAATGTCTATTGACAGTTAAGTCTTCTGCCTCTAAAGCAGCCTAATCAACGATTAGTCCTGTATTAGGTCCAAACTGTCGAAGTTTTAGGGATACCTTGGTGTACTCACCAGAGTGTCGAAGATCTTGATTACCATGGGTTTTTAATTTAAATTAATCTATATTATATGGTAAATCAATCGAATTATATTGGATATTTACTAAAAGCATTAAAATGAAGTTGTATAGACTCAATGTTTAGACTTGTTCAAGGAGATGAACTGGCAAGTCTCAACAAAGAAAGACAAAATATATCCAAATGAAGCGTCGTTAATCTCTAGTAGTTAACATGAGAGTTGTGACATTCTTAAAAGTTTAAATCAATTATTTAAAAAATAATTCTAACTTTTCTGTCTTGTTATTTTTTGCATCTCAATCCTGCAGCCCCAACTTGAAAGTGGTGACAAAAGTAAGTTTCAATGTCAATGTTAGCTCTGAATTGTTGGAATAAATTGTTATGTGAGTTTCTGCTTAATGTAAAATTAAATTATTGTTGTGCTGCAGTTATAATGCCTCCATCAGCCCTTGATCGTCTAGGTTAGTTATGTCAATGTTGGACTGTTATTCTATTTTGCATTCTTTTCCTAGGTGAATATATGTATCTTATTTATGAGTTTTCAGTACTAATATCTAGTCTAATTTGCAGCATCTCTGCATATTGATTATCCAATGTTGTTTGAACTTCGTAATGACGCTGCTGAGCGGGTTTCTCATTGTGGTGTTCTGGAGTTCATTGCAGAGGAAGGCATGATATACATGCCATACTGGGTAGGAATTCAAAAGTGTTTGTTTGCGAATATGCTTGTATGCTTGTTTCACTAATATGGTTCTCCTTTGAGTTTTGATTTTAAATGAAATACTCTTTATGGGTTCTTATCCAGATGATGGAGAACATGCTTTTACAAGAGGGGGACATTGTAAGAGTGAAAAATGTGACACTTCCGAAGGGAACATATGTTAAGTTACAGCCTCATACAAAAGATTTCTTGGATATTTCCAATCCAAAGGCTATGTGAGTCATTGTTATTTTGTTTTAGTTGAATAAAGCTATGATAAATCCAAAGGCTCTGCTTGTTTCATTACTATTTCCACATCATTAAATGTTTCTCCTTCCAATTTTTGCATGTGAAGCACCCATTTATATCATCTTTCAAAAATATTCATGCTGTTTGGTGTCATGTTGATCTTGTGATTGTTATCGTGGCCCAAAATCCAAACTTAAGTGTACAGGATCTGACCCCCAGCCAATGATGTACTGGTACAGTTTTTAATTTTTATAGTTATTTACAAAAAAAATGCAGTCCATAGCAGAGTCATTGGAAGGGTTCAATCCACCGAGAATATATTGTTGGCAGCCTTATTGGCAAAAGACTGGTTTCATGTCTTAAACTCGTGATCTTTTTACGTGAGTGTTAGGAAAAAAATCTTTGGCCATTAGAGCTAACCATGAATGCTCAAGTTTAAAATCTTAGGAAATAATCATCTCACTAGATAGTTTATGCAATATTAGTTGTCAGAACTTATTGTTCCATATAACTATATTTAATATTTAGAACTAGATTCAGTTACAGGTCTGAGTTCTTTACCGTTGATTCATGTAATTAGTTGATATTTTTTTTAAAGGTTTTGTTTGTTTTAATTCTATCTTGGCATCCTCCATTAATTTTGTATTTCTTTGCAACACTGACTGCTGTTAGATCTCTGTGTAGATAATTTACTGTTTTTGTGCAGCTTAGAAACTACATTGAGGAATTTTTCCTGCTTGACTACTGGAGATAGCATTATGGTGGCTTACAATAACAAAAAATACTATATTGATATTATAGAAAGCAAGCCTGCCAATGCTATAAGCATCATTGAGACTGACTGTGAAGTGGACTTTGCCCCTCCCTTAGATTACAAGGAACCTGAAAAGCCCATTGCTTCACGTTCTGCTGGAAAGACACCAGAAGCTGGTAGGTGTTGACTGACTGATCTTTGTCATATCTGTGTCTTCTTTCTGTCCTGTGTGTTGCATGCTGCTATAATTGGTATCGGAATCTTGTTATAAGAGGCTGAATTCATAAATTATAGATAAGATATTGAAAGCTTCTGATACAGGATAGGGTTATTTAATCTTTACTAATATTAAATTTGCTCGATATCTAGCATCAGAGTCATAGGTTTGAACTTTGAAGATAGTGGAGGATGGTTTTTTATTTTAAGTTTGTTGTTGGGGAATGCTCTGCAAGCTAGTCATGCCTCATTTACATTACATGCTGGAAATTGAAATTTTTAAATGTTGTTAAATTGTTAATGAATATTGGTTCATGTTTCTGTCAAGTTGACAAAAATTATTCGACAGTATGCAGTATGCACGTTCTGCTTTGTGTTTTTAGTTGACTATTTATTTTAATTAAAGACACATCAAATCTTTAAGAAGCATGATGTTTTTGTAAGTAGGAGATGGCATTGTGGAGATGTTCCATGATTTATTTTTTGATAGACAATTTTTAGTGTATCAGTTATTATCATATTAGTATTTTCTCCTAGCTCAACTGGTAGAAATGCCGAAATTGATAGGTCGTACACTATGACTGGGATTCGAAACCCGGTCCACGCACTTTGTATGTGAGTTTCCAATGGCTTGTCTACCTACTGAAAAATATTTTCTCATCTACTAGGGTTTGGACTCTGGAACTCTAGCTCCTTGTATTGGCTTAACCCTTAGCTCAAACCAATAAAGCTATCCAACCTCCTTGTTCAACAATACTGTAGCAGAATAGTTAAGTAGTTTTTTTTTTGAGACTTTGGACTGTTAAAAATGTCATTATGAAAAACATCCTCTGGTTTTTGAACTTTTACTGAGATTTAAGTTGAAGGTAGTGTCTACGTTGCAGTGATGCTTTTCAATGTCACTATTATTACTTATTATCAAGACTGACAACTCTTGTTCCTCCTTACAGATAAAGAAGCCCCTGCTGAAACTGAACCCAAGTTCAACCCATTTACTGGATCTGGGAGACGCTTGGACGGAAAACCTTTGAGCTATCAGCCTCCACCAGTTTCTTCTCCTGGGTCCAAGGATAAGAATCCTGCTGCTCCAAGTGTCAATTCACAGTCTTCCACAGCTTCTAGTTCACAAAGTAATGCTCCTCAAACTCAGGGCAAGCTTGTGTTTGGGTCAAATCCAAACCGCGGTAAAGAAACCGGAAAGGTAATTCATATGCTTATTGTTTCATTCAGATTCCCCTACCCTTTGAGTGATTAGTGATAATTGATGGTCTGCTAAGCTCTCCCTCCATTTTCTCTGTTTGCAGGCTACTGAGGCAAAAGCAAAACAAGAGCCCCCCAAAGAGAAAGAAGAAGATAAATTTCAGCCTTTCACCGGGAAGAAGTATTCTTTAAGAGGTTGATTAATATATATCGACTTAAAACACTTTTAAACTTTTATTTTAAGTTACTTCCTTGGCCTGTGCATGGATCCAAGTCTATTGCAAAACCTGTAATCTTTTTTGCTTTTTGTATTATAAGCAAAAAACAGACCAGCCACAAAAAAATAACAACCTTAAATTATTATTACTTGTCAATGACCGCATATTCTTCTCTTTTTATTTTAATTAATGGACTATATTATTTGCATCAAATATCATCATGTTCATGTCATGTGTAGATAGATCTAAAGTGAAACCTTTTGCAGTTTCATCTTTTAGAAAGTTAGCAGGTCATTCATTATTGTCATTCATTATTTTTTATATTATTATTATTAGTAGTAGTAGTAGTTCGAGATGCCGAGTTCCATTGAAGCAAAAATTAAAAAGACCTTTGGCAATACTTATTGAAGGAAAATTGTTAAAGAATTCTTGTGCTGATATTTGTGTCCTTATTGTTATAGACTTATAGCTTAATGGAACATTTTACGTGAAACATTGTGTTTATTTGAGATGTCTTGACAACTAAATTAATAGCATTTGATCAACAAAAAAACTATATTAATAGAAAAATAAATAAATAAGTTATCTGTAAACCGTTTTACTATAAAAAATAATATTTCATAAACAATAGTTCGTGAGTCTTACTGTTATTTTATTAGAGGTTTAGACAGTTTAGTTGTGTTGTATACATAAATAAACTAATTTTTTGATGAACTTTATGCATAAACTAGAAAATAGAAATGTTCACTAGTTAAATTTTGATTGTTGACAATAAAATTAAAATATAATACTAAGTTCAAATTATTTATATTGAATAAATATTTATGCTATGTTAGGCAATTACTTACCTGATTAATTTAAGTAGACTTTGTAGTGTTATTGTCATATTGTGAAAGTCAAATTCAGTTGGATTTTGTTTGCAAAAAAAGACTTCACTACATTAATTAATATTAATATTAGTAATATACAATACATTTTCAATCAATCAATCAATAATTGAATTGAAATTTGTAAATAAATAATTTAATTTAATTTCAATGAATACGATGGAGAATCACCACTTGCTTGTTGCACCCATCCATTCATCATCATCCATATATCATCTTCTTCCTCCATTCTTTCTCTCTCTATTATATTCTTCTTCTTCTTCTTCTTCTTCTTCTTCTTCTTCTTCTTCTTCTTCTGCTTCTTCTTCTTCAAATTTCACTCTTTCTATCTCTATGATGATGATGGTGGTGGTGGTGAGATTCTTTAACTTCAACTCCAAGCTAAAACAGTGAAAAATAAACAAAAACAATAAAAATCATATTTTTATATTTGTGATGGAGTCCAAAGGTTTGCGTTTCATGACCCACCAATCAATTTTCACCATGGTTGGATCTGGTGACCTTGATGGGTTGAAGAAACTGTTAGAAAAGCTCAAAAACGAAGAAGATGATGATAATAGTAATAATGGGTCTGTTGTTTCTAATGTTATGTCTCTTCAAAACGATCATGGTGAAACACCACTTTACATAGCTGCAGACCATAATCTGAAGGAAGTTTTCACCTTTTTGCTCAAATTATGTGACTTTGAGATTCTCAAGATTCGTTCAAAGTCTGATATGAACGCTTTTCATGTTGCTGCTAAACGTGGCCATCTGGGTATTTTCCTTTTTTCTTTCTTTCTTTTTATGCTTTCTGTTGCTTTGGTTAGCTCAAATTCTAACAACCTGTGTTGGATATTACTATTATTGTATGAAATGGGATTTTTGAGAAAGATATACTGATAAAGATAATCCATAATTTGGTTGGGAGGGAAGGAAGGAAAGTCTCACTAAAAACTGTTCTAGTTTTTATTGATTTTTCCTTTAACACTCAAGTTTATTAATCATTTGAGTTTAATTACTTGGTTACTTAACATTAAAATTTCAATTAACAGCTTTATTTATTCATTTTTTAAATAATTGAAGTTTGTTAAAAAAATTGAAACTTATGTTCAGCTTGCATGGCTTTGCACATCTTTTGAATTTCGAATGTAAAAGACTAAAAACAAAGTGTTTTTATGTTAAATTCCTGTGAAGATCTTCCTCTTCCTATATATGATAGAATTAGAATAGATGTATGGTTTAACTAGAGCTACATAACTGTAATGAGGCAACACAAGTAGCAAATTTTACAATTTTGATGTTGAATTTTGGGAATTTTAGTACGGTTAAGTATGATTAAGTATTTCAATTATGATTTTAATGTCTAACTTTTTTCCAGATATTGTGAAGGAGATTTTGAGTGCCTTTCCCGAGGTATGTAAGTTGTGTGACTCGTCGAACACTAGCCCTTTATATTCTGCTGCAGTGCAAGACCACTTGGATGTAGTAAGTGCTATTTTGGATGTTGATGTCAGCTCCATGTTTATAGTAAGAAAAAATGGAAAAACTGCACTACACAATGCTGTTAGGTATGGCGTCCTTCGTATTGTGAACACACTTATTGCCCGTGATTCGGGAATAGTCTGCATCAAAGATAAGAAAGGTCAAACTGCATTGCATATGGCTGTCAAAGGACAGAGTACACCAGTGGTGGAGGAGATACTACAAGCTGATCCTACAATATTGAATGAACGAGATAAGAAGGGTAATACTGCTCTTCACATGGCTACGAGGAAAGGCCGGTCACAGGTTAAACTCGTTCTCTTGAACCATATATAGTTGTAGATTGTTTTTCACAGCATATGTCAAATCTTAGTTTCCTTGAGTATAAACAAGATATTAATCTGATATGATGAAAAAATCCAAAACTTCATAGAATGACTGATATGTGAACTTCTTTCTAAGGTACTTAACTGTTGATACATAACATCAGTGCATGTCTAATGTGATACTATAATTTACTGTTAAATTCCATTGCTGTTCAATGATTGAACATAATGAATTGTAAATCGTAACTAACTAGATTCTCTTAATGAATTTCTCCTCATGTGTTGCACGGATTCTCAATACTAGTTAGTTAAAATTGAAAGCATCATATCACTGGTTTTGGTTTAAGGAATGGGCCATGTAAATATAACAACTGCTCTGACTTATAAGGAACTCTACACACATTCCAAACCATCCTCGTGCTTTAACAGTTGAGGCTCGCTCGTGTATATACAAAATGAATGCTTTCTATAACTTTAGTTGCAATTAATTCTATTTCTTCCTCAATTTTTGATTTTTGGTGCTTTTACTTACAAATGGTTATATTATCAGATAGTGAGCCTTTTATTAAGCTATTCAGCTGTGGATGTTAATGCCATCAATAAGCAACAAGAAACAGCCTTGGATTTGGCAGATAAACTTCCATATGGATCTTCTGCTTTAGAAATACAAGAAGCACTTTCAGAATATGGTGCTAAATATGCAAGACATGTTGGTAAAGTAGATGAAGCCATGGAACTTAAAAGAACTGTGAGTGATATAAAACATGAAGTGCAGTCACAGCTCATACAGAACGAAAAAACTCGCCGAAGAGTTTCTGGTATAGCTAAGGAATTGAAGAAACTTCATAGAGAAGCCGTTCAAAACACCATTAATTCTGTGACAGTTGTTGCTGTGCTTTTTGCCTCGATAGCATTCTTGGCTATATTCAATTTGCCGGGTCAATATATTACGGAAGGACCGAAGACAGGAAAATCTAACATAGCTGGTCATGTTGGATTCCAAATTTTCTGTCTCTTGAATTCGACGTCTCTTTTCATTTCTCTTGCAGTTGTTGTTGTTCAAATCACTTTGGTAGCTTGGGACACAAGGGCGCAAAGGCAGATTGTGTCGGTTGTTAACAAGCTAATGTGGGCTGCATGCGCTTGCACCTGTGGCGCTTTTTTGGCGATAGCTTTTGAGGTTGTTGGAAAGAAAAAATGGATGGCTATTACCATAACTGTTATGGGGATACCAATTCTAGTTGGTACTCTAGCAAGCATGTGCTACTTTGTTTTTCGTCAACATTTTGGGATTTTCCAAAGTGATTCGCAGAGACGCATCAAGAGAGCAAGTGGAAGCAAATCTTTCTCGTGGTCTTACTCTGCACATATATCAGATTTAGACGAATACAATTCAGACATTGAGAAGATCTATGCTTTGTAAGCTAGTGATCGTGTGTTACCACGCAATATAACCATCGATATGTATAGTATAGTCCAAATAAGTTTTAACAATTATCAACAGATTATAGTTATAATCATTTTGATTTGGTAAAAATGCTAATAAAGATCAGAAAAATCAAAATATCAATGATTATAACGTTGTAATATATAAGTGGTTGTTAAAAGTCATTAGGAATGTGCTATACTTTCCTCGGCACCATACTGCAGTTGTAGACAATCTAATTTCCTGTTTTGACCTTTGAACTGAAACCTGAGGAAGATTTTCTCTGGTGATAATGTTTGCTTAATGCTAGTAGTTTTATTTTTAGTAGTTAATAGGTTGAATCAACACTTGTATATTTATGTATATGTATATAAGGGAAAGGCATTTGTGTTATTTACTTATAGCACCATGTACAGGAGAACTAGAGAAGTGCTTCCTCCCTAACCCTCATTTGACTAGTAAGAGAATGAGCTTTTCAATTACAAATTAAATATTTATCATATAAGAATTTATGTATAAACTAATTCTACGACTAGAATTTTTTAGCAAGAGCTTGAAACAGCAAGTGATTTTTTTCAGTTTTAAGCTGAAAATAACTTGCGATAATTAAACTTCAGGAGAAACTTATAAAACTTAGTTACAACTTGTACAAATACATTTGTCATAAGATACACATAAATAAATTATTCATCACCTCCTTTTCAACAAGTATTTTTAATTTAATTGAGTCATCTTAAAAATTACTATTAGCAAACATTGACAACTATACACGGTTATAAGTCAAAACTCACTTATGATAGTGATCTTCTACCTTAGTATTAATAGAAAACAAATCAAAGAAAAAAATGGGTTTACATCCTCGAGTTTACAACAAAATACAAAATCACGCGTCTTGTAATACGCCAACTTAGACACCAAGCAAGCATCTAATTTCTTTATGTATATTATTATTATATATGCATAAGGCCACATGAAAAACAAGTACTAAACAATAAGCAACTTTTTTTTCTTTTCTAAAATAAGGTATCCCCTCTGTCCCACACGGTATTCAACAAAAACAACAGAACCATGTGGGTATCTATCAAGTTTACAAGGTCAAAAGAATAGCCCGGCCCAGCCCGCCAAAGCCCAAGTTTCATCTTCATTCCAAAATCCATTTTTCACCACCTAAACTTTCTTCTATGATGATGATAATGATAAGTAGCAGTAGAATAAAACGAGCTGCTATTATGATTTACAATTTTACAAATAAATACCCCATCCCATTCAAATTTTAAATACACAGGATTCAACAATATCTTAGTTAGCTAGCTAGCTAGCTAGCTCTCCTGGATGATCTTGGTGGAACATTAAGCTCATTCAAATGAGGTCTCTTTGTTTCTTCTTCTTGTCTTTGTACCTCCTCCTCCTCCTCCTCCTCCTCCTGCATATAGGAACAACTTATGACTTAAATAGTAGAATATTGCTTGCTAAATAGTAGAATACTATATGTTGCTTGGGGAGCCTATGGAAATAAACTCTTCCAAACAGTCTCACAAGTGTATATGCAAGTAGATAAGCTCAAGTCAATTTATATAGACCATATTTTTAACATGCAAAATGAACAAGTCGGCAACCTTCGGTACTGAGGTGGAATTTTTGCGAGTCTGTGCCCGTGATCTAAAATGTTCACGATGCTGTTTCTGCATTTGCTGAAACTGAACTAGCCTTGCAACAAAATTTATTCCATTGTGTGAGTTCCCACTGTCCACGGCTACGTCGCCATCCTCTGTGATGTGAGATCCACCAGACATGTGATGGAGAAATTGATAGGGATTCCCAGAGGACGACTTCTTCAATTGTTCACCGTTGAAAGAATATGATGGCACGGCTTTTAAACGAGTTTTTAGTATCTTGAAGGCAGCACTTTGCTGCATAAGTGATATAAAATGAAGAGTTAATACAAACAACAAACCATGTCTATTGTCAATGAAGAATTTGACGGCCGGATGTGTAGAAATATTAATCATGTGATAAATAGCTTTATTATAAAGGATGCAGTGATGCGCACCAGTAATATAGTGTTCAACTAATATAGTGTGTATGTGGAGAACATAAAAGGGTTAGCACCTCTCACTTGTGTTTTCATTTGATATGCATCACATACAATACATAGCATATAGATGTATGGGACACAAAGATGAACAAAATATGATATTCCCTAATGAAGTGGACTTGAAATCTGTTAACAATTTTTGAAAGTTATTCCCTATGGAACACACAAAGATGTTTTTTTTTTTAAAGTTATTAAAAAAAGATTTTTTTTGTTCAGAGTCACGTCTTCCCAGTGTCAAGCCATGTTTAGTTTGGAACAAGTTTCCAAGAAGTGTTTTACACGTGACAAATCCAATAAAAATTCTTTTAATAGGACAGTTGAAGAAGTGTGTCTGACACGGGTTGATAAATGATAATGTGTTTGTCACCTCAAAGAGACGACTCTATGCTTCAAAGAACACAGTCCTCCGGTATACAAGAACACGTACACCTGAATAACTTTTTAAAGTAACAAAAAATATCAAGTTGCACGTACCTGAGGAAGCAACATCAAAAGACCATAGAGTGCTTTAAATAACCATGTATATCTTCCAGGCTCCAGAAGCTGCAAAATTAAATAACCATTTATATTCATAAGATAAACAAACAAACAAACAAACAAACAAACAAACATGTTAGGTTCACAAAATCCATGAACAGCAGCTAAAGCTTTTTCCTCACTGGATGGGATCGACTACCATTAACAAAGATCAAATGGCGACATATTATCTTATCATGAGATTTAATTACTAGGTTTCATCCAAGCACGTTAGTATCTGTTATGAGGCAAGTTAAATGCTGGAATAAGGCATACGGATGACATAATAGTTTAACAAGGAAAAAAAGATTAAGCAAAAGGATTACTGATCTCAGTCCTAATCATTAAAAACACAACACTAACACCTTCGCACTAACGATATCTTGCCAGACTAATGCTATTACAAATATTAGAGTATATACATGTATATTATCAACAACAAAAAAAGAGTTTATATGTGTACTATCTGCATACTCAATAACACTGAAAGCTAGGTGGATGTTACAATTAATCACCTGCAATCTAAGATAAGCAAAGACCGGAGTTTCCAGCAAACGAATCAATTTATCCAGTTGTACTAAAAATTTGACATTAATATCCTCCTCTGCCAGAGATTGAATCACAGTACTCGCATGTTGGTAAGTCTGTCAAGGAAGATGATTTACATTAACCAAGAAATATGCACACAATCCACAAATAAAGCCAAGCATTAATACACACACAAATACACATTTTTCATGCACATTTGCAAGAGAAATTAAAATTCAAACTAATAGTCAAAACCAAGCCAACCCACCTAGTGAGACAAGGCCTGATTTTTCTTGTTGCAATCAAAACAAAGTTATAGATACATACCTGAGCTAAGAAGCAGAGACTTATAATCGCCATTGGAGAATGACACCATGAGGCATACAAAGAAACAAATAAATCCTTCCCGGCAGGATTTACCAGTGATTGCTTCAAAAGATCTCTAATCTCAGCTAGTTCTGATGATGTTAGTAAGATCAAATTCAAAGCCTGCAATTTTTTTGAAAATGGAAAAAAATCAAATGCAGATAAACATCACTTTGCTACATTATTAGATTGGCTAAAGATCAGACTAATGAAATAGAACGCATGTGAATTCTAAGACTGCATTTATGTTGAACATAGCAAGTCAAAATTGTTGCGAGGATCATTGGCTTGGCTCTACTAATATTATCCAACAGAAGGGCTGCCATATGTTCAAGCGGAACAATAGCTAACTAAGGATTGAAAGGACAAATGAAATCCATTTTATAGTGCCTGATAAATGCAAGCAAATAAATGTATCATGCACAAGTTTTGTGCAGCTATTTATTAATTACAGTGATATTTTGTTTTGGGAGTGAGAGGCTACAGATCAGTAGTGTATTGTAGCTTTTAATTAACTTAGAAAAAACAAGATCTACCTGAACCATAATTGATGCAAAATCCAAATCAGATTCCCCTTCTAATATTGTAGAAAGTTCGCGGTAGACTCTCTCAGCATTCAAAAGCACACAGAGCCGGCGGATTATTAAAGCACCACGTCTAGAATATTTTGCAGAGTTAAAACTAAAAAAAAGAAGGTGGAAATCTCTAATTAAAAACATATTTTAGGAAAATAGCTTACTTTTCCAAAAGTGAATTGTCTATCCGGAAATTGTGCATCAGGAAAACAACAAGCTGACGAAAGTGCTGAGGATCTTTCGCAATGCACGCATGAACATCAAGCACTAGAAGAACAACCTATTACAGACACTTCAAGTGAGTTTTTTATTTGCTCAGCGAATAAGGATAGGAGAAGCTTTAAAATATCACTTATTCAGGTAGCAGTCAGGTCAAGAGTTAAAAGGGCATATACAAGATATCCACATAAAGACCTTCTAAATTTAAAACTATAATCCACTTTTTCCAGAGACGAAAAAAAGAAAATTTTGAGAGAGAGAGAGGGTAGGCTGAAGAAAAGTAAGAGTATATTTGAAATTTACTTATTAACCAAAGCCATTCCATTAATAATATCTATTTTTTCACAACTACTCTTTCCTAATTATAATATATTTAGCAATATCCAGAATTACTCTCTCAATTATGACTATATTTATCAATATCTTCAACCGTTGTACCACTAGCCTGCCCTTATTTCATCTTTATATGCTTTTCTAATTGGGGGACTTTCACTAATAACTCCCTTACTATAAAAAATTTAACACTTATTTATAATACAAGATAAACATACAATTAAAAGCATGTTTGAACAAAGATTTGCATATGAATGATTTGATGAAACAAATATATTACAAAAATGGTATCAGGATACAAGGCTACCTCATCAGATGGATCGGAAAGTGCCTTGAGAAGGGTCTCGAATATGTCGTTCAGATATTGCAAAACCTGTTTCAGACATGAAAAATAAAAATGAATGAGCACCAAAATCTCTCATTGACATAAACAAGATAGGAAAAACTTTAACAGAGCATTTCAGGTAAAGAGAAATAATAGTTACATGTGGGAATAGTACTACTTGTACTTTTAATTCCACTATCAATTGATAAAACTTTTGCCATTAAAAAAAAAAGAATAGTTACTTAAAAAGAAGGGTTCGCATTAATAAATGAAGAAAACTCTACACAAAAAGGAATAGAACGACATGAAATATTGGTAAGTAAATGTGTATGATTTGATTTGATTGATAGCCATGAGATGCTATAATTATTTCTAAGTGATTCTAATTAGGAAAAAAAAAGTGGTATTACTAAATTTAAACTAAGTCAAAATTAGTAGATTCCTAAATCCTGGAATACGGGAAAGAAAAGGATGCTGCCTCATCTCATTCGATATTTAGGAAAGAACAGTGGTAGGTACATATAAAAAAGCAGCGGAATAACATTGTTTACTGGTTATTACAGACAAGCAACATTCCTCAACTGGAAACCTCACACCTCCCAATATACTTATGACATAGAGCATAAACAACTGGTTTCCACAGACCCCACAATTATCCAAATGGGTCTTGTAAATGAGTTGTAATCACATAGAACTCTGAGGGGATATAGAGAAAGTAGATAAACTTACAGATGTACGGGGACATCAAAAATTTCCAAAACAAAAGCTGGATTAAAAAAAATCTAGTCACCTCAGTGCGATATTCATTTACAAGGGTTGATATCCAGTGCAAAGCTTCAATTCGAGTAGCCTCCCATTCGCTAGATAATTGCCTGATCAGCCAAACCAACGCGAAATCATTCGACAGAATAATCATTAAATAGAGTTGGATATACAAAAAAAGATTCTCATAATAATTTTCAAATAGATTATAAGGTGATCAAGACAATTCACAAATCTGTAACATTTAAAGTTGTATACATCACAAAAATAAAACCTAGCATCTATTCCCGGGATATAAAAACTACACCTTCTGGCAATGGAGAGGATTGATCCTAAATCAAATGCTTCAGCTGGATCAGCCTTGATGGCACGTAGCTCTTCATTGGTTTCACGAGCAACCTTACACATATGCCAGAGATAACTTCAAATTTTTGTTTTACAGGGAAGGAATCAATTTAATTGACAAATGGTTAAAACAGAGAGAAAAATAGAAATAGAAACAAAATATAACAAGAGAAGCTCAAGTGAACCTACAACTCTGATTTTCTCTTCTTTATCTGATATACAGGGCAAAATGGCTCCCAGAATATCTGCATAATATGGAACGAGCTGGTCTCCACCAAGTTTGACAAACTCATTTATCTGTTAAAATAAGGCACAGACATAAAGTTATATGAAATACAAATGAAACAAATCAGAAACACTTTTTCTCTTTATATAAAAGATGTATTAGTTTGAGAAAATTTGAAGACTAAGCATATTGTAAGGTCACAGTAAATACTTGTCAATTAAGTCAAAGAATTGGAGTGACAGTTACCCATGTGATAGCTGTTAGCCTCGTAAATTCATCTGGAGAACCTGCCCTCTGTACCAGTATTTCAGCCATTCGACCATAATCTACAGACTTCAAGAGTAGCACTGCTCGAGTCAGAAAATGACAAATGAACAAAATAGGGGGATAATAGCAAAAAAGAAGAAATGGACAGTGAAAAGTGGCAATCAATCAAAAAGGGAGATATTAGCAGGAGCCGTACTGGCGAGTTCTTAATTTCTTGAAGAAACTCTGAAAGAGCTGAATCAGCTTGTTGACGTATTTCATGACTCGAATCACTTAACATGTTAAACAATCCTGAGAAATTCACATAGAGTTAGGCAGTCGACATCTATTTTATATAAAATGTAGAAAACTAAAAGGATCATTCTTCAAACAATGCGCTCACCATCAAGAAAATCAGGAAGAAAACCCAGCATATCAATATCTGGGACACTGTCCAATACAGTAATCCATCCTACCAAAAACTGGCGGACATATGGATTCAATACATTCATGCGCTCCCTCAACAGTGGTATAAATTCTTCAATACTAAAGATCAAAAAAGAAAATAAGGAGGAAATAAGGCATAGTTAATTAATATAGAAAGTAATAGGTTGACTTTGATCATCTCATTTTGGAAATGAAAAGTGAAAGTAACATCATTTAGTACGAGATCGCTTCACACCTCATGGTGTTTACGCCTCTCGACTATTGAAGCTCTGTTCAAAAATTCCACATAAGATATTCTGTACCTACAGTTCTTTTGAAAACTAAGAACACTAGATACATATAAACAAATAATACAGACGTGAGAGGATGGTGCACCTGAACTGATCACTTTCAGTCACAATATCCTGTTTCAATCGAGCAATGTGTAACTATCAGTTGATCTAAAGGAAACAACAACTGAACTTTTTGTAAAATAAATCCTAATAAGCGTGCGCATGAGACCTGCAACTGCAAACATGTACAGGCTTTAATGGAGTCCTGCAAAAACTTATACCTTCACAAGCCGATCTAAGAGGTGAGCAGCACTTTGTACATTTGCATCAGAGTCTGCAGATAGCTTGCATAAGGCATCAAAGATCTGGTTGAAGAATACAATGAACTCCCCTCTCACAACCTGACAAAAATCAAAAGATGTCATTAGTACATGATCAGATTGAATCTGTTCAGATATCCGCGCAAATTCTCACTCACCTTAGCAATGTTATATAGTGCTTCACAAGCATAATAACGAACTCTGCTATCATGGTCAGCGAAAGCCTTTAGCACAGGGGGCACAATTTGCTGTCAAGTACAAGGATTATATCTGAGTAAGACAGATAGTGAAAAACATATATATATTTAACCATGTCAATAAGCTTAACAACAAAGTGACAAATAATACTATAAACTAATGCACATATGCAATAAATCATTCCATGAGAATAAATTGCTACCTATGAAGCACACAGACACCGGACACGACACGGGCACTGACACATCGACACATATAATTTTTTTGAAAAAGTGATATAATTCAATGTAATTGTAAGTGTCGTGTCGTGTCGGTATCGGACACGACACGCGACACGTGTCCGACACCAGGACACGCTAATCTAAGGAGTGTCAGAGCTTCATAGATTGCTACCAAGTATTAGCTTGCTGAAATTCAAAATATTTCAATTCCACCCCTTAAGTATTGTATTACCAATAGTTAAACAAAATCAAAATGAATGAGCAATCCCTAACCTCAAGATGATGAGATGCTTGAGAAGTCAACCCAACAGTTGCAGCAGCTAATCCTATCAATCCACCCTTCATTCAAAATTGATATTTTTTTTAAAAATAAAACAAAATCATCAACAATATATATAACAATAACATGATCAATGTATTGAACCAAATTAAATGAAATAAAAAAAAATGATACCTTTCGATGATTAGCTTGAGGTGACTCAGTGAATTCAGTACTCAACAAATTGATAAGAGCAATAATTTTATCCTGATCTCCATTAGCAGCTAATTGCTTCACTATATTCTCAATCTAAACACAGAATCAAAAACAATAATTAAGTCATAAACCTGAAATTGAAGAAATAGAAAAGAAAAACGAAAAGGGGAAAAGGATAAAGAACCTCAAGAGCAGCATTTTTGCGCTTCTCATAGAGCTTATCAGCAAGGTTGCGAAGAACGGCTGCCGGAATAGACGACAGAGCGTCGGCCATGGCAACAGCCGTCAAGGTGGGAAGAAACAGTAGTAGTTGTGCTTGATTGATTGTTGATTCTTCAAAACTAATACAAATCAAAATCAAAATGAAAATCGTTTACGGGTTTATTTTTCTTTGGTCCAAACGAAACATATAGGGGTTATTATTTTGGCATAAGAAAAGAAAAGAAAAGAAATCGAAAGTTCGAAAATTTCTTTTGGAGGGGATAATGACTGACGTGGAAAGCGACTGAGTTGGGTAATTTTTTTTGATATTCAGATCTCTCATAAAAATTCACAACAAAAATTGAAACTGAAATTGAAACCTAGTAATTGTTTTTTAGTATTTTGTAATTTTAATTATTAATATTAAGAACATCATTTTTGACTGAGTGACCACAATTTTTCTTTCAACTTTCTACCACCAGACACCAGTTAGTAGTCATAATACCAACCGGCTCAAGCTTACTTATGTTGAAAGTTGAAACTTGCAACTGAGTGATATAATTACAAGATTGTCCTTTTATACTCCTCTCAAGTCTCAAGTTCAAGTACATGCAAATAGTGCAAATTCACTTCTCACGTATTTACTATATAACACATTTGTTTCATCTCATTGTGCCCACCATTGCTCCAATTACTTGAAGGACTAAATAAATGTGTTTATCATTCTTTTGATGCTCGCTTAACCACGTACCAAAATGGAACTGTTTTGGTCTTTTTTGAGTAGCGACACGCGCAACTTGTCGCTTTATATTGTATTTCATTTAAGTGTAATTATCTTACATATTTATATATTGTATATGGATGTTTCAGCATTCGTCTCGATCTAGATGTAGTAAAATTTAAAATTCCAACTTTATATTCGATTGGGTTCTAGTATCTTCACATATAAAAAACTTGTTTTTAGGTTCACCTTTAACATAAAAGAGTTTATAAGTGACCAAATTTTAGTTGTTTCAGTGGTAATTGACATTGAACTTAATATGCTGTTTGATCCCCACAACTACACTTAAGAGGAAAGTGTAATCATTTGATAATAAAACTTGTCTTTAATCAAATTAAACAGGTAGTGGAAATAAAAACAATTTTTAGAATTGTTAACTTTCCTATTTTTTTAACTTTTATCAATCTCCATTTTAATTTTTTCTTTCAATCTAAAAAAAAAAGTTTACAAAGATAAAATGATATAAAGTAAAATTATGTCATGTGGAGATGTAGCTCACATGATAGAGCGCTCGCTTTTGCATCTCCACATTTATTCATTTTGGCTCAATGATATCTAAAATACTCCTTTTTGAAGAAAAAAAATCAACTTTTTGTGAATAGTTTTTTTTTACGTAGACGAATGACTGCCTTATGAATAGAAATTTATTTCTATTATTACTATACCATTGAGTAATTTTGGACCACTTGTCGTTAGAAGTATCACAGGCATTAACGATACGAAATCAATTTTCTTGTTGTAAAAGGACATATACACATTAGAACATTATTCAAAACTGAAGTAAAAATAGAGAGTAAAAGGACATATACACATTTAACTATTTGATTTGATACAACGGTTTGGACGTGAAATCAATTCTCACACCAGTAGAAAACGTCCGTGGAGGTAGCAAGGCTTACTGAATTGGGCGTAATAGATATACCCCATGATATGATATCATATTCTTAATTGATTACACAAAGACCGATTTTGGAAGAGGGGGTAAAAAGGGAAGCAAAAGATGATCACATCCAATATAGAACTTTAGAAACTTATTTCAAAATGATAATTATTTGACAAGAACAATTGATACAACATAATACATTGCAACAAGGATCAAAATCGGCCGAATGAATGTGGACTTATTAGCGACTCTTCAAGCTCTTTAAAACCTCGGTAAACCGCTTCTGTTTGGTTCTGTGGAAGGGCTAACCTCCGTACTTCAGTCATATACCTGTAAGCAAATGTAAATTAGACAAAAACTTCATCTTGATATAAACAAAGGAATATGAAAACAGTTGCTTTCGGTGTTATTTGTACAAACTTTGAAAATATAAATCAAACTAAAAACAAAATGACAGTTGAGTTAAAAATGAGACAATTTTAAAAAACATTTTTTTTCAGAGTAAACAGGACTTCAAGAAGAAAAATATCAGCAAATGCCAAAACTAATATATATTTGGTTGGTAAAATGATGGGTATAAGAAAATGTCAAAAGGACAACATTAATAATGTCAATCTATAAAAGTTTAAAGTTAACCTGTTTGCCACACTAGTGATCTTATCCCGAATTCCTTGGCTAGCAACTGTGCGTTCCAATGAGAACCCTCCACCTAGTATTAGGGAAGAACCAGGGGCCCCTGTACCCATCCTGTGTGAATATATAGACATAGCCCACTCGCGGAGTACCACTAGAACTGATCTCAGCATCCGCAATCTAAGATTTGGGGATGGCAAAATTGCCCCATTTGATAATAATTGATCATATGCGTTCAATACAGGTTCTGCTGCGCCCTTACAAGCAGAAACAAGGGCTCTCGCAACATCTTCATCTCCAACGGATTCAACCCCTGAATTTAACCTCTCCTACAAAACACATGAATACATATAAGTTACGAGAATTTATAATTCTGTTGAACACTGCCTACGAAAAATTGAAAGGTACTCTAGAGAGTATATGATATGGGAGATTTAAAACTATAAAGAAGTATTTACAGACTATAAATTGTTAACAAAGTTGAGAAAACATACTAGTCCAGCTTTCTCCAGGTGAAGACAAATAATGTCAAGCTGTAAAACAGTTCCATCACCCGGATAAAGGCGGGGCCCAACTCTCTTTAGCACCGAGCAAGCTTCAGCAATACCACCACTTGAAATAGCTTGATCTATAAGTCTTGCCCATGTCTCTCTGACAATGCTACTGTCACTATCACCAGAATAATTGGCAAAGTAAAGCATCTCTAGGCATGTCTGAAAGAAAAGAAAAAACAGGAAATGAAGAACTGTTAACACGTGATTGGATAAGTTTCATAATTTCACTTTCACTCTGTAATGACAATGTTATCAACAAGAACAATACATAACCAAGAACAGCCAAGCAGAATAGTGACAGATACAAGTCAACAACACAATCTTAATGCTTCATTTGACTTGACAAGAAAGAAAAGCTAAATCATACCGCACAAAAATAAGGTAAGTGATTTGACAGGAGAGAGAAAAGAAGATACTAGTCACTAATTTATTATGAGTATATGACAACCTCAAATTCCTATTTTTCTCTCTAAAAATTAACCAACAATGCATGAAAGTAATAGCTCAGAATAATTCTAGAAGCTAATGCTCACAAGACTTGGAATTTGAAAGACACCTAATTGTTCATTGTCAAACAATGTAAACAGCCAGAAGATAAATATCTGAAGTTGTACAAATCTACACACATAGAGCCAGAAAGAAGTACCTCCCAGAGCTTAAAGGGAACAGCATATTCATTGTATAACTGTGTTATGCTCTTCAAATCTGATGATAGTTCTTTTGCTTTCTCTCGTGTTGCATTTGCAAAATTGGCATCAACAGTTGAACTGGTTTCATGGACTAAACCGTTTTCAACAGAATTGGATGTGCTATTTAAAACCTCAGAACTGGAAGCTATAGCCTCTAGTTCCTCTTTAATTTTTATCTGAAACCGGAGAACAGCAAGCTTCCCTTCAAGCATATCTAGTAATCCAGTGTCACTGGAACTCTGAGTAGAGCCAGCTAACCCGTCACTATTAGTTGCATTCTTTGCCTGTAAGACTCCATTGCTTAGGTATTGACACCTAAATTTTACAGAAAAAAAAAACACTATAAGATGTCCATGCAAAGAAACTTAGAATATTTGAGCAATCTGAAAATCTACAGAACCATACAAAGGTCTTATGTGGAAAAAGGGAATCTATGAAATACATATATAATGCAGAATCTTGCACTAGAACAGTTGGTATACACGTTAATGAATCTATGTCATCCAAAACAGTAATAAACTATTTAAAAATCCAGAATCTTCCATAGAAATACAAAAGAAATGACAAGGAAATGACTGACCTCTGCTCAAGAGTAGGAACTCCGTCAGTAGAAGGCCTTCCAGCTAATCTTAGCAATGCATGAGCCGCAAGCATATGTTGCCGCTTCAAGACATAATACCGTGCCAAAAGTTCAAAGTACTTGACTTGATCAGAAGACATAGGTGCTCCCGATTGGCCCATTGGAGAAGTTGTTGCAGTCACAGCACGAACCTAGCAGAAAGAGAGAACAAAAGATCATGAAGATCATTAGCAAGATACAAGTTTCTAAGAAATGCTATGAAAAGTACGGATAGTCTATAGTTTCTGCATGCAAAACAACTAAATAAATAAATAAAACAATATTATGCCATTAACAAATTATTCGAGAGTTAAGGATAATTAGCAACCTCGTGTATGGGTTTACGGCCAGCACTTTGTAAAAATGACAATAGGTCAGGGCCTCCATGCTCTAACAATTCATTCTCAAGACCTAAATCGATCATAGCTTGGTAAAGATACTCATGGAAAATTCTGTCAGGTGATTGGACACCCAGTTGAACAATTTGGCTTATATACTTTTTCCGAGAGGCTGGATCAAGTGCAGATTGTGAAGCAGATCTAATGGGAGAGCCAAATTCCTTCCGCAAGGTGTCACCTTTAAGAGTCCGCAAAGCACTGATAATTATCTCATAACACTGCTCACGCTGAGCAAGTGCTTGTTCTCTGACTGCTGCATCGATTTCATCATTATAAGCATCACCTGCAGGGTCGATAGCCTGTGCCTTCTGAAGAGGTAAGCATACTACAGCTTCATAAAACCTGCAATTGGAGAGTGTATTTGATGTTCAGATTGAAGGTGTGCTAATCACAGACCATGAAAACAAATGATGATACATGACATGAAAATGATAAAGGGTTAGGAAAGAAAATATATATACCTTAAATCCTCAAAACGTTTGCAAACAGTACGTAAGTCCGCAGACTCTGGAACTTTGCTTAAGGAATTTAATGCCTCTCGGGCAAGAGTCTCCTTTTCCTCATCATCTATAGTCACAGCAGCTCTCTCCAAGGCTTCCACGGCTAAGAAGAATTTGTAATCAGACTCCTTATAGTAGCTCGGGCAACCCTCTCTTAATCTCTTACTAATGTCATCTACAGTTCCCCTGCCGTCTGTACCAGTGTAATACTGGAGCAATGCAATATATATGTTAAAAAAACTTAATATCATATAAGTTAGTAAAGTTAGTTCAAGAGAAGAATTTCCATTGATGTGTAAACTTCTGTAGATAAAATTTCTTTCATGGATTGGCTAAACAGTATTTTACCTCCATTAGAGCAGATATAAGACTTGTAGCAAGACGGTCACCCTCCTCAGAACAAACTAGTTGATGAAATGTTAACTGAACTAAGGCCTGTTGAACGTTAGCGTCAAATCCCTGAATCAGACGAGTGACATGATGCTGCGAGAGAAGTTGAAGCAAAAAGAGAGCTTCGCCAGATCTAAGGAGCAACTGCCTAATGCACTCCATTGCCCTCACCTGTGGAACAGCAAATAGACTTGAGAAACTAAACTAATAGCTTAAAAAACAACAGCAGTGCAACATTTAGCAATATAGGCCCACCTCCATGGCAGCTAATTCTGCAGGACTATATGGCAACCTTTGCCTTTTATTTGTGGCACCGCCACCATTGGACTCCATATTTCTGGAATATGCACCAAACAAGTTTCTTACCATACTTCGGTCTCCGGCACCCAATGCAGAACCACTACCATATAGAATGGAACCACTTACATCTCCTAAACCTGCTACACAGCCATAAAGTCCCCTCCTCTGGTTCCTTCTAGATCTTAAGAATTTCTCTAGAGATCGAAGTTTGTGTTCAAGGACTTGCATAGCCCCAATGGATAGTCTGCATACAACTACCCCGTTTTCAAATGAAGCACCTAAACTTCCTTTTATAACCATTACAGGTAGCTCCCATAGAGGAAAGAGTAATCTAGATGAACACAAACAGAGCCCTTCATGTGCCCCTGAAAAAACTGGCTCAGCCTCCTGAACAACCTGGCCCATGCTAAATCCACCAGCAGCAGTTCTTGTATTTGATAATGCATTACTGCCTTCAAGTTGTGGCATGCCAACAAGTCTTGGGTCCTCAAAAGCTTCAGCTGCCTTCTCAGCAATAACATTGCTGATAAAGTTTTCAGAATGTACTATCCTTGCAGCTAGCATTAAACACATCGCAGCTGCCTCACCAGGACCAAAACGATTGAAGAAATCTTCTAAAACTGATCTCGGAGAATTGGACTCCAATAGCCGCCTTAAAATGTCTAGTGGCCTGTTAAAAACAATTTCCATCATACCCATGGTGCTGAAAATGACAATCCTCCTCCTTGGCAACATATGTTGAGTTGAGAGGTCTCCCCTTGCCCACAGTTTGCCAGATGCCCTTTCACACGATTCCATTGAGCTCTCATAACCACCAAACTCAATTTCTGAATATAGAGACAGCACTGTAGCTGAAGTATCTGGTAGAGGTAAAACATCGGCCACAGCAAGCATGCGTCCTTCAACTGGTAAAGAAGATACAGATTCCCGTAATGCTCGAGAACTCCTTGTACCTGTCCCTATATTACCCGATGGTGATGACTGTGTGCTTGAATCCCTGTTTAAAACAAGGAGTGAAGGCATAGTTGGAGGAGATGCATCAGACAGTATAAGAGTTCCAGCAGAATAATAGGCCGCCTCGACTTTCAGTGAGAGATCCTCATTTTGAGGTCTACCAGCAAGAGCCATGGTTCCAAAGGTGAGGCCGCCACTAACACCCCAAGGAGGAGCAGGCCTTGTTGTCACAACCTTTAAACAGCTAGGCTTGTGATGGTTGGTGTTGAATCCATTCAGGCTTCCACTAGAAGGAGAGGTGGATAGGTACATCCTTCTACCATCTGATAAGACAGCAACAAGATGCAGCCATTTTGATTCAAGTGTGGATAAGGGTGAGATGCAAACAATAGATGGCTTTGGTGATCGACTTGATGGTCTACCTCCATTATGTCCATCTCTCTGATTGACAAGATTCTTTTCTTCAGCAACTTTCTTTAATGACCCATCTGGTCCAAGAACATAAACCTGAAGCTTCATATCTTCAGTTCGTGCATACAATATCTGTCTCTCGTTGTCAAAAACCATTTCAACAACAGGGTCAACTGCTCCAAAATTGAATACATTTGGTATGACCCATCTGCAAAAAACAGCTAAGACGAGTTACTAAGGAATTAACAAAGGAGCATTTATCTGCAAAAATGAGATGACCATATCTATGTGTGTGTCTGTGTTTAGATATTGTTTACAAAACAAACTTACAATTTTAAGATTATAAAAATCAAAATGAGTAGTGAAGAGTTGGTAATATTATACCACAATAGAATCAATAAAGCACGAAGTACCTTGAAATTACACTTCCTAGACCAGCAGTGACACATACTTTTCTGCAGCGCTTTTGCCATCCTGAGCCAGTTGAATAAAGAAGCTCATATATGTGGCCATCACGACCAGCAAGGAAAATGCGGCCCTTATCGGTACATGCTACACATGTCATTGTAACACCATCAGATGGTATTGTATATTCTGGCAATGGCTGTAATGAAACTTCTGCAAATGGATCTGAGCCATCTGCACCTCCAGAGCAGCACACTCCAACTAAGATTAACTGATAAAAAGAATGGGGTAAGCAACTGATAAGAAGCAATACTGCCCCCGCATGGAGGTATGAAAAGAACATACTGCACTGTTGATAGAAAGCTTGCTGCTCGAAACTGTTTAATTGATGGATAAAAGTATCTTATAACATGTTATCATGGAAACCTTAGCAGCATGTGGTGAACAACTAACAAAACCACCACACTATAAAGTATTAAAAATCCTGGGAAAGAATTATTTTTTAAACTACCGAAGAATACCAATCTTATAGCAGTATATGTAAACAAGACTCAAAGACCTTATTAATTTGATAATATTAGTTTATGTAATCTGTACTCCATTTATCTTCTGGATAATTTCTCATTATCCTAATTGTGTATCCTGCTTAGGTAATAAACTTATTCATTGAGATAATCCTGCAGAGAAAATAGTAACCTTAAATAGTAACCTTAAGACATCTGGTTTGGTGGATAAATTTCATTGGTCTCTCTCTACCTCTAATTATTGGACTATTAAACATTTGTATACTCTTTTTACATATCTTCTTCGAACATGTCCAAGCCACCTAAGACGAGATTCTACATTTCTACTATATTCATTAGAATGAATACACCAATTTTTCCACTAACGATTACATTTTTAGTTCTATTTTATAATGTATAAGTATAACCACTGTCCACTTATCCATTGTAACATTTTCTGCAACACTGAGTTTAATTTCTTGTTGACTTAATACCACCCATCATTCAATTTCATAACACTTTAGATATCATTCAATTAGAAGATTTAAGTAGCAGGAAATATAGCACTTCCACAGATGAAAGGAACAATATTCAAAATTCAATTCAAAAAAATTGCTGTTTGTTAGCAAAAATGGCAAACTTTTAGGTATTTAGGTTTTTATATGGAGTCTAACTCATACTTACAAAACCGGCTAGTAAGGTGTGGGATACCACTCTGAATAAAAAAAAATTCAGACCTTAACTATTTCCAATGTGCGACTTATGTTTTTCTCAATAAACCTCACGCCCAACGAACACTGTTGGGCTTGATGCATGGATAATATGGTGGATGGCCCTACATTAGGTTTTTATATCAAGATTAACTTGTCCTAACAAAATCAGCTTGTAAGGTAAGGTGTGCCACTTTTTATAACTTTTTTCACGTCGTATCATTTTTCAATGTGAGACTCTAATTTCCAATACAATCTAACACAGATGATGTTGCTAGGGTATAAAATAAGCAATTTACCTCGTAACACAGAGAATAACCTTAGAAGCACAATATTTTAGCACACAAGTCCTTGGAAGAGAATAAAAAAATAAATGGTCAATACCTCAACAGGGGTTGCTAAGATTAAAAGATATTGGATTGCTTCAATGAAAACACCCGGCTTAGATTTGGCAAGACCAACAGCACAAATAGCTTGTTCCTCCCCACTATATTCAGGACACTGGCCATCCCTAAGGAAGCAGCAATGTTAGATCAGAAGTACTACAGCACATTTAAAATATTGGTTCCGGTAAAATACAATGGCAGAAACAAATTTTAGCCACCTAAAATTTTCCTTCACCAAATTATCGACAGTAATGATCAAACAGCCAAAATATACAATCAAAAAACAGAACTTGAAGAAATAGTACTTTTATCTTCAAATATTTATAGGGTTAACACTTTTTTATAAACTAAATGCTTAGTCAAATTTCCCCAGCAAAACTCATACAACAATTACTCAAACTAATAGCTTAAACTATTATAGAGGACCAGATAGAAACACCCAAATAAAAATTTATGAAACAGTCTATGGGGTTCTATAGTCACAAATGCAGACCATTGAAAACATAAAAGGAAACAAAGGGGATTATAATTAATAGGTATAAAATGATCATCGCATTACTTACCACTTATCAAAACGCCAGAGAAACAAAGAATTGTCCACAGATGCCCATGCCCTACGTATTTCAGGAAATATTCCACAAAAAGCAGTCCCTTCCCCGCCAGCTGCATTGTATCGTTCAATAAGAACAGGAGGCAACTCCCATGTATTCGCTACCTCAACTAAAGGGGGCCACTGAAACACCAACAAAATTGCAATCAGACGTGCATGTTTTGATTCTATATTTGATTTTTACACTCAAATTTATTGTTCAATACACGTTTACATGCATGTATGTATCCAAACATAAATCACTTTACCTTCAATTCACATTTAGCCAAAATCAATTTTACAGAAATCAATTAAATCAAAATAATTTATAGTCAATGTTGAACCAAACACAAACTATCAGAGGTGAAAAAACGAACAGCAACTTCACTAATTATGCAAACGAAGCACCTTGAACCAAACACAAACTATAAAAAGCCGAAAACTGAACAGTAACTTCACTAATTTTCCTAAAAACAAACCCTATAACCAAGAACGCAAATTGCTATTAAAACATTAGTGTATCACTCTCCTTCGTAATGTAGCCAAATTACCTCTACCAAATTCAATATAAGTGACTGCTTGTTCCTACTACAACTCTACAGTAAAATTCATTAACCAACTCATTTTAGCGGCACAAATTGGAGAATAAAACTACAAATTAGATGGAAAATAGAGTTGAATCTAGAATTAAAAAAGGTGAAAGTGAAGAAGAAAACCTCTCTAGGGTGAGTAGAATAAGGATGACTAGCATATCTTGAAGCTTCAAGAGATTCTTCGAGGTCGAGCTGAGACGAAACTTCACGGCCAATACGATCGCCGACGACAAGACCGGCATTGGTGACATCGCGGATCACAATTTCGTCTTCCCACGACATTCCGCTCCCTGATTGAAGAGACTACAATCAGCTGGAGTGGAATCAAAGAAATTGAAACCCTCTTCTTTCAGTTTCAATTAGAGAGAGAGAGAGAGAGAGAGAGAGAGAGAGAGAGAGAGAGAGCGAGAAAGAAGGAGTTGCCGTTGAGTGAAGTGGAGAGAGAAAGTAGAAACGGCGATGTAGGGTTTTGGGGTGGGTTTCGTAAATTTGAGACTGGCGGGCAAATTTTCCGGTCATAAAAAAAAATAGTACTAATAAATAATTAAAAAATTTGGAAATCATCGTTATAGCGTAAGATTTCAGTCAAAAATATTTTAGAAAAACGATTAAAAATAATGACATTTGATTCACTTTTTTAATAATAAAACAAAATAAATTGATTATTTAAACGAGAGTATATAAATAACTTTACAATCATAACCAAAAAAAAAAAACTTTATATTCTAACATTAAAACTGCATGTAAAAAATTATATCGGTAAATACTCGTATTTCATTCGATCTTAAATATTAACAAAAGTTAAATTGTATTTGGTTTAAAATTTAGGTCAACTACAATTTGATTTTGATTATATTTAAAATTGGACGGAGTAGTGACTAAAATTGTAATTTGTGAAGGGAAATGTTAACATGTGCCCTTGATGCACATGTTAGTATACTAAAGATAGAAAATATGTATTGGAAATTGTGCATTTCATTTACTTTTAAGTTGAAAAGATATTACTTTTAAAATATTATTTTTCTATTAGTAGAAATCCTTAACATGTGCCCTTAGGACACACGTTAACATAACTCATTTGTTAATATATTGGCTAGAGAGTAGAGAGTCTGACAATTTCGTCCAACAAAAATTAAAATATTTATTTATCATGTAGTATAGCAACCGAACTAAGTTTATTATTAGACAAATAAAAAAAGTGTATGTACAGGGACGGATCCAGACGTTGCGTATTGGTGTGGCTAAATTCTATAGTTAATTTTTTACTTAATTATATATTTGGTCATAAACATTTATTTTAGATTTAATTTTAGTCCAAAATGTTTTAAAAGTTTTATATTAGTCTCAAACGTTTATTTTGAGTTTCAATTTGATCATTTCTGTTAATTTTGTCCATATATCCAAGTTTCCAAGTGTCCACGTGTCTGTCCACATGTGTCAACTATCTGCCATATGGGACAAAATTGACAGAAATAAACAAATTAAAATTTAAAATAAACGTTCGGGATCAATATAAAACTTTCTAAACATTTGAGACTAAATTGAAATTTAAAATAAACATTAGACGTGTAATTAAGCCTAAATTATTTTTACGAGAGTGGACTTTTATTTTTTTTCTTTCTTTCTTACAATAGGTGAGTTATATATGCCATCACTTTCGTCATGTTTGTAACAAAAACAAAAATATATAACAAAAATTAAATGGGTCATCGGGTCAAAGTATGTAATAAAGGCCAGCTATTATTTTCCTTCTTCTTCTTCAACCTAGTAAGCAGCAGAATAACAGAACAACAGCCAGTGAAACATCATTGTGAGGATGTCATGTGGAAGGTAATACATATGTATATAAAAATAAGAAAAATTCTGGTGTGGCTAAAGCCACACCATGCCTTAACGTGGATCCGTCCATGTGCATGTACCTCACACTTAGTGGAATCCCACCTAACTACGAGTCTGTCCATAAAAACTTATACGCACCATTTTCAACTCTCTGCTTTATACTATTTTCAAACCAACCCCCGTCGTCACCGCCACTACCATCATTCGAGTGAGCAACCTCCTGCCACCACATAGAACAACTACGGGCACCAATCACCCTGCCTCCTCCCTATATCTAGCAACCAGTACCCTGTAACACAAACCTCTTCTATCAACTAACAACATTCAACACCATTTCTCAAGCAAAGTAGTATTAAATTCCCTCATCTGCTTAACCCTTAACCTGTCATACTCTTTCCCTAAACAAACATCTTTCCATTTAATACACGAGATTTTCCTGTAATCCTCACGACCTTCCCATAAAAAATTATTCAACAAATATTATATAGAAGAAATTGCACCAGATGAAGCTTTAAAGAATTAAAGAGTATAGACATACAGAGAAGTTGGGACAGACTTAAGAAAGACCAAGCGACCTCCGCAAGAAAGAAAATGAATTATCCAACCAGACAATCTAAGACAAATACGGTGTAGAACCAAATCCCAATAATCTTAGTAAGTACTCCAAATATTTCATCTGATCCTTAATACAAAAGAAATTTCATTTTTAAATGTCTCTAATCCATATTGACTAGAGATGGTTTTTGCCAACCAATATGCGAGGCTGGAGTATGAAGTGGAAGGTTTGCACGTACATTACACTTTAATTTTCTCACAAAACAACTAAATTAAACAAAAAACATATGTGCATCTAAATCTAAATCTAAATCAAAAACATTATACATGCACAAGTAATGGATATTTCTATGCCCTTTCCAAAATGTTAGACGGATAAAATTGTGTTGGGCTCATTTAACCACATAATATATGAAGTTTTTACTGTATTAACAATGATTAAATTTCATCGCCAATCTATAAGACAACTACGGCCAATTCACTTTTTTTAGTTTCCACCATCAGTTTAATTTATTTGAGGTCAATTTTAATATTAAATGATTTCAATTATCTCTCAGTTGCAGTTACAGAGATTAAACTATAATCCTCCCTATTAAATTCAGTATAAATTACCGCTTAATGAATTAACGATATCCAATTCATTCGTCTTAGTAACTCAAGATTTATATTTTACTTACACAATAAATAGCGTGATCCACCACCGACGTTGAGTAACATCCGTCAAATATAGACACTGCACGTGTCCATGCTATGCATTGTTCCTCCACTGTCGTCTATTTGTATGTATTCATCTCTATCTATCTCTCTGTTCTGTTGTAGGATAGGAGTATACAAGAAAGAACTCAAATCCGTGAGTAATCATGAAGAATCGTTTTCATCTTATTTAATTAATTATAATTAGTATTCTCTCCCTTTGTTCAGCTTTCAATTATTAGTAGCACCATTTCTTGCATTCTCTCTCTCTGCACAGCCATGTCATCACCGAACTATGCCCACGCGCCTCTCATTCGCTCCCGCCGCGTGAGCCGCACACCAGTCCTCGCGCTCCTTCTCGGACGCCGCGGCCCTTCCGTCCTTGTCCGTGAAACAGCAGCGCGTGAGCTTGAGGAGCGGCGCGCTGATTGGGGTTACTCGAAGCCTGTAGTATTGCTTGACGTGGCATGGAACACCGCCTTCGTGGTTGTCGCGGCGGTTATGTTTGGTTGCACAGTTGATGAGAATCCGAATACGCCAATCCGGTTGTGGATCTGCGGGTATGCGGTGCAGTGTTTGGTCCACGTGGCGTTGGTGTGGTTGGAGTACAGGAGGAGGAACGGGGTTGCTGCTGGAAGAAGAGACGAGGAAGCTTCTGATGAAGATGTCAATGATAGTGAGGAGGATGATGATGTTCAATTTCGGAATTCTTCTCGCTCAGGGTGCGTTGAATTTCTCAATTTTCATTCCTATTTATTGCTTCTGCTCACTTTTCTCATAGTAAATTTGTTAGTTATGGTTTTAGGACATTGATCATTGCTGTGAAATAGTGGCTATATTGCCGTAGCTTAGCAGAATTCGGACAAATTGCTATTGTTCAATAAAGTGCGAATTACTAGTATGAACTATGAAGTGCTGTTAAATTATGGTTATAGCAAAATTTTAAATGCTTGTTACTGTGTCAGCATGCCTTAGCTGTTAAAAAACATGTTAAAAATTGTAGATATTGATTTTGCTTACCTATGACTCAGATTTGCAAATCGATGTGCGTCGTTGAATACCATGCTTTCATTGGTTTGGTGGATGGTGGGCTTTTACTGGGTTGTCTATGGTGGTGATATTCTAATGCAAGACGCGCCGCGATTGTACTGGTAAGCTTTTCATTTATATTGAATTCTGATAATAATGTTTGTATATTGAACCATCTCAAGGTTTGAGCCTTGGCAGTTTGTATGTTTGGCACAATAAATTTGAAAATCTTCATATATCCCCGCGTCGCAATCAATTTTTTCTTATGATTAGTTACTGTTAATTGAGTCACGACAAAACTCTAGCCTTTGATTTTGCATTATATTTGCACTGTGTACTATAGTGAACCACTCATCTCAATGCTTATTGTATTGCCGCTATTTCTTTGACGTTATGCCCTATTTTAAGTAAACCGTCATTTTGGTTCCAAACGTGGCAGGTGTTATCTGTTTGGTCCACGAATGCTTAAAAAATAAAAATAAAACGTCATTCGCGTTAATCCAAAAGTTTGTATCCGTTTGCTATCGTCTGTGAGAGATAATTAACACATTATGCGCCGGATATCTTGTTAGTTGTCCTCCACGAGGGTGCTACATCATCACGGACTAAAATGATAGTGTTTAGTCAAATGAAAGCATAGCAAGTAATCCTTGATATTGTTCAATTTGGTGCCTAGAACCCTAAATCCACACTTTCCCGGTTCAGGGGGTCTATTTTTGTTCTGTTACGGTGCAAGGGGGTCTTGTATCGTATGATAATGTTGAAAAGCCATGAAAGGTACTGCAAAGAAAATTTAAGAAGGTTTGTATTTTGTTAGAAACATCAACCATAATTTATCACCCAAGATTGGAGGTTCAGGGGGTACCACACTAAACTCACTAACGCTAAATACTATATTCAAGAGTTAGTAACATAAACCAATTTAAGCTTTAATTGAGTCATGTGATACTGGGCTACTTCTTTCCTATAACCGCAATGTGATTCTCAAAGCGCATGTTAAACATACAATGATAATATGAGCACATGTCCGTTGGAAGACACATGACATCATATTTGGCGCTTAACGAGCCAAATCATCACATTGACTGATGTTAGTACACGGGGACTAGCTTTTGGATTAACGTGATAGATGTTATCCACTTTTGGCGTTTTATTTTTCTTACGTACCCTGTCAACTGTGCATGCAACTTTTAAAGTGTTAAATAAGGACAAAGCAAATTAACTTCTTTCTTTATTTATAAAATCAGTGGCCTTCTTTAAATTTTCATTACAAAATCACATAACAGTTATTTTTTTTAATATTGTTTATATTTATCAGGTTGCATTTGGTTTTTTCTGATAGTTGCTTGATTGCACGATGAATGACGCGATTTTTTTTAGTATAAAAATGTATGCTTATGTTTTTTCTTCATGATATTTGCACAGGTTGGCCGTTGTCTTTTTGGCATTTGATGTCTTCTTTGCCATCTTCTGTGTTGCTTTGGCATGCTTAATCGGCATTGCCCTCTGCTGTTGTTTACCCTGTATTATTGGTATTCTTTATGCTGTTGCAGGACAGGTATGTGTTTTTTTTTAACTGTGATAGAAAATTTTCATATATTTTGGAGGCCTTTCGATTTTTTTTATTCTCACCATCTGTTTTATGACACTGTAGGAGGGTGCATCCGAAGCAGATCTCAGTATACTTCCAAAATACAGGTTTCAAGTGGTAGACATTGAGGAAACACCTGGTCCTAGAGGTGGATCAATGGTTCCCATTGAAAATAGCAGTGGTGCAAATGAACGAGTGCTTTCATCTGAGGATGCGGTATGCTTTACCACACACATAATTAATTCTTTTGGCCTTATGATGTTAATCATTTAATGTTTCATCGGCTTTTTATCTTGATCACCGGGTATGAATATTTTAATTGCAACTTCTTATGAACTCCTCCGCTTAAAATTCTGGTTGTACGAAATGAAAATAGTAATAAATCTAATTTCTACATTAGGATAGTAGAGATTTGTTAAAAATAATATTCTTATTTTTTTTATGATCCCTGTATCCTTTTCAGGAATGCTGTATATGCATCTCCTCCTACGAAGATGGAGCAGAACTTCATGCTCTTCCTTGTAACCACCATTTTCATTCCACATGCATAGTGAAATGGTTAAAGATGAATGCAACATGTCCTCTTTGCAAGTACAATATTCTTAAGGGAAATGAACAAGTGTGACTGAACAGTAAAGAAAATCCATGATATAATATCGATCCAATTTCAATTGTGACAGAAACAGCTTTTCAAATGCTGATGTGTATATGTCTGTAGATGTAATGTAGATAATATCGAACTCCGATTTGCTCGATCTAGCGGTCAATGTTTTGCTTCTGTAAGTAATGGTAGAGTTTAAAAGGAAAGATTGTTATAGATATAATAATGTTTATTTTGAGTAAGTTATTGCTTCAGAGTTTGTTCACATGGGAGAAAAATTGGAAATTGTAGCATTCCAATCCAACTTTATTGTTATCATATTGCATTTATGGGTTCTTTATTGATTTTCTGCTAGAAACAGATAGAAATGCTTTACACTGGTTGTGGTTAGTGGCCACCTATTTGGTAATATAAAATGTTTGGTCTTCTGGTAGCTCTACAAGACTGGAATGAAAACAAAATAGTTAAAAGAAAAGTGGTAAAAGTTAAAAAAAAAACTAATAAAACATGGGGGGAAATTTTCACCAACTCATCTCAGAATTCTATAACAAGTGTTATTGAAAATGCCCCGATGTTCTTTATTATTTTTTTTTGGATAAAAACTTATACATTTTGACATTGTAATTTTTTTTAAAATGCGGACAATTAATAATAAAATGACATTGAAAAGTGGAAGAAAAAAAAATGATGTTCTTTGCCCCCTCCTCCCTATTCACATGATAAAAACATCATCAAAAATCTTGTTCAGTAAGATTGTAAAATATGGTAAAATATTGATTCTAATAGAATTTGTACTGGTAGAATGTATCTTTTGATGGGAGAAATATGGTAGGGTTAAGGGGAGGGAAATAAATAAATAAACTTTCACTAGTACTACAATTATAATAGAATGGAAAATTTGCACAAAGATGTGGAAATAAAACAAAAACTTAGAAGCCCGGTGAACTTAGTTCAGTTGGTAGGCATTACATTATATATGCAGAGGACGAGAGTTTGAACTTCAGTCATCCCATTTATCCACTTTAAGGAGATTTTTTAACCACTAAATTACTTGACCAAAGATAAAGCAAAGTAATAAAAAGAGGGGGGGGGGGGGGGGCGATTTTCACCATCTCAACAAATGTTTTCAAAAAAGACATATTATTTTTGTTGATAAATTCACATTTTCCTTTTTTATTTATAATTTATATTTATACTAATCACTTACAATAGAAGAAACCACATATATTATTCATTCAAAAAAATAAACATTGTAAAATTATATAATTTTAAAAAATGTGTATATTAAAATATTGAATGATATATATTATAAAGTGAAAAATTTCTTCAAAAATAAGGATTCACAAAAATAAAGTTCAAGCCCAAACCATTATGATTCTCTAACCCAAGCCCAAAATGAAAACCCTACACTACATATATAAAATCAAAAACCAAACCCTAATTCATGAGCCATTTTCAGTGTAGTCTTTTGAGAACAAAATCTCTCGTCGCCGTTTTCACTCACACTTCTCAACAACATGGCTGAACGTGGCGGAGCAGATCGTGGTGGTTTCGGAGGTGGTTTCGGTGGTCGTGACAGAGGACGTGGCGGACGTGGTGGTGACAGAGGCCGTGGTCGTCGTAGAGCAGGTGGAAGACGCGATGAAGAAGAGAAATGGGTTCCAGTGACAAAGCTAGGTCGTCTCGTGAAAGAAGGTAAGATCCGAAGCCTTGAACAGATCTACCTTCACTCTCTTCCAATCAAGGAGCACCAAATCATCGACACTCTCGTCGGTCCAACTCTGAAAGACGAAGTGATGAAGATCATGCCGGTTCAGAAACAAACCCGGGCTGGTCAGAGAACCCGGTTCAAAGCATTTGTTGTTGTTGGTGACAATAACGGTCACGTTGGTCTTGGTGTTAAGTGTAGCAAAGAAGTAGCTACTGCTATTCGTGGTGCTATTATTCTTGCTAAGCTTTCTGTTATTCCAGTTAGAAGAGGTTATTGGGGTAACAAGATCGGTAAGCCTCACACTGTTCCCTGTAAGGTTACTGGAAAGTGTGGTTCTGTTACTGTTCGTATGGTTCCTGCTCCTCGTGGTTCTGGTATTGTTGCTGCTAGGGTTCCTAAGAAGGTTTTGCAATTTGCTGGTATTGATGATGTTTTCACTTCATCAAGGGGATCCACCAAAACCCTCGGAAATTTCGTCAAGGTTAGATTCTCTCTTTTATTTTATTTTGTTTTGATGTTGATTAATTGTTATTTTTTATGTTAGAATTTCTGATTGCTTGATTAAATAAACGTATTGTTATAGTTATCACAATGCTATGATATATGTTTTTCTCATTAAGAGTTAAATATGTTTTTATTAGATTAATTATTAATTATATTGGTAAATTGGATTGTTTATTGAATTATGCTATTTTATGGTGAAATGTGAGTGAATGATTGTGCATGTTTCGATAGTATCTGCATTTTGAATTAGGTTGAAACCCTATAGTGTGATAATATTATGTGATTTTAGCAATGTAGCAATTTATATACACCCACCTGCCACAACGCAAACACTCACAGAACTACTTTTATAGTAAATTAAGAAAATGATATAATTCAATGTCTTTCATCAGGATTTCATGCCTAATCCGAGGTGTTTGTATATACTTTGTGCATGGTTGAATTGGAGTTGCATTTTGATTTGGTTGAAACCCTGTAATGTGATAATATCGAGTTATTTTAGCAAATTAGCACAAACACCAGACACCACACACTGACACATTATAATCAAATTTCCAAATTTAGCTCACATGAGATTGAAATATGCACTTTGATTGACATTATGCGTGTTTTGGCTGTGAATTGATTTTTAAGAATTGCAAATTTTTGATGGTCTTCTATTTGCTTTGTATATTTACTGATAAAACTTGTACTTAGTTGCTTATTTATGATGATTATCTTTATGTTTTTACATTTCATTTTGCAGGCTACATTTGACTGTTTGATGAAAACCTATGGATTTTTGACTCCTGAATTCTGGAAGGAGACCAGGTTCTCCAAATCTCCATTCCAAGAGTTCACTGATTTGTTGGGTAAGCCAACTGGAAAGGCTTTGATCCTTGAGGAAGAAAGGGTGGAGGCTTGAAGTTGAATTTTTTGTTTTGTTGGATTATCATGGTTTGTTTTTAAGCATCGTAGTAGGAACTAGTACTTATATCTTTTGTTGGTATGTTGTTTCTGTGTTACCCGACAATTTAAAATTTCTTGTATTTTGTTTATTCAACTTTGTTAATCGGATTTTTACTTACCGAGTTTTTGAATACCTACTTTGTCTTCCTTATCATCACATGGCCGAGGTAACAGATTTCAAGCAGAATGTTAATTTAAAGAAAAGCAAGCAATTTTGGTTTTAGATTTCTTACAATGTCATGTTGTAATCATCATTTAAGCTTTTGCAAATATGGTGGCATTTTGGAAGTATCAGTTTCCATAAGTCCAAAAATGCAAATATAATAACCCCTCACCAACTGTGTTCAAATTCATTGAATGAATTTCTTTGTTCCTAAAATTTTACTCTTCATTTCACCATTGCTAAACCCTAGGAAAGAATTTGTGTGCTGAATCTTCTAATGTTACTTGTTTTTCTTACTAGAGTTTATAGAAGACTTTATAAAACTTAATTTGTGGTAGCTTTTGTCTTACCTGTTAAGGATAAATTTCTGTGATTACTTTTTAGTAGTTCGGTAATGTGCAACATTATACACAGCTATGTGATTAGACATTTTTATTCACATACATGGAATGATAACATGATCTGCCCCAAGAAATAACGTTAATGGACTGAGCCCTCAGAACGCTTAGCACATGTTGTGCAAGTGAAGTATGTTGTGAGAATAAAGAGCAGTGCCCCATTTGTGATGCGATGCTTCTTTGAGTCATAGCAAGAAGGGACCCTCCATGTTATAAATTCAGATAGCACCAACATGAGTATCATCAAGTGATCTTTATGATACACGTAATTATTCTATTCCAAAATTTTGCACTTCAATCCACTTCTAAGTTTCAAATGCACGAATCTATGGTTTATTGCTGTAGATTGATTAGTCACAACCGGTGAAATGTACTAAATCTATTTTTTGATTTAAGATAATGAGTAATGATAGCTTGTGCTCTAAGGGATATGGATCACTTCCCAAGATTTTATTCAATTTGGTTAAATTTTTTACCAATATTTTAATCTCGGCCATTCATTTTATGTCTGATGGTCATAATCCATTCATGCATTGACGTATTGACCATCGAGTTTATTAGAAGAGTACCTCAATTGATCTTTTTATGGAACATATCGAGTTTTATACTTTTATGCACTACTAATAGTGGTCTTACGACTTACAGTGTTAGTTATACTTTTAGCAGACTTCGTACTAAAATAATGCAAAAACATATGATACCTTGTATTTTTTTGTTGTTGGTAAAATGATACTGTACCTTGTATTAATATTAGTGATTAGCGATGATATGAAATATTATTACACAACTAAATATTATTCTCAGTTCTTTAGTGTTATTTTAGAATCACGGTCACTATTTTTTTTGTTACATTCATGTGCACTATTTATATTACTTGATTATTTTTTTAATTAACATATAAAAACAAATATTAGTATATAGGACAAGGTGCAATAGTTGATTAAGTGGTGCACCATGCACAAGTTATAAATAACACTTTAACGAATATAAATTTTAAAAAATTTGCTATTGGATTAAAAATTCATATTATAGATCATTCAAGTCAAATTTTAAAGAATTTGAAAAATTATTTTATATGTTATTTAGACTTATCAAGATTAATAATATTAAAAATTCATAAACCGTTAATATGATGTTGTTTTATTTGTCTCGATGAATATTTTTATAGGAACCGAGGAGGAAGTAATGATAATACCCTATCATATTTAAGCTACTTTTACAAATTTTTTGCTACTCACTTTGACACGTCAAATATCTTCCATAAAAATAATTTAGGTACGGGTTCATCTTTTATTATTGTTTTTTAGAAATTCTTGTTGGAAATGTTCTAAGTAGCAAATATTGTTTTGCAATTTTCAGTGTTAAAATGGCACGACAAGCGGATGAAATGAATTCTCAAGTGTTTTTGGATAAAAGCCTTTTCAATTGTCACAAATGTCATGCGGTTGATTCTTGAGTGTGCCTCAAGAAAAGTGTTTATGAAAAAAATCAAAAGCATCCTTTAACAGTGGGCAATGGAGGAAGGGAAACCTTGGATAAAAAGTAAGGCAGTGGTGGTAAGTATGTAGTGGGTTATGACATGGTAATATAAATGTTGAGTTCATTTTTTCAATGATAAATGATATGTTCCATCCGTCCACAATGAATGTAAACACCTGTCTTTCTCTTGCATCTTAATTCTTGCCAAACAAAAACTCAACTTCACATTCACAACTATCACCATCACTATCCCTTTCCCATTAGCAACTACCAACCAGTGACTAATATCATAACCAAATGCTTATAAACTTGTCTTACTCTTGCTTGACACACCACCAACTTGAAGAACGTGTGGGTAGCCTCTTTACAGTATGGTGCCTAATAGCATACTCGTTATGCTAATATACCCTAATGATAGACACTAATGTCAGATTTCATATCAACTTAATTAAAGAACCACAGTTCGATTTCTTGCAACTGCATTCAGGAGAGAACTGTAATCAGAACTTACTGTCGAACCAAATTAAATTGCTGGTGAAAACCGAATGAATTGTAATGGGGGAAATTCTCATATGCACATTTTTTGAACACAACTATTATTAACGTTTGGATTCAATGGCAAAACAAAGGCATGTATACGAGCATTTTTTGTTTCAAATTAATCAAAACAAATGCTATGATAAGGATTCAACTTAGCTTTTATAAGAACTTAAGTTTGCATTTTGTCGACGTAATGTCCCTATGGTAGGGATCTTAATTTGATTGATATGAAATTATTGATTTGTAAATCAATAATTGTACTTTATTTATCTACTGCTTTAATGAAATCAAGAGAGCATGTTCAATAATCAGCTAATCAATTGCCAAGTGTGTGAAGAATATAAAATCTTAGCATTATTGTTTTTAAACCATTGGAAAACTCCACGAAGATTCAAAACTCAGTGGATGATTATGAAGCGAACCTTCTTTCCAACATTTGCATATGAGCTCATAACTCACATTTAGCAACATACATCAATGAATAAACAACTACCCAAAACAAAGGATGTAAATGCATGATTATTATCATTTTAACCCAAATAATACTATTTTATTTACTTTATACAAAATTTAGTTGTTTTCTTTCCATTCAACCCCTAATATTTCTTTCCAATGTAAAAAAAAAACCCTAATATAAAAAATGCAAGTCATCTTTTCAATAACGGGTTTTGATGATATTATTATTCATATTTGCTTACATAATGAATATGATTTTGTAAGTTCGTGTGTTTTTTATTTTAGTTCTGTATGTTTATTTTTTTGGAATTTATCCTTGAATGTTAAAATTATTTTGATTTTATCCTATAAAGTTAAAATTGGTATGAAAATTCGAAGGAAACATAATCTGCAAGAAAAATCGGAGCAAAATTCACAAATTTCTTGTGGAAAAATTTTAGGGACTAAAACTAAAATTATTTTAACATTCTGGGATTAATTCTAAAAAAATAAATATACAAAGGAATTAAATTAAAAAACACACGAACTCACGAGAACCAATTGATTATTTAAGCTTCATATTTTTTCCGATTTAATTACATCTTTTATAAAATTTTGGACGAACTCTGACATCAAGTGATTTTAGTCTCCTACCAAACGTAATTGCATTGAATTGTGATCTTCTCTATAAAATTTAAAATCAATTACCATTTGACCAAATAACATTAAATGATAATTTCATTTTGTATGTGTGAGTTTACAAGAATTTTACTAGTTATATATAGAAGAAAAAAAGTTGATGTTATACTTTCATATAAACTCTCACAAGAATGCAACATTAATAAAACTCTTGCGTGAGAATTTTACCATTCATTCATTGTAAATTTGTAATAATACTTTGTAGTTGGATTAATTTCTTTAGTTAGATGCAGAAGATATAATCATTTTGTATAGTAGTAACTTACATACATAATTCTTTTGTACCAAAAAAAAAAAAACTTACATACATAATTCCTACTAATTAGGCTCATGTTTCCACCAAACAAACCAATTAGGTTATTGCTATTTACAAGTCATACTTGTCATTACCACCAATTAAACATAAAAAACAATCCCATTATAACAAATTGACACCAATTAAAACGACATTCTTAACAAGCTAATTATTTAAGGGTAGGGGTCCGTCTATCCATTCCAAAGTCCAAACACTACCAGCTAAGCTAATTGCCTTCTTTCTTTCTACATCACCTCTTAAAAGGACTCCATTTGCTATCTTACGCCCAATCGCGCATTACACTACACATTTAAATTATAGATTGATTAGCAACTTGATCGTTCAATAGTTTACTTACTTATCTTTCTCTTTCACACAGTTATGATCTGCTTAACAACTAACTAGCCGTACATAAACTCATTAATTAATTAATTAATCACTCACATCTCCAAAAACAGAGAAAAAAAAACTACTAAACAATTCAAAATCTGGGTTTAAAATCAGAGTTTAGAGAGAGAAACTCCCATAAACTATGAAACTAGTATCTATCTCCAACTTTCTCTCTCTAAAAAAACCGTTTCGTTCATTCTCTCAACTGCTGCATTTTATTTCTCTCTTTCCAACTCCATTTATTGGGATCAGCATTTGGATGTGCGTGTGAGTTTTTTTAGTTTCGTTTCGGCGTCGGTTAGATCGGAGATGGATGAATTTTCCGGTGAAATGGGAATGGAGGCGACGGTGGTGACGCCGGCGCCGTTGACGGTTTCTGGATCGTTTAAGGAAGGGAAGAACTCGTCGCGGAGACGTGCGCATTCGATGAGGCCTAGTTTAGATGCTGATGAGTTCATGAACTTGCTTCACGGTTCGGATCCAGTGAAATTGGAGCTTAATCGACTTGAAAATGATGTTAGAGGTGTGGAAATGTAGTTCGATCTGGCGAGTTTTTTACTTGATTTTGCTTCGTGTTTGTTGATTTTTAGTGTGTGTGTGTGTGGATGCAGATAAGGATAGAGAATTATCAGAAGCACAAGCGGAGATCAAAGCGTTGAAACACTCTGAACGACTCAGAGAAAAAGCTGTTGAAGAGGTTGCTTCTGATTTTCAGTTTCGTTTTGAATTTCCAAAATTATCATGAAGTTATTGTTAGGAGGATTATGAGAATTTTGTTTCTTACTAATTTTGGAGTTTTTTTAGTCTTTAATTTTGCTATGGATAATGATTTTTGTTCTGATTGATTGTGACTTATTCACTACTTATCCAACAGAAAGTAGTTTTATTATTTTTCTTACAAAGCATTCTGTGTTATCATCTTGATGATATTGATTTGAATGTTCTTCTATTGATTTTGATTTTTATTAAATGTGTTTCTTAATCTAGAGTAGTTATGCCATTTGATTTGTTTCATACTCCTATCATATATGTGCGTAGTAATTACGTTTAGGCTGAATTAGGGGGTGAGAGCGGACTTAATTGGCGCTGTTTTGTATTTTTAACCTTAATAGTTGTAATGATTTGTTCCCGGTAATTATTTGTGCTTAATTATTATTTAAATTGTTTTGAAGTTGTGATGTTTCGGAGCTGTTATTGGTGTATAATCATTCTTTGCATTGTTGATAGATGGTTACTTGAGAACTTAATGATCCTTTGTCATAATTTCTCTTTTTTTTGTTCCACTGTCATAATTTCTTCTATTCATGTTACCGCTGCTTGTTAACGCATCCTTTAATACTTACTATTAGTTAGCTTGAAAATTAACTTTTTTCTTTTTTTTGCTTGTGCTGTAGCTTACTGAAGAATTGTCAAAGGTTGACGGAAAGCTGAAGTTTACAGAAAATCTTCTAGAAAGCAAAGTATAGTTTGAAGCCTCTATCAACCTTAGGTATGAAATTTTTTTCAGGTTGTGATATGTTTACTGAACCTAGTATTTCTTGCAGAATCTTGAGATAAAGAAAATCAATGATGAAAAGAAGGCGTCAATGGCAGCTCAGTTTGCAGCTGAAGCTACTCTTCGAAGGGTCCATGCTGCTCAGAAGGATGATGACATGCCTCCTATAGAAGCCATTCTTGCCCCTTTAGAAGCTGAACTTAAGCTTGCTCGGCAAGAGGTATGTATTGCCTTGTTTTTCTACTTTGAATGGTAGTTCCTGTTTGAAAATACCGGTTAAAGGGGATTGAGGCTGGCTTGTCATAGGTAATTCATGTCATTCTTTTGTTTCTTGCAGATTGCTAAACTTCAAGATGATAACAAAGCTTTGGATCGTCTTACAAAATCTAAAGAAGCAGCACTTATTGAAGCTGAAAAAACTGTTCAGGTTGCCTTGGCTAAGGCCTCTATGGTGGATGATCTCCAAAATAAAAATCAAGAGCTAATGAAACAGATTGAGATTTGCCAGGTATTTGCAATCTTGTATGTTTTTCTCTCTCAAAATACATAATAAGTTGTCAGTTGTCACCATAATGATGTAACTTTGTTTTACTCGGTATCACCATCACTCTCTTCCAGGAAGAAAACAAAATTTTGGACAAAATGCACAGACTGAAGGTGGCAGAGGTTGAAAAGCTCACCCAAACTGTAAGGGAACTAGAAGAGGCTGTCCTTGCAGGAGGTGCAGCTGCAAATGCTGTGAGAGATTATCAGCGAAAATTTCAAGAAATGAATGTATCTTTCACATAGTTTGCTTTTCCAGTTGCTTTACTCTTGATTTTTTTTGCTTCTAGTTAAGAGTTTTTGCATGGACTGTTTTACACTCTAGGAAGAAAGAAAGACTCTCGATCGGGAGTTGGCTCGTGCCAAGGTAACAGCAAACAGAGTAGCTGTAGTAGTGGCCAATGAATGGAAAGATGCTAATGACAAAGTGATGCCTGTCAAACAATGGCTTGAAGAGCGACGATTCTTGCAGGTGGGTATTTTTAAAATTTCTTAGTCCTTTGTATTTAATACTTTGTTGCTTTTTCTTTAAGTATAAATATAAATTTTCCTTTAATAGTTTCCATATTTTATTGAACTACATTCTTACAGGGAGAGATGCAGCAACTTCGGGATAAGCTTGCTATAGCTGACCGCACTGCAAAGTATGAAGCACAGTTAAAAGTAATAATCTGGTTTTACAGCTTGCATGTATTAACTTAGGAGATAAGTTCTGCCATTACTCAAGGTAAACCTTTTACAATTTTCAGGAAAAATATCAATTACGGCTTAAAGTGCTACAAGAGAGTTTGAGAGAAACTTCTAACAGTATTAATCGCGGCACTTCAGAGGGAAGATGTGTTGGCAATGGGCCTTCTGTTAGCAATGGGCCTTCCCGACGACAATCTCTAGGTGGAGCTGATAACACATCCAAACTGAACTCTAATGGTTTTCTGACTAAGAGAACATCATCCTTTCAAATAAGGTCCTCTGTGTCCTCCAGCACACTTTTGAAGAATGCTAAAGGCGCATCTAAGTCTTTTGATGGTGGCTCTAGGTCACTAGAAAGGAGTAAAATTCTTCTAAATGGAAAGCCTCCAAGTTCCTCGTTTAACCAGTCTTCTGAAAGACCTAAAGACAAAGAGGAAAATAATAATTGGAAAGGAAGTTTGGATGATAAGCCAAATGACTTCCCATTAGTAGATGCAGAGGATAGTGTTTCAGGAGTTTTGTATGATTTGCTCCAGAAAGAGGTCCTAGCATTGAGGAAAGCTGGTCATGAAAAAGATCAAAGCCTAAAAGATAAAGACGACGCCATTGAGGTTAGTAAATTTTTTAATCCTTTTGGATTTTAACCTTAGATTTCTTATTGACCATTGCAATCTCAGCTAACTGTTGCAATGGTCATTGTCTGCCAGATGCTAGCAAGGAAAGTGGATACATTGACCAAAGCTATGGAAGTTGAGGCAAAGAAGATGCGAAGGGAAGTAGCTGTCATGGAGAAGGAGGTAGCTGCAATGCGCACGGACAAAGAACAAGAGACAAAAGCCAAACGTTTCAGCAATGTCAAGGGCCCTATGAACAGTGCTCAGCAACAGCTTGTTTCTGGGAGGTATTTTTTTTCTTCTCTTTATATGGCCACATTCTTGTCCTTTGTACCTATTATTATCATTTATACCAAACTACATTTTTTTTGTGGTTACAACCAAACTACATTTCCATTTAGTATTTAAAGTCTCTATATTCCATCAGGCTTAGTACAATTTATTTTTAGGTGCTTTGTCAACAATTATTTCACTCCCTGATTATGTTCCAAGTTTTAAATAGGTGTTCTAGTGTCTTTAGAACAGATAAATCCTAACCTTAAGAATAGGATGTTATAGGTAGTCGATAGTTATTTTAAAACAGTATAACATTTATCTTCTTTTTTTTTTAATCTTTTTTTAAATAAAGTTAGAATACATTTTTAATGGATAGTGGATAGTTGCTTACAACTTGAAAGCTTCTCTTTTTTCTCTATATATTATTCTAAATAATATAATTACACAATTAAGCAAATAGTATTATCTTCTAAAAAATCTGCTAACATGCACACGAGTAGATCTGAGTCAAGACACTACTAGTACATATAATGCGATAGAATAAAATACCCTGAATGTGGAGCTTGCCCTTTATATTTAAAGCAGTGAAAATATTATTAATATTTATGACAACTTAAAAAATATGGTCTGTACTCACGGAATGGAATCTGATTGTTGCAATGATGGGTCCTCTGGGTTGGGTCAAGGTATCCCTTTCCTGATTTCCTCTTATCTTCTAAAGAGAGTCTATATATTGGCATTGCCCCATAATTTTTGTTATTAGCCTATCAACACAACCCTATAATGTTTATTTTATTATTGTGTAGTCTGTATATACGAGTTATCCAGATTCCAAACTGGTAGTTTAAGTATTATTTGCCTTTAAGGTTTATTGTCGACATTAATTACGTTTTCTTAACTAGTTAAACTAGGACCCAACTAAGATATATGTAAGCCTTTATGCTGACTTAATATTGAAATTTCAAGTGGTATGTTACCGCCTTTTTGCTTCTTTTGTCCAACTTTTCACGTTTCTGCTTTTCCCAAATTACTTGACTGACGGGGAATCTTACATTTGCACAGAAACATGGGACGGGGAGGACTAACACGCAGCACCCAGTGATAATAAGTCTACTGCAGAGGCACCCCCACGAAGCAGATTTTCATAGCATAATTATTCCGCCCTCTATTATTTTTATTTTGCCTGTGTCGTTTTTTATCCAATTGATTATAAGATTGTAACCGAGATTCTGGCAACAGTCAGTTAATGATATTTGCCATGGGTTGAGGGTGGGAAAAGAATTAAAGTAATTGGTACGCATCTAACGTAGACTTCTGTGTTCTCTTCTTAGAGAGTGTGGTTAAGATTAAGAAGCAAGGCAAAGGAAGACGTTTAACATGGAGCGCTAACTTTCAGATTTTCATTGAGTGATGTGTGGTTGTATAGATAGCTTTATTTCTTTTATCCATTTGGCAGTTGATATTTGTAATATGCCGATAGTGTGATTGTGTTTTGTTCTGGTTTGTTATTTGTTAATATATTTGTAATCAGATCAAGAACTAAGTTTACTTGGTTGTGCAATACATTCATAGTTTCAAGTTTATTGTAATTTGTAAGTTCAAGTTTGAGTGACGCACCACATGCTGCTTTTTCATTTTATTTCTCCGTTATTAAACTTCTAAAAAAAAAACTAATACGGGTAGTATACGTACCTGATGTACCAACAGAGCCTCTTATTGAAACCTTAATCATCATCATGTAAATGAAGCACCGTGTTCTTTTAATTTTAATTAGCTATTTGAGAATTTAGGGTCACCACAAAACGGCTTAGAGGTCAAAAGAATACTCTATCCATTCTAAAACTTAGCTTGTTTAAATTTATAAGGCATTTGAACATACAATACAGAATTGCTTAGTTGAAGTAATATTTTACTCTTATTTTGAACCAAGTATAGTTTACAATAAATGAAATAAATTATCAAAAAATATGGCATCTTTACTAAATTAATTTTACTAAAAGTTTCTTTGCTAAAATAACACATTATGAAACTGAAGGAGTATACTAACTGAAAGTTGGACCAATTAGTCTTTCTCCATATAGTGCCATACATTCTTCATGAAGGATCCTTCTTTTTAACTGAGGAAACTGAAAAGTACATTAGCAATGAGTTAAGTTATACTATTGTTTTAGCATGGGCTTGCAGTTGTATTTTTTTTTCTTTCACCGCATTCTTATGATAGCAAGGGTACCTATATGATTCTACGTAAAATGAATGAGCCCCATCCCCCATGTTAATTGAATGAATTAATTCATTTCATTCTTGTGATGGCAAGACTGCCTATAAGACCATACAATCATAGAATGAGCCCTATGTTGGATTGTGATTCAGTGAACTAGAACTGGTCCAAGTTTTAAAAAAATAATGTTTAGATAAGGTTTGATAAATTCTGTCAAAAAAACAAAAGGAGAAGAAGAAGATGAGAGTAAAAAGAACGATGAGAGAAGTAAGGTGAATTCCAAAAGAAAAGAAAGAAATAAAATGAATAAGAAAGGGGTGAGATGTAGGGCTCAATAATTTTTGTTTTTGTTTCAAAACAAACACCTATCGGGAGCCCATAGGAATAGTTTGAACCATTAACCCTATACTGGGCGGGTATTCATCGTTCTTTATGTCTTTCTGAACAACATATTTTATTTATTGCTCTACTTCAAAACTCATTTTTGAGCACGAATAAAAAATTCGGAAAATGGAGTCTAGAAAAAGAGATTGATGAAGCAATGTTGATTGGAGCCAAAAAATGGATGAATTTTTTTGGAAGATAGAGTCAGTTGAAAAAAATATATTGACAACAACAATGTTGACAAATAAATAACAAAACTAGACGTTCATTAATATGAGTCGCTTTCGAACCCCTTTTGGTTAACCTGTTCACATTTTCGCCATTGTTATTAATAAATAATCAATATGGCCGAAGTGGTCTAATGCGTCCGACAAAAGTTTATGTTTTCAAAGAAGATTATTTTGAAATTAATTTTTATTATAAAATAAAATCTGGTTCGAATCGAATGCTGAGTTTATTTAAATTTTTTCATATGGTTGAATTTAAATCATTTCATTATTATGGATATAGTAGGAAATGATACAAAATACACATGGTTGACCTTGACTATTTAAAAGTTTGCTCGAATGTTAAATATGGATCCTAGTAAAAATTGATTTTATTTAAAAAAATGACTCTTTATTTAATTTGTAAATAGCATGAAAAACACAAATTCTTATTATAGATACAAAACAATATACTATACTAATAGTGTAAAATTATTTCACATTGTCTATTGTGTATTAGAAATACATGAATCTTATAGGAAAACTAATAGATTAATAAATATTGTAAAAAAACTAATAGATTAACAAACATTGTGAATAAGACTGTAAGTCAGTCTATGTAAGATAACTAAAGTGGTAAGAATTGAGAGACATACGAGTTAAGTTAGGGAGGTCCAATAATTAATTTTTAGTGGGAACAATTTATCTTTTCGATCTATGAAAAAAAGAGTGTAAGTAAAAAATAAAATCGGAGTGCAAAGGTATCACAATGAGTGAAGACTAGGGTGGCAAGATGAATTTTATTCACTTGCCACCCCATTTAACTCGTTAATTTTAACGCGTTGAGTCAAAATTTTAAGCTTAAATTTTTTATGTGATTTATCTCGTTCTGTTTTAAGAGACAAATTTAACAAGTCATTTGTATTTGACAATTTTTTAAATTTTAAAAGAGATTTTAGTATTCACTCTTGAAAATTATTTTGATTGCTTTAAAAAAAAAAAAACAGAGGAGTGAAATGTCACGTCACATCTACTACTACAATAATAAAATTAATTACTACCAATTTTCCTAAATTACCCTTATTAAACTTAATCAAGTCTCAAATTTTATAGACATTTTGGTCATTTAGAAATTAATTTTTTTAATTCTGACGGTTTGTTTCATCATAACTTTTCTAATTCCAATGCTTCCAATGGCCCAATAAGCTAAATTATGATTACAATTTACAACTTTTAAGATTCCAAAATTAGTTTTTTAATTATGCCAATGCTCCCAATGTCCAATACATACAGACCACACGATCCCTTGAGAAGCAAAACGTTATTATCTTTTTTTTCCTTCTTATCATTCCAATAAAAATGTATAGTAAAATTTTTGAGAACAAACCGTCAGAATTAAAAAAATCAGAATATTTAAGGATGAAACAAACAAGTTGTTGCTTATAAGTATAAGTTAATTTTCATTTATACTATCATTATCATTGATAATGTATATATTTTATATGTTTTTATTTATTATTTTTTGGTTCCTTTTTATTTATCGTTTTAGAAAAAAAGAATTTATTTCAAATTATTTGTCGTTTTGATAATTTAAAGTTATATTTTTTTGTCACTGAGAAATGTTAATTTGGTTCAAATGTGTTATTTATATATATTGTATATAAAAATTGTACTTTTTTTTATATACTTTTACATGTTATCTAAACAATTATAGTATGTAACTGATGCTTCATAAGTTCAAATAAGGTAACAAAAATGTTTGTAAACACAGTTATAAGGATATAAAATATTTAACGGGCACGGGATAATATTTAAACAACTTTCCACATATAAAATAAATAAATAATTTATAGAAATATTGTATATTTCTAGGGACCAATAAATTTGAAGAAAAAATTTGAAGGGACTAAAATCAAAATCAAAATCAAAATTTAGAGTTGAAGAAATTTTTTTGTATATTTATAGGGACTAAAATTTAGAGGGACTAAAAGTTGAAGAAAAAATTTAGAGGGACTAAAATCAAAATTTTGTATATTTATAGGGACCAATAACATATTTAACCCTATAAAATATCATTTAATAATTATTCTCCATAGCACTTAACAGCAAATATAATTAAAATAAATATATTTACATTTTCTCATTATTGATTTTGAAATTGATTCATTAATTAATAAAAAATTTCTTTCCATCTAATTTTTCTCTTACTTTTCAATTTTTTTATTTTCTTTTCGTTATCAACTTTCCTTTTATCAAATAAACCACGAAATTAGAAGCAAGATTTCTATAAGCATAAATACAAATTGTTATAATTTAGGCACAGATGATGAAAAATATAAAAAGAAATATTATCATCTAAAAAATAGTATTGACAGATTAAATATTTCCTTTTATATTTTTTAAATTATTTGTGAGTGTGCATAAATTAAAAGGATTTGTATTTGTGTATATAGAAGTCTTTCTCCCGAATTAGTCCTGATTCTATAAGGTAATCTTAAATAGATATCTGACTTTACAAATATATATTTTTTGAATTGACAATCACTTTATAAATATTGTATAAAGGTCCATGATTTTATCAAATTGTCAAATTGGTTCATATGTTTAATCACTTTCTATCAATTAAGTCCTTATATTTTAGAAATTACTATCAATTTAAAGTTAACACTGCTAAGGACCTTTTTGAAATATTCACTGATATAAGTACTTAAAATTCACAACGGGCGTGATACATATATTTTAACGTATTTTTTGACCTAAAATAAACAAAATTTTACTAAAAATAGTAAAAAGATTCTTATAGTTTTCGCTTATAAAATAGTCACGAGTTTTCAAAATTTTATCATATAAACTTTTCACATAGATATATAAAAATTTGTCTTCAGAGATATAAACACTTAAAACATAGAATGAGTACGATGCAAATATTTAACGTTGTTCATAGACTTTCTCACTTTTTTATGCATCTCATTTTGGTACATAAAACCTACAATGGGCACGGTGGTAACATATAACTGTGTTTTGCATATAAAATAATGAAATAATTAATATAAATAATATATTAATGTTGATATTTTGAAAATATAATAATGAGTTTTTTAAAATTTATTATATTAACTTTCTCATATCGATACATATTTTTAAGCATCTCAAACCAGTTTATATGATATTAATTTCCCAAACAAGGTAAATAAAATATGTAATGGACACGTTGTTAAATTTAACAATTTTGTGCTTATTAGTTAATTTAATATAAAAAGTATGTTAATATTAATAATTTTCATTTACTATCTTTAAATATTTTATAATTCACTTTTATATAATTACAGAAATATTACGCGGCCCGTGCATTGCACGGGTCTTTTACTAGTTGGTCACTATAGTCTTCAACAGATGACTTGAGAACCAACTCAATTTTGAACCAACTCATATCATACACAGTAGACGGTACAAATAACGTGTAAAATGACAATTGAGCCCACGCACATAAAATAAAGAACCGTTTAAATGTTTGGTTTGTTCGTCCATCTTCTCTTTATATTCCCCATTCCATTTTTGTATATTGCTGTTAACAACGTTAGTTTTCCTTTTCCTCTACACACCTCTCTCTTTTTGTGCACTGCATCTCTCAATATTTGAAATCCGATCTAAAACCTCTCTTCTTCTTCATTCTCAAAAAATCTCAAATCTCAATATTTAGAATTGAAAATGGCGACGATGACAAGCTTGATCGGTCTTATCAACAAGATCCAACGAGCTTGCACCGTCTTAGGAGATCACGGCGGTGAGGGTTTATCTCTTTGGGAAGCTCTTCCTTCCGTCGCCGTTGTCGGTGGTCAGGTAACTCTTTTCTCTTCTCATCATTCCATATTCATAAATAATATTCAAATTGAATCTCGTTTGTTGAATATCTCTCTCTCTCTCTCTCTCTCTCTCTCTATCATCAGAGTTCAGGAAAATCATCTGTGTTGGAAAGTGTAGTTGGAAGGGACTTTCTTCCTCGTGGATCTGGTTCGTATTCTAATTAATTCTACTTTCATTTCCATTTTTGATTTAGATTTTGAATAATTAGATCTAATCTCTTCAACACTCATCATAATCACATTCATTGTAGTACTACTTCATAAATAAAGTAGTAGTAGTTGTTATTAATTATAGATAGATATATCTTATGCTGAGTAAGCTTGTTTGATCGACTATTTGGTATAGTGTATAGCTTATGAAAGTACATAAGCTATTTAGGATAGCAGAAAGTAATTTGACTTGTATGAAAATAATTTGACTTTATTTTACTTATTGTTACAGAAATAACTTATACATAAACACTCATATCATAAAGAGTTTATGTTATTAGTGCTTAATTAAACTGTGTATCTAACAAGTCTTATGGGGTTAAAAAGATTCTTTATAGCTTTTGAGTTTATTTGCTGTAAATAGCTGCTTATACGTTGGCATGTATTTTTCTTTCTTTCTTATCTCTGTGAAGGGAAGTTGCACGTTGTATTGATAGCAGTGGGTGATTTTATTATTATTTTTTCCCTCTGAATGAATGGCTTTTGATGCTTCCTTCATTATTTTTAAGGTATTGTTACGCGGAGGCCGCTGGTACTGCAGCTTCATAAGACTGAAAATGGCCAGGAATACGCAGAGTTTCTTCACTTACCAAGAAAGAAATTTACTGACTATGGTAAATGAAGTTGCTTATTTTGTTTCAAAAAGATATGCAATAACGGGTAGCTAAGATATGCATGAATAAAATCATTTTATTTTTATGGTAATACACCATTATTAGTTGAAATCATGAAGACTTAATGGATAATTTATCCTCACACAGAGAGTGGCAGATTTAATCACTTGTGCAAAAAATTTACTAGTGGAAATTTTTTGTTTGATTTCTAGCAAACTTAAATTTCAAAATAGAAATCATTTATAGTACTTACCTTATACTTTATGTATTTAAAATATAGAGCCTAGGATTGTGTCAGTTATTCAGTTTGGGTAACAAGGAAAAAGATTTCCGTAATTCATTATCTCGTGTAAACTCCCAACTAATTGGTTCTTTTCTGCTCCTTTAATGCCCATGCAGCTGCTGTGAGAAAGGAAATAGCAGATGAAACAGATCGGATAACTGGGAAGTCAAAGCAGATTTCTAACGTTCCTATTCACCTCAGCATTTATTCTCCAAATGGTTTGTATCTGCACTGTACATGTATATCATGATGGATTAAACTTGAAAGCAATTTGATTGGGGTCTTTTAGAATTGCGTAAATTTGCCTTTCATGTCCCTTACATTATTTTGTCCTTTTCTACTGGTGAATGTTTTGCAAATTAAATTATGATTTGTTTGATTGATAACAGATATATTTGCCTTCTTTGTATATGCCTCTTTGGTTTGAGGTAACAGATATATGATTATTTTGTGGGGATTTATTTGCAGTTGTAAACTTAACCCTCATAGATCTTCCTGGGTTGACGAAGGTTGCAGTAGGTAAGACTGAATATATTTCTCAATACTTCAATAAAAGTTGAGTAGTATTCTCAGATGACTTGTCAAGCTCTCTGACTTATACTGAAATTCCGGCTACTTTCACAGAGGGACAACAAGAGAGTATTGTTCAAGATATTGAAAACATGGTCCGTTCGTATGTTGAGAAGGTAATTATATTCTTGATATGAAGAGAAGAATGCAGTTGTCACTTATGTTGAAAATGCAGCATTTAGTCTTGCATGATTTAAAGATAGAAAACTCACAATAATGTGTTGTTGTAATACTGTTTTGTAATTCATGTGTCATTTTAAGCATACTGAACTTCCTATATATTACATTTATACCAAATTTAGTGTCTAATTAAGTTCTTTCATTGCGAAGCCAAACTGCATTATCTTAGCCATCTCTCCTGCCAATCAAGATATTGCCACTTCAGATGCCATAAAAATTGCAAAAGAAGTTGATCCATCAGGTATGGTTGTCTATGCTGGAAGCCTGGAAGGAATTTCAGGGATATACTCAGCGCTTCTTCCAATAGTTTGTCTTCCCTGTTTCTTTCTTAGCCGTCATTCATGTAGAGACCTTTCTTTTTATTATTATTTCAGGTGAAAGAACATTTGGAGTGGTTACAAAACTTGATCTTATGGATAAAGGAACTAATGCAGTTGATGTATGATTTCTCTAACAACTGGGTGCATCTTTTGTTTTGGTGTTCAACAAATTCAATTGATTTCTATGTAATTGAGTGTGAAATTGTAGTTTATCATTGAGTGCGAAATGATGAATGCTCTTTATGTGAAACGTTAAGGTGCTTGAGGGAAGACAATACAGGCTGCAGCATCCATGGGTGGGAATTGTGAACCGTTCACAAGCTGATATTAATAAAAATGTTGACATGATTGCTGCTCGAAGGAAGGAGCGTGAATATTTTGAGACAAGTCCTGAATATGGACATTTGGCGCATAAAATGGGCTCAGAATATCTTGCTAAGCTTCTATCTCAGGTATTTTAATTTAGTATTTTTGTTTTATTTAAGTCATTTTCTGTAACATTTTTAGTGTCGCTAAACTTATTATGGGTTTCTAATTCATACAACACGAAGTGATTTTCTTTGCTTTTGTTCACTGGTTTCATGATTTCAGCATTTGGAGCAAGTTATCAGGCAGAAGATACCTAGTATCATTGCCTTAATAAACAAGACCATTGATGACCTTAATGCAGAGTTAGACCGCATTGGCAGGCCAATTGCTGTGGACGCTGGGGTCAGAAATGAGATCTATGATGAAATTATTTTTCTTAGATTTAAAATTACCTAATTTCCCCATGTACAGTAACAATAAGCTCTGCTACTTATTTATGTAGGCCCAACTGTACACTATTTTAGAATTGTGCCGTGCATTTGACAAAGTATTTAAAGAACACTTGGATGGAGGGTAGGTGCAGTTATTAAGTTATTACCTTGTACCCTTTCATTTTTATATAATGATATGCAACTATCAGTGTTAATTTTCTTAGAGACTTTAATCTATATGATTAATTGACCAACTTCTATTTCAGACGACCTGGTGGTGACCGGATATACGGAGTTTTTGATCACCAATTACCGGCTGCTTTAAAAAAGCTTCCCTTTGATCGTCATCTTTCATTAAAAAATGTCCAAAAAGTTGTCACTGAAGCTGATGGGTATCAACCTCATTTGATTGCTCCAGAGCAGGGTTATAGAAGACTCATTGAAGGGTCTATCAGCTATTTCAAAGGCCCAGCTGAAGCCTCTGTGGATGCTGTAATTGTCATGACTTTACTTACTATATTTTACATCATGTCATTATTCCTTGGTCTCTTATACTTCTCTTAAATGCTCTTTCCATTTATATATCACATGCCATTTTTGTTTCTTCAGGTCCATTTTGTTTTGAAGGAACTTGTGCGTAAGTCAGTTGCAGAAACTGAGGTAAGGAGCATGAAGTTGATATAACTCTTATTTCAACATGTTCTGACTTTCAAATATAGACTTACAAGTTAGACGAGAGTGTTCTTGTTTAACATTTAATTCATCTGTGTCAGCATTGGTTAATTAGTGTTCCATTTATGTTGAGAAAAAATAGCGAATGTTCAAGAGCTAACAATGCTAGATATTCATATCTCAGCACTAAATAACTGATGTTATATGCTGTTCAGGCCTATAAATAATATCTTTGAACATTTACTTTAGAATTTAATGGGAATTACTGATTTTTTTGGAGGAGGGGTGGAAGAAGGAACACACGGGAACCAGAAATTGAATCTTATAGGTCTGTTACTTCATGGTGTGCAGGAGTTAAGAAGATTTCCAACACTTTCAAATGATATTGCAACCGCTGCAAATGATGCTCTGGATAGATTCCGAGACGAAAGCAAGAAGACAGTTACGCGGTTGGTTGATATGGAGTCTAGCTATCTAACAGCAGAATTTTTTAGGAAGATTCATCTTGAACCCGAAAAGAACCCAAACGGACCACCAAATTCAAATCGGAATGCTCCCCCCAGCATGGACAATTATACCGACAATCACCTCCGTAAAATTGGTACATAGTTTTCTATGGCCTTCTCTTAACATATACGTATAAATCGCATTCTTTATTATATTATTATTATTATTATTATTATTATTATTCTACAGGACCGGTTTTATTGGAATTCTTTAAATTTTAACTTTACATGCCTTGTCACTTGGAATTTTATTTATTTATCTCTTCTTGACATGAATAGCAATAAATATTAATAGGGTCGTCCCAATTTAATGCTTATGGAGGGAGAGATAGATAAACATTTCATATAATCTTACCTTATACATGCAAGAAGTCTAATCACAACTTAAACCTATGATCTCTAGCTACGTTGTTATAAATGGAAAAGTACATTTTTTTCATCAGTCAAATAAAAATAATTTGATCATAAGGCCATTCCTACTAAAATAAAAGAAAAATGTGTTTAAATATATAAACAAAGACATCCAAACGAATACATTTATTCCTTTACTAAAGGTGCTGGAGTTATGTTCCTTGTATCTGCTAATTTTGGATTTTGATTCTACACTGTTTAAGCAGATCTGTAAAGTTAGACATTTAACTGGGATAAAATATATTACGTTCCTTGTTTCAGGGTCAAATGTCAATGCTTATATCAACATGGTCTGTGAGACACTTAAGAATACTATACCAAAAGCTGTAGTCCATTGCCAAGTTAGAGAAGCCAAGAGATCATTGCTAAACTACTTTTACGTTCAAGTTGGAAAGAAGGAGGTATGATTTTATAACTCTTGGGTCAAAATTTTGCCCATCTAACACAATTTCCTCTCATCTCATACCTTTAAGATGTTATCTTCATGGTATAGACAAGTTACAATTGTGTTGGCATCTGACTTGTGAGTTGTGAGTTAAACTATATTACAATTACAATGCTTCTTCATGTTTTATGGAAAAGGAAAACCTAATGAACATATATGGTTCTCAATGAGATTATGAAATGATTATTTGTTGTGCTAATCATGGAGCAATTGTAACAAATGCTTGATGTGGTGAATCTATTAAATATATTGACAATGATATGGAAATGGCCTTGATAGTGAGGATCCTCATGGATATGTATATTTATATCATTAACCACGTATGGTAGTTTATTAGGCGACCTAGTTTGGCATCAATTAGAAAAGATTTTATGGAAATGACAAAAGAAAGCTGGCTACTTTCTTGTTAAGAGTATAATCAATTTAAGATAGTCAGTCACGACATTAGGGATTTGTCTTGCTTGTTGCAGTAGAATTTATTTATTTATTTATATCATAGCTTCTGTAGAACATTTTGTATGATAAGATTATAACTGAAAAGTGATTGTATGATACGCAGAAGGAGAAATTGGGCGCTATGTTGGATGAAGACCCATCACTAATGGAAAAGAGAAATCAAATAGCAAAAAGGCTTGAATTGTACAAGCAAGCTAGAGACGATATTGATTCCGTGGCCTGGAAATAGGGAAGATCCAACAATGTACAACAGATACTCTGAGGAAGATTTGCCATAGATTTTGTGGTTTTTATATTTTTTCTAATCAAAACAGAAAATCTACTGTTACAAGAAATTGATTTGCGTTTGCATATATTCTTTTGGCCCAGTGTATAAAGCCACTGAACTCTATGTTGTGATATCATTGTTGTTAGAAACTATGTTGTGATTTAATGTATAACTAACGAGTTGTTGGTTGTTGTGCTATTTTCTTAACCATGTTGATGATTATTTTAGAAGAGCTTACCATTTTAAGTCACATTTCATTGTGTTCTATATGACAGTAAACTTGAAGTAGAGGCATCAAAATTTGTCATGATGGAAATCTAGACCGTTTACATTAAATAATTTAAATTAATCCATATGATTTTAAAATTTTATTAGGACCTTATATTCATAAACAAATAAATTTTGAATTATTTATCTGACTTATAAGAAAACTTTAGTTTTCGTAGTTTATTAATACTCAAATTTTATCAATACCTGCTGCAATAAAATATTTATATACCTTTATTCAAAAAATGGATTATGCTAAAATGAACCTTAAAAATGTAATGCTTAATTTCATTTTTGTCTTTCTTTTTTATAAAAAAAATTGAAGTTTTAGTCTCTTCATTATAAAATTTGATATTTTGGCCCTTCAATATTTTGTAGAATTTTAGTCTTTCATTTTTGAGTCATTTATTAACTTATTTTTTTTGTTTCCAAGATATGGGTACGAAGTTTGCCGCTAGCAATGATTAATCTCAATCAAGGAACGTGTGAGACACACAAGGTTGATTCTCCCCTTCCAACCGATTTCTTTTCTTACGCATGAGAAACTAATCAAACCATAACCATATACTTAAGTGGGTCAAGACCCTTACCACTTGAACCAATTAATCATCTTATTAACTAGTGTTAGTATGTTACTAACTTAAATTTCTTTATGCCTCCATCTGCCATCAGTTTCTCTTACAATTTTTTGTGTTTAGATTGCTTTTTAAAAAAATTAGTAATAAAAGAATTATTACAATACAACTGCCAAAAACTCTGATATACAAAGGTTTCCTAGAGCCATGTATCAAAACAAAAACCGTGGTAAATATACTCATAATACAAATGTCATATAACAGTCATACAATAAATAGTTTATAAACAAAACCAAACTGCTCAAGGCACAAATAACCACCAAAGTAAAGCTTTCTTTTGTAATCATTGGATCCGAGTTTTAGGTAAATATCATCAGATGTCATAATCCTGTCGGCTTGCCAAGCATAACTCATGCACCTCATTGAGTACCCATTCCTCCCCGGTATGTCCACCCAACACCAAAACCCTAGTCCCTCCAACCACACAAGTGCTATGACCCCAAGCAAATTTAGGTGGTTGCCCCGGAACATTGAGAATCCTCCATGACGGTTTCTCTTCAGAAGGATCCAATAGAAATAGCTGAGATGGTGAGTGGAGACCTGCAATGGAACCTCCAAATATAATGACTCTCCCACAAGGCATGCTTACAGCAACATGATCTAATCTAGGAGGAGGTACAACAGCATTTTGATTTGCTAATCCAGTGAATGCACTACATTCTAGTTGCCTCCATTCCGGTTGTTCAGCTTCTAAATCAATTGTATAAGCCTCACCTGATCTTAACCTTAAGTGTCCACTCTTTGCAAGTCCACCAAACATGAGAATCTTTGTCCTACCATAAACAGAGAGTGAGTGCCCTAACCTAGAAGGTGGAGTCCATGAAGTTGGAATTTCTCTCCATGTAGGATTATCTATTGTAAGGTCTAGTAAGTACGTATCACTAAGAAGTACTCCAGCATCTGTGCAACCGCCCGAGACAACCAATTTGGAACCTTCAATTGTGCATGAGCTGTGCCATGATCTCGGAAGAGGTGGTGCTCCGCCGAAGACTTCCTTCCATGTTGGTTGTTGAGCATCCAAATCAAGCACAAAGACATCGTTGAGTAATCCTTGTCTACCACATCCACCAAAAACTACCAGCCAAGAACTATTTAAGCATGAGAGTGTGTGGCCCCAACGTCCGGGCGGGGAAGATTTCACACTAACCCTTTGCCATTCTGGATATTTAGCATCAAGATTTAGAACAAAAGTGTCATCCATAGGCTGCATATCAACTCCTTCACCTCCAAACAATACAAGCCTATTTCCTGCGGCACAAGCACTGAAATTGCAGCGAGATGGCTCGACCCCGCCTCCAACTGTCACTTTTTTCCAGCAAACAGCCTCGAGAGTAGTAAGCTCCCGAGTCAGACGACCCCATCCTAACTTCTTTGTCATCAGTTCCAATGTACCTGTCACTTCTTTGCCCCATGCATTTTGACAAACCATCTTCCTAACATGCTCGTTCTTTGTTAATTGACGGATCCTCCTGCAAACAGAACCAATGGATGCAACATCCCTCGGTGTCAAGCGCGACAGAATGTTGTGTGCTAAGACTTCATCAGAAAGCTGAAGAATGCTGCACATTTCTTCACGTTGGTGCGAACTGTACAATAATTTTCCACTCTTGGGAGAATATTTAGCATTTTTATCAAAATCTTGAATGCAAGTCTCTCTGAAAACTGGATAGGAAACACGGTTAAGATCTATGTTTGCCTCGGAAAATATTTGGATACCTATTACGTGTGTCACAACTCCATCATCATCATGAATTGGTGTAAGTCTCAGTCTGTTGACTAAAGGAGTACCATCCTTCCTGAAATTCAGAAGTTCACCTTGGAATTCAATACCTTCCTCAAGACATTTTCTAATCTCAGACACAACAACTGGATCCACCAAAGGGTGCCGCCTTTGAGCTCGAGGATCTCTATATTGTAAGAATCGACTGTAAACAAAGGAAATTTCAAAGCAATTAGAGGGATATTTTTTCAAAAGGGAACCAAATCAGAATATCTAAAAGAAATATCTTTGGTCAAAAAAAGAAAGAAATATCTGGGTAATAAAGGAATGAAAAGTATCAAAATAGTACTGTAAGAGTCACATCACATCTTTGATCAATATCTTCAGAACAAAATCTTTTTCACAAGTTATTAATTTTCACAAGCACAAACAATTGATGAACCTTAATTTTTATGGAAAGTACTGAGCACATAGCAGCAATGTTCATCAAGTAACTATGTAACCAAAATTTCAAAAATTAAAATTAAGGGTTCTAAAAGGAATGAATTAAATAAGGGGGAAATGGAAAAGAAAATTGAGTTGGTGAAATCACAAAAATTGATAAACATGAATAAAAGAACATTTATTATCCAATAAGAAAGAAGCTAAAAGAATCAAAATTATAAAGAATGTATTCCATGAAAATGTGGTTTGCAAAATGAAACCAAATTGCCACTATACAGACCCAACATAGTATATAGATCTGAAAGAAAATAATCATTTTTCACAGTTTGATAAAAGAGTTATTTATAGTTTAAGTAAAGTGGGTCAAAATTGAATTATGTAAATTTCAATCTTAAATCAACAAAAAAAAGCTAAACCCCAAAAAGATTATCATATATATGATGTAAAAAATGAAATATCTCTCACCAATTTCGACCAAGAGCTTCATGAGCACGGTACCCAGTTGAGATTTCAAAGACTTTGTTGACATAAATTATGGGAAAATCTGATTCAAGTGCATCTGCAACAACAAAAGATGTTGGTGTTGTTGGGTAGAAGAAAAGGTCTGGTTTCAATGGAAGTTCACTTTCTTCTTTTTCTTCTTCATCAACAACTTGTTCATTCTTCTTCTTCATCATGTTCATGCATTTCAACCTCTTCCCACCTTTGTGATTTTGATTGTGAACCTCTTCTTCATCATCTTTTTTATCTCTTGCCATAGCCATTTTTTTTGCTCTCTCTTTTCTATTGTCTCAAAAAACAAACAAACAAACTTTGTTCTGTTCTGTTTTTCTGACAAACCAAAACTAGGAGTATGTATAAGAAAGAATGTTTGAGTTTTGTTGACGAAAATACCCTTCTTAAAAAGACAAATTGCAAAAGGGTATAAGCTAATAAAGCAGTGGTAGTTTTGTAGTTATAGCAAAACCGAGGGGTAGATTATAATGAGAATAGAGTCAACATGGTGTAAAACACATGGCATGGTAAGTGGCAGAGATATTTTAGATAGAAAATATCTGTGAGTGAATTCTTTCTCACCACGTCATATGAATATGAATGAAGACTAGACCAAGATATTTTAATTTGATTTTGATTTTGATACTAATATAGAGCAAGATATTTTTGTGTGACTTAGCGGGAAATTCACTACTATTTTTTAGTTTTAGGTTAGAGGGTACTAACGTGGTTTGATGAGTTCCATTTGATTTAAGGGAGTGTGAGACAAACACTTTGAATGGATGGAGGACACGTTTCATAACATATCAAATATCTAATCATAGCATATCATTGTAATAATGTATGTATAGTCATATCAAACTATGATAAGTATCGAACCATTTCTCCTTTGCCTATCAAAAATAAAATAAAATTGATAGTAGATATTTTTTTCTTTGGTGGCATTTAACATTGACAAATACCAAATTACCTACCATTGTTTACACATTTTTATAACACGGAATTAAATATTTTATAGTATGATGTTTAAGTTTGCCGAAAATTTTTAGACAAATTTTTTAAAATAAAAAAAAACAGCAAAAAAGCATTCTATTGATTCATAAAGATAAAAATGATAGATAAATAAATAAATAAATAAGAATCTTTTTTATTGTAAATAGATTTTAAATAGTATCCATGATTTCAATGATTTACAAATTTATAAGTAAAATAATGGGTTAATCGTCTTTTATACTTTGTAAAATAGGTTTAAATTGTTTTACCTCTGTAAAGTTTTTTTTTCATGTTTTATCCTCACGTGGTTTTTAATTATACACTTTATTTTTTGGTTAAAGTCAATAAAATCTGACTAAAAAGTGGTTTGGATCGGTTCTCGAGTCTCATTTATTCAATCCGCAGAATCGGTGAACCGAACCGATCATCTTATAAGACCATCTTTAATGGTAGGTGCTTATTAAATGGTACCTAATAAGAACTAGTACTTATTAAGTACTACCATTAGAGTACATGCAAAAATGGTACCTATTAAGTACTTATGCTTAAACAAACACTTTCTCTCAGGTTCTTAATGAGTCCCACATACTTTAATATATTATTTTATTTTCTACCACAATTAAAATACTACAAAAAATTAAATCAATTTTATAAATGTTATGAGCCGTTGGGTATTTTATAGTTGATGCTATGCTTGATTGCTTGTTGTCCAACGTCACTATGCTTCTCCTCTGTTAAACCAATTTGCTTACAATTCTATCAAACCAATTTCTTTCATATATGATAGTTCTGTATACAAATTTGTTCACCTCTTATTTCTCATAATTCTTTCAAAATTCTATATAATTTTTAAAATATTAGTCGTTGTTATAATTATGTAATATTATTTTAAAATATTTTTAATTAAAATTAAATTTTTTTTGGTACGTTAATCAAAATTAGTTTAATATAGACTTATAATTTGTAATTTTATAATTTAACTAATTTAATATTATAAAATAAATAATTATGACATAGTAAATAATAATTAATTATTAAATTAAATGATATAGAATTATTAGCGGGACCCAATTAAGAACTTTTTAGAGAGGTGCTGGGTTGGAGGGAGTGAGTGCTTATTAGGTACTCTTATTAAAAAATTATAAAAAAGTGATGTGTATAAGTGAGACCCGTTAAGTACTCAAATATTGAGTTCTCCATTGGAGATGGTCTAACAACTCATTTGACTCATATTTTCAACAGATTCAAACTACATTCACTCACTTTGGCATAACACGTAAAACAAAACACGCATACTAAACACAAGTAAAAATACATCTCTCCAAACATAGAAATCCTAAATCTGTTTTACTTTCACACACACTTTGCTCACAGGCGGCTATCTCACTTTGCTCACCGACGCCGGGTGCTGCTGTATTTTGAATTAGATGATAAATTTCATTCTACTTATGTGTATGTTGTATTTTGTATTTCAAAATTATATGTTATTCTTTATTTAGTTTATGTTATTATTGTAAGTCGTGTGAAAAAATGAGTTTTAAATATATTGTTTCAAAAAATAATAGCATATATTATACCGAAAAATCAAAATGATGCAAACCGAATATAGTATCTGATCCAAATCGACTAGTTCAGATTAGATTTGTTTTTTAAAACAGAACCAACCGACCTAAATTGAACCAATTGAAGTTCATAGGTTCCGACATTGGAGTCACACTTATCCGCTTACACTTCTAGGTTGGGTAGGGGGAGTGATCAGTGTAGAATCGATTGACTGCAAGTACACAGTCGTGTCGAGTAGTTTTAAAATTAAAGATATCAAACCCAAGAGGAAGGGAGCCCTAGTAGTCCAGAGTTCGGCCGCGAGGTAAGTATGGCTGACTAAGAAATTGTTCCACCCAGAAATCGAACTCGGGTTCTCCCGAAATCCGTCATTTGGTAAAACTCATTAACCACTTGAATCCAATGACTTGGTTATCGAGATAGTTTTGAAATAACAAAAATAATTTGTTAGCCATTTAATTATGAATGAAATGCTATAAACATTTTTTATCAAGAAAAAAAAAACTTCTTTTAAAAATGTTATTGGGACAAAAATAAACTAAATATTTTTTCTATAGTGATTTAGATATAATAAGATATATTTTTAATTATTTTAGAGTTCTTCTTAAAAAAAAATAGAGTTAAAGAGATATATTTTTTTTTTGAAAAATGAAGATAACAGAAGTTGTATGTTGTTTCTAAATTATCCCACTGACATATCTTTATTTTGTTTTATATAATCTCGGTATATCCAAAATCAATTCAAGATTTGCAATAAAATAAAAATCTAGTATGTTGTGTCAAAAAATAAAATCCAATCATGTTATAAAAAAAAAGGTAATCTTTTGGCATTATTTAAGTTGATAATTTTATTTTAGTTTTTTTTTTTGTGGTGCTTTCTGTGGTTACGTTATATTTTTTTTTTACAAATATCTTGTTTTTTTTGTCAGTAAATATCTCTTATTAATTTAGACAAATTTTTTTCTACCATAACAAATCTTTGTTAAAAAATCTATAACAATAATAAATCTCACAAGATCTCAAATATAAAATAAAGCCGTTAGGTTAAAAGATATAGGTCCAAACAGCTGGCCCAAATTTCGGCAACTATATATGTGATGTAATCTACCTTTCAATCCTCACTATAATCAAATCAACGAATACTTAACAAACCACAAAATCTTCACTAGCGTTTTTTGCAATGGCACTTTCCATGGAGAATGTGTTGCTTCAGCAACAAGTTTCAACCAATCTTAGGGTTCTTGTGATTGATCATGATATCAATCTTCTCGGTGCTATTGAGAAAATATGTTCTCAATTTAATTACTCAGGTTTGTAAACTAGTTTATATATGATACATTGTACCTATCAATGCAAAGTCACAGTTTTTTTGTTACAATTCTCACTTTTGTGTTTGTTTTTTCTTTTCAGTTAAGACGTGTTCCAAGGTTTCCGAAGCATTGTATCTTTTGATGGAAAAAGAGAATTATTTTGATATGGTACTAATTGAAGCTCAAATGCCTGATATGGATTCATATGATTTTTTGCAACATGTTACACAAAAAATCAAGATCCCTGTCATTAGTAAGTATTTATATATATGATTAATTTTTACACTATATAGTATTATATCACTTGATTTATTCATACTTATGTGTGACATTGTTATTTTTATGTGACGTGCAGTGACGTGTGTTGATGACACAACAAGTGTTGTGATGAAGGCTGTTGAATACGGTGCTTGTGATTATTGGATCAAACCTTTGAATGAGAAACAAATTAAAACTATGTGGCAACATGTTGCGAGGAAAATTTGGAAAGAAAATAAAAACAAAAAAGTTAGTGAAAATTTTGAGGTTGAAGCTGCTGGTATGAAAAAAAAGGTGAAAGATGAGTCAAAATTGCCGTTAATTGATGCAACATTAATGATCAATAATAATAATAATAATGTGACAAAAGAGAGTGTTGAAAAGAACAAAGACAAATATGTACCACAGATGAAGAAGGGACGTGTTGCATGGTCACCAGAATTGCATCAAAAATTTGTTGGTATTGTGACAGAACTCAATGTTGATAGTATGTTTCTTTACCCATTCTTGTTTTTCTTTTGTTATGTCATTTTTTAAACCCTAATTGTGAGAATTATTTTTTAAAATTTCTTTTTAATTTCTTTGTTAATTTTTTCAGAGGCAGTACCCAAAAAAATTCTTGAAAAGATGAATGTGCCCGGATTGACAAGAGAGCATGTAGCCAGTCATCTACAGGTATTTTGTTTTTTTCTTTCACTTTCTTGATTCTTAGTTACCGTTATATTCTTTCAAATTTGCAATAACTCTATGGTTTGGAAAATTTTCCAAAGTGTTTGTTTGAATTGATGGTTAGTTTGTTAATGTCAATAATAAGCCGTCCTGTAATTTGATTCAAACTTCTAAAAGGTAGTTTTTGATAAAATTACGGTGACACATTATAACTTTGCAAAAATTACTGTAAATTGAAACACACGTACATTTGTCGGTGTTGACTCAATCATCAAGTCAATAACATTGTAACAGTATATATATTTTTTGATTTTGCAGAAATATAGGCTTTATTTGAAGAGAGGAGAGACAAAGAAGAAACAAAAAAAACAGAATGAAACTGCAGAAATTACAGAATCCAACAATTCAAATGAATCTTCAGAATTTGATTTTTATGCTTATGAGAGTCATGCAGCCGCTCTTCATAAACTGCAACAAAAACAGAACCAAAATCAAATTTCCCTATTGAATAATTCATCAATGTCATATGGTTGCGGTTCTTCTCAACAAGTTCCTAACAATTTGATATGGAAGCAGATTCCTCATCATGAAACTAATACTATTATAGTTAATGCAGTTCCTGTTAATGTTTATCAAACAACTAATCCTGAGGAACAAAATAGTCCTGTTTCTATCAACCAGCAGAGTTATTCCAGTGATCAATTTGGCACTAATGCTGCTACTCATGATCATATTCAAAATATTACTGGAAGTAATTTCTTAGCATACCGATCCCCGTCCTCGTCGAGTTCCAACGACTCAACCTCTTCCAATATCATCATTCATCACTGACAATTGGTAATTTGAGATTATAACAGGATTATCCATTCTATTATGGATTATATGCTTTTGTTTTTGTTTTCTAAGATATCTTATACTTATAGTTATAGGGTCACCATTCTTGTTTTATAAATTTAGATTATTCTTTATTATTTTGTCATCAACAATGCTATCTTGTTAATTTGCTCAGTTATTAAAACAGAATTCTTTATAGATTTAGTTATTATCATGTTTTGTTAGAGCATAGATACTTTATGCTATATAGATATGATATTTATAACACAGCTTCAGAATTAAATTCGCCAATTTGCAATTTTATGAATTAAATTGGCTAAGGAAAAATTGACAAAAACATGTATTGAAAATTAAAATGGCGTCTAACGAAAGAGACACTTGTTGAGGTTAAGTCGATTTAGCTCGAAAATACTAGAACTTGTATTGTAAAAATAACTAGTATATGCTTTTCTCAGTTTCAAAATTTTTTAAGCTAGCTAGTAGTTCTTTTTTTATTTAGGGTAAATAGGCTAATATTCTCCTATAAAATATGAAGATTTTGCAATAATCTATAAAAAAAATTGTTAGAATCCCTGTAATGTTTGAATTTTTTCAATATCCCATGGACTCAATCAAATAAAACCCCCGCAAAAAAACCGCAAAATATTATTTTTGCGAGGGTTTAAAACCTCCGCAAAACAAAACCGCCACAAAATACAGTGGGTTTTATTATGGTTGATAGAATCCGGGACGTATTGTAAAAATTCAAACATTACTAAAAAAAAGTTACAGGGGTATTAAACTATTAATTTACCCTTTTATATAAAATCAACATTTCATTATAGCCGCGAAAGGAATATCATGTTTCATTACAACAGACTCATTTTGGTTCTTAAAAATGCCACTCGATGTAATAATAGTCTCTAACACAACATAAAATATTTAAAGTTCTTGGATGTTGATTCTGTCGGTCAAATAAGTCTAAAATTTTAAAATTGTGTTAATTATAATGATGCGTTCCTTAATTTTACAATGTCAAATACTTATGTATGTGTGACTTTATTTCATGTTAACTAGAAATTAAAATGACTATAACATCTCTTTTATTTAATGAGAATATAGCAATAATAAATTGATTTATTATGTTTTTTTTTTCAAGAAGATGAAAAATGTTTATTTATCTTATGTTTCATTTTAGTCCATTGCGAATGTAGATATTACACATAAGCATTTGATTTAATGAAAGTAAAAAACACATCATAATAATTAACACCTTTTAAAATTTTGGACTAATAATTTGACCAATAAAATTCACATTCAAAGATTTTAGAATGTTTTATGCTAATTTAGGAGCTAATATTACAATTTACTCCGGCAACATCATCTTATAAGATTTTTTTCACAATAAACCTTGAATAGATTATGGATGTATCCGGCAGCATAGATGAAATACTTTACATTGATTCTAATTATATCCTGTCAATTTCTTTTATCTATACTTTAACTGTTAATATCAATATTATTAAGACAAACACTTCTATTCAGATTTAAATTAGAAATTTTACAATTGAGTATGTGAGTTTCAAATGATGCTTGTAATGACCCTCTAGTTCAAAATAAAAAACTCACAATTGTTTATGTGAGTGTGCTTATATATCATTTCATCTATCGATCCAATCTACGATCAAAATAGTAAATAGATCTCATTACACTATTAAAAAAAACAATATTTATTAAATTAACTTTACGGACAAAAATTAAAGTGGTCTAGTATCCTTATTGGGTCCAATGTCATGCACATTAAATTAGATGGGAGAGTAATATATTTTGGCCTCTTTGATAGAGGTCATGCTGAAATAAATTAATATGAGATATTAAGCTTATTGGTTGTAACTAAATCAACTCGGATCGGATAGTAAGGAATATAATATTGAACTATACAATACAAGGGTGACTAGGTGACAAAAACCATTTCTTATACTTAATATAGATATAAGGGCAAAAATGTAATTTCCAACAATGAATTTGTCTAAATAGTAGAGTCTTTGGTCCCTTAAACATGTGATCAAAAATTGGATCTCTGACTCATGTGTGAGGAAACAATTTGGTTGAAAGAAATAACCCACTTTGTTTGTCCCACATATTTTTTGATAAAAATTAATCATCGTTAACAGCAGTGAAAATTTTATAGCTATATCATGATAACTTAAATAAAAAACTTTTATTTTTTATTTTTCAAAGGATTGATTAGAATTTAGTCAATCATATTCCTAATAAGATTCTTACCAAAAAAAAAATATTCCAAATAAGATAGTAACTTTATTTTTCTCCCACCAAATTACTCTTTTTTTATAACACCAAATTTTATTTTAATTTTGGTCAAATAACATCAATTTGTTTTGACTGATTGACTAACACCAAATTATAAATATTGTTTTTGCTTTATTTGACTCAATAAATTCAGAAGAATTAGTAGTATGATAGTCTGTGCCATATATATAATTATTTTCTTTTTTAGTAGTATTATTTAACTTAAATTATTATTTAAATAATTTATTGTAATGTTCAATACTGAATTGAGATATTATGAGTTGCTTAAGCATATATTATTCGAGTAAATATTTTTTTTTGTACAGAAATTGGAGTAAAAATATTGTGAATCGTATAAGAGACATTAAATAAAAATAAAAGTTATATTAAAACAATATTAATTAAAAACTTAAAAGTTTAAGATAATAAAATAATTTTTAAAATGTAGAAAAATAGTAAGAACTAAAAACATATTTAACCTATTAAAATAAAACTTTAGATTGGAAAGTTACATTTTAATTTATATTAAAGAAAGAAAATGTAATTTAATAATATTTTCCCCACCAAATTACATTTAATTTTTTTATAACACCAAAATTTATTTTAATGTTGGTCAAATGATACCAAATATTATTGTTTTGACTGATTGACTAACACCAAATTATAAATATTGTTTTTTTATAAAAATTATATTGATTAATTAATTTTTTAAAACAATATTATACTGATTTTTAATCTTTCAGTCAACGAGCAAACCATTTTTAATTAATTCAGAAGAATGTAATTAATTTTTATTTCTTAGTTATCATTTTTTAATCCTTTTATTGTGTTATTTTTCTTTCAAATATTTATTTTAGTCAAAAAGAAAGTCTGCGCTGACCCAATTCAGATTTTTTTTTTTTTTTTTGAAACAGACCCAATTTAGATTATAATATACAAGCCACGATTTTACCTCAACTATATATGTAATAATATTCTTACAACCATCTTGCCTTGTATCAACCATCCAAAAGTTGTGTGTTTATTGCACTTCACTCTTCACCTCACTTGCCAATGGCACTTTCTATTGAAGAAGACCCACTTCCTCATCAACTATTTTTTCCAACCGATGATATTAGCATTCTAGTTATTGATAATGATATCGATCAACTAAAATCTATTGAAAAAATATGCTCTCATTTCAATTACAAAGGTTTGTAGATTAATTTATAAATTAAATTATGTTAATTAACCTATGAAAGTCTCATAATATTTTTTGTCTATCAAAGAAAAGTCTCACTTTTTTGTTACAATTCTTGTACTTTAATTTTGTGTTTTTTTAATGATTTTTTTTTTGTTCCAGTTAAGACATGCACTAAGGCTTCCGAAGCCTTGAATCTTTTGATGGAAAAAAGGGTTCATTTTGATGTGGTACTAATTGAAGCTAAAATGCCCGACATGGATTCCTATGTATTCTTGCAACATGTTACACAACAAATGAATATCCCAGTCATTAGTAAGTAATATACAGAAGAATTATAATTATATATAATTGTGTATGTTATTACATCATATATATGATTATACTACTTATGTGTGACATTGTTGTTTAATTATTTTGTATGTGGCATATGTAGTGATGTGTGTCGATAACACAACAAGTGTTGCGATGAATGCTATTGAAAATGGAGCTTGTGATTTATGGTTAAAACCATTGAGTGGGCATGAAATCAAGAACATATGGAAATATGTTGCAAAGAAACTATTTGATGAAACTAAAAAAGAAGAAATGAATGAAATATTTGGAGTTAAAAGAAAAAAAGAATTGGAGAAAGATAATTCGAAATTGCCATTAATTAATGGTTCAATAAGAGAAGGAGAGAATGATGATAATGTCACAAAAGAGAGTTCGTGGAAGAAAACACGTGTTAAATGGTCTTCAAAATTGCATCAAAAATTTGTTAGTGTTGTGAATGAACTCGGTGTTGATGGTACAATTCCTTACCGATTACTTTTTTATTTTATTTTATTTTTGTTTGTTTTTTGAAAAATATTTTTATTTTCTTTGTTAAATATTTTCTAGCTGTAGTGCCCAGCAAAATTCTTGAAAAGATGAATGTGGCTGGATTGACAAGAGAAAATATTGCTAGTCATCTACAGGTATTTTTTTATTTATTTAGATTTTCCAATTACTTTCTCTTACATATATGGTTGCTATTCATTGAAATCATAAATATTTTGTGCCAAAAATCGTTTTACAAAAAAAAATTAACTGAAATTTTGTAAGAAAATAAAGAAATAACGTTCAATTGTAAACTGATGAACTGGTCACACAAAAAAACAAGCAAACCAAATTATTTTATTTTTATTGTTCAGCTATATGTTAAGTTTTGTTAGTGATTCAAATTAAATTACAGAATAATCACCTATAGATAGTTGTTGCATGAAACATAGATATCAATCTTGTTTCCATTAATTAAAACCAAGACAACAAATTGTACACTATTTAATAAACTAGCATTGTGTGCTTATAAGTAATTAATTTTGATTTGCAGAAATATAGACTTAATTTGAAGTCAGAGGCTGAAAAAGAGAAACAAAAACATCAGATCCAATTCAAAAATGCAATGATGCAATCATTGTTGTTTCCGAACATTTCTCATGCTGCAGTACAACAAAATTCAATGCCATATCACTGCAGTTCTTACCAGCAATTTCCCAACAATTTGATGGCAACAAATTTTCCTCATCAGCCAAGTAATTTAATATGGCAGCAGCAGTTTCCACCTGCAGAATATAATAATATAGCTGCTATTGCTAATATTAATAATAGCACATTGCCTTTGCAGCAGGAAAATAATCATGTTTATCAGACTAATAATACAATCAACAATAATTATCAAAATAGTCTAGCTTCTGTCAACCAGCACAATTTCAGTGGATTTGGCGGCATTAATTCTATTACTGATTCATCATTTGGTAATACTCTTAATGCACATTATCCTCAAAACACACTACAAGGTGGAAGTTTTTTCTTAGGGTGCAATTCTAATCAAATTCCAATGACTCAACAACCTACTCTTCCAATGTTGCCACCATTGCCAATTGATGCTTCCGGATCTTCAAGCGGTTTTACGCCTTTTTGTGGTGGTGATATTGGTGATACTGATGCCAACATGGCAATGACTCAACAACCTCTTCCAATGTTGCCACCATTGCCAATTGATACTTCCGGATCTTCAAGCGGTTTTACGCCTTTTTGTGGTGGTGATATTGGTGATACTGATGCCAACATGGCAATGACTCAACAACCTCTTCCAATGTTGCCACCATTGCCAATTGATGCTTCCGGATCTTCAAGCGGTTTTACGCCTTTTTGTGGTGGTGATATTGGTGATACTGATGCCAACATGACAATGGCTCAACAACCTCTTCCAATGTTGCCACCATTGCCAATTGATGCTTCCGGATCTTCAAGCGGTTTTATGCCTTTTTGTGGTGGTGATATTGGTGATACTGATGTCAACATGACAATGGCTCAACAACCTCTTCCAATGTTACCACCATTGCCAATTGATGCTTCCGGATCTTCAAGCGGTTTTACGCCTTTTTGTGGTGGTGATATTGGTGATACTGATGCCAACATGACAATGATTCAACAACCTCTTCCAATGTTGCCACCATTGCCAATTGATGCTTCCGGATCTTCAAGCGGTTTTACGCCTTTTTGTGGTGGTGATATTGGTGATACTGATGCCAACATGACAATGATTCAACAACCTCTTCCAATGTTGCCACCATTGCCAATTGATGCTTCCGGATCTTCAAGCGGTTTTACGCCTTTTTGTGGTGGTGATATTGGTGATACTGATGCCAACATGACAATGATTCAACAACCTCTTCCAATGTTGCCACCATTGCCAATTGATGCTTCCGGATCTTCAAGCGGTTTTACGCCTTTTTGTGGTGGTGATATTGGTGATACTGATGCCAACATGACAATGATTCAACAACCTCTTCCAATGTTGCCACCATTGCCAATTGATGCTTCCGGATCTTCAAGCGGTTTTACGCCTTTTTGTGGTGGTGATATTGGTGATACTGATGCCAACATGACAATGGCAGAGGAGGCAGAGCTGGATGCTATGTATAAATCAACACAGAATTATCCATTCTACTACTGATCTTATGGTTTTTCAGTTTTCTAAGATATCTTATATTTATTATAGGTCATCCATTCTTGTGATGAGGTTGTTAACCAAACATTTTGCTTTATGAATTTAGATTATGCTTTATTATTTTGTCAACAATGGTGTTTCATTAATTTTGGTCAATTTAGATTATGCTTTATTATTTTGTCAACAATGGTATTTCATTAATTTGGTCAATTATTAAAACAGACTTTGTATGTCTGACTTGGTATGGTTTGTTTACTATAATTTAGAAACCGTATGTGTGTGAAGTGTGTGAACATATTATGTGTAACAATATCGTTTTTTTTTTTTGACAATATATCGTTTTTGTTCTTTATAATGCATGAACTAAAACATACTCCTTTCTTCCTGGAACTTTAGTCTTTTTTAACTTGGACACAAAGATTAAAAAATAATAGATTTTGATATTTATGGACTGATTTGCCCTTCATTATTTTTAATTTTTTATTCACAAACATTATTAAAGCTACGAGCGACTTCAAAGGTATAAATGGAAGAATATGTGTAATTGTGTCTTAGTTTCATAAAAAGACTATTGTTTTGGGACAAAATTAAATCTCAAATGGACTAAAGATCCGAAACGTAGGGAGTATATTTTTTTTTGTTGACAAAAGACGGAGGGAGTATTAAAAATAAATAATTTAAACTTTTCTATAATGTGAGCTCATGCCGGTACTCGCAAGTCGCAACCTATGTGGACTGGCCCAAACTTAAACGAGTTGTTTTGTGTTGGGCTAAAAATCTCGGTAGTTATTTGGGCTAAAATTTGGAAGCAGAATTTGTCTGAATGTTTATCCCAAACCCAATCTTCAAGTATTGTACCCACTAATTAATTCATTCTCAGTTCTTTGTTTTGCAAATTTGTTTATGCATATTGCCATTCCTCTTCTACTTTTTTTTTTGTAAGACAAGGGATCTAAGCTCAAGTAAAGAAAAAAGACTACAATGAAACTACCTTGGGGGAGAAAACACGGCTAAAATCAACAGCAACAAAACTGTTATATGGACCTTCGTCAAAGAAGTCATTACTCATAAGGCAAGTTACTAACTAAAATAAGATGCTCCATTCAATAATAATATGTCGATACACAACGCAAATCAATCTATGGAGTATGAATCGTAATATAATAAAATAACGTGCATCCTGATACATTATATTATCATTTTGCTAAGAAAGCGAGAACACCAAATTGTGCTTATTACATAATCCAAACACGCAACATATTGAGAAATTTTATAGCCATAAATAAATTAACTAGCGATAAATAGTGCAAGCTTTAGTGAAGTTCCTTGTTCTGTGGAAGTATTAAACAGATTCTCCATGCCCTGTAAGTAACAGAAGAAAGTTAGAAATGTATAAATTGAGAAAGAACTTCCAATTAAATGGTAGATTAAGAGCCACCATGGCCATCTAAATGTAATGTTGAGGTAGAAATAGAATAGCTCGGTAAGAAACTAAAATTTGACACACTACTTGCAGACATGTCATGATAAGGATCCAATTGTGAAATTTATTTGCTCAACATACTAAGTACTTTATACATCATGTCAACATTAAGAACTGTTCCTATAATATACATTATATTTTATTGTAGTGACTATCCAAACACATTTGATTTGATAGTAATTCGGTCCAGATAATGATTTCTTATGCAATTAAGATACTATGAACTGTGTCGACCAACGTAATGAACTATAGTTAAAATATTTGTGTCTGGTAAAGGTTTATTTGGTCATTGCGTATTTCATTGAAAAGAGGTGAAATATTATCAGAACTCCAGACATTTATCAAATGAATGAACATGTGCAAGACTTATAATCGATAAAATTAGTTTGAGGCTACCGTTAGTATTGAACATCAAAAGAAGGAAAAGGTGAAAAATAAATTACTGTAAAACTAACCTCTGCAGCATGAATTTAGAAATCAAGAAGACTGTAAAAGCTTTCCGAGGTCCTTCTGCAAGAAGAAATGTATAACTTCTTAATTAAAACACGTAATTGCAGCATAGATGCCAAAGGGGTTCAATTACAATTAAATTTTGAAGAATAGTACATAGAATTATAGAAACCTTGCTTAAAATATAAGCACTAAAATGACGCTAACCTGAATCTTCAGAGGAGAGGTGGTAGGAGCATATCTCTCCACAACCTTCCCTTCTTTGTTTACTAAGAATTTTGTGAAGTTCCACTTGATACCGTCTCCAAATATTCCTCCTTTCTGGTCCTTCAAAAACTTGTAAAGTGGGTTTGCATTTTTCCCATTCACTTCAATCTATAATAATAATTTGATTATCTTAGGATGATTTCCATATAACCTGGCATACATATATTTATAAGTTGAAAAGTATTTATTTATAATAAGTCACGGTAATCACCTTATCGAAGATTGGAAATTCAGCTTTGAACCTTGTGCAAACAGCATTCTGAATTTCTTCGCTGGTTCCTGGTTCCTGTCCACGAAACTGGTTGCATGGAAATGCCAAGATCTCAAAATCTGGAGACAATTCACAAGCACAAGTATCAGTATAAAAGAATTCACACTGTTAAAGTATAAATTTCATTGTTTTTTTGTCCTGAGCTAATTAAAGTGGCACAGACCTTGACTCTTGTACTTCTCATACAAGACATTCAACTCTTTGTAATTTTGCTGTGTCAAACCACTGCAGCAATCAAATAGAATATTATAGTTATAGTTATAAACAGAATACAATTGAGAAGAATCATTTCCAATAAGCATGACACTTATCATGGTGACAGAAACATGCGCAAAATATTTGACGCTCTTAATGTTATAGATTGTTCTATCTTTAGCCGTAGTTTCTGTTAATAAAAAACTGAAAGCCTTGCAAAAAAAAACTTAAAGCTGGTTTTGCACAAAAGAAGAGTGATATAAAAGTTTTACACCGTCAACAAATCACAACCAATGATATGTGTGAGTGTGACATTAGAAGTAATGAGCTTACGATTAAAGTCACATATTTTTTAATTATCTGACAATTATAATTGATTGATAGTGTAAACTGCAAACAAATCTCTTCAATGACGATGTATATGAAGTTATGAATTACTCCTAAAGGACAATGATTAAGATTAACAGACAAAAAAAAGATTGAAATGAACACAAAACAACAGAGTGAGATGTATATATATTATAACAAATCAATTAAAATTAAGCAATAATAACCAAAATATAATTGATCAGTATGAATGAATGAATCAAATTAAGTGTTACCATTGCGAGGCAACATTCACAATCAGTAGAACCTTCCCACTGTATTGACTCAGACTCACATCATTACCACTGATATCCTGCAATCATAGTTTATATCAGAAACAAAAACAAATCAAACAAATACGCACGTTTTATGAATCAATTTGATATTGTGACTGAATCATAATATTCATCGACCCATCAACAAATTTGAGTTAAACAGCAATTGGGTATGATCAAAATACAATTTTTTTTCAAGTTGGTATATGTATGTATGATGGAGTAACAATTATACAGCAAAATGAAAAAGGGGATGAAAATGGAACCTTGACAGTGAAATCGTAGATGGATTTGGAGGAAATATCAGCCATTGAAGAAGAAGAAGAAGAAGAAGAAGGGTTTTACGAAAGAAGAAGAAATATAACGAAAGAAGAATAACGAGAAGAGATATAAAGTTCCACAAAGTCAACTGTGTATCCATGGATTCACGCTGTCCTTATTATTTTATCAAACATCGTTGCTTTGATTCTCATTTTTACTATTTATTTATTCTTCATTCATTCATACGTATGGGAAAAGGAAATATCAAGGTAAGGTATGAACATTTATTTTTTATTCTTTTTTTATGGCAAATTGATGATATAATTAATTACTAGTTTTTTTTTAATTACTAATTGAATATCACCAATTATTGTGATGATAACTTAGCAAATATTAATTTTTTTTTTTGTCAGGTACTCTAGTACCTTAGAAATTCACCCCTTAAAATCTAAATAAGTGGGCATATCGAGTTCAAACTCCAATCTCTACACTTCCGTACAATATATCCAACCAATTGAGCTAAACTCATGAGACAATATTAGTTTATTAATAGATACAATTTTATCCGGTGTGATAGTTTGTTTAACTTTGAATTTGTCTAGATTTTGTTGATGTTTATTGTTTATGTTTCACTTTGTATTTTATCTATTGACTTTTTCTCCATTTGTGATAGGTTTTATCTTATTGAAGTAGAGAAATTCTTATACCTTAAATTTTAGTCTAGTCCGCTAAAAGTTCATTTGTATCTTTTGTATTTTATTATTTTAATGTGTTTCACTAGAATAATTTTTTGTGTTTAGTCAAAAAAAAAAAAAAGTTTTTTGGAGGTGTTAATATAGTTAGGATTAGGATATTTTAAATATAGTTTTTATACTCGTGTGATCTTTATTCTTTATATAAAAAAGAATATCGTCAATTGATATAAATAGTTTGGAAAATTGATAAAAATTAGTCTCACATCTCCCAGACATTTAATAAAAAGTTTGGAAAATACTAAAAACAATTATTTAAGACTTTTTTCTTTTCTTTTTGATAAAACTTGAAGACTTTTTCTTATAAACAACCGACGTTGAATCTTTAAATTAGATAAAATATACAGTACATTTTTTGGTATTTTTCTATAAAAGAATGTATATTTTCTATTCAACAAGTTTTGTCGTATTGACATAGATGATAGAACATGCAAATCATGTTCCCATCCCGTTCAAACGGGAAGTCAAATCTCACGGTTTCTTTGTTTATGCTCTCCTCACATGAGTATACGAAGATTGAAGTGGCACAATTAAATGATTAGCAAGTTGTCAAAAAAAGTAAAAGATTATTAATTTATCATTACGCCGCTGCCGAGTTTGACTTTGTTTTATGACAAATGTTAAATAGTGTATTTGGAATACAATTCTAGCAACTGCATTTGGAACGGAACTGAAATTATTTAATGTTAGAACTCGTTTTAAATCTTAGACTATCTGACACATTTTCCTAAAAACAAAAGGGTGAAAGTTGAAAGAGATAGATATAATTAAAATATTATTAGTAGGAACCATTTATTAAAATACACATCAATCAAACATTGTGTTTATCTCTATCATAAATTGAACAGACGATGATTGATAAGCTTCGTTGTATTTATGTCTCTTATAAAAGGACAAATTAAACAATGGATCAAGTTAAACTCGAGTATATGCAGTAGTTGAGTCAGAAAATTTATAAAGTCCAGGTAAAATATCAAATTTAATAAAAAAACTTAGTTTTGCAATGAAAATTTTCAATTTTGAAAATAAAATATCAGTTTTGTCCTAAATTAATCCTTAAAAATTTCAATTTTACTCTAAACTAACCCTTAAAACACCAAAAAATTTGTTTTGCAATGAAAAATCTCAATTTTAAACAAAAAAAATTCAATTTTACCATAAATTAATATCTAAAATACTAAAAAATTCCGACCGAACTCAGGCTACAGTCTTAACAGCCCTTATGGTGAAACCGCATGTGAATATATGAATCATGCTTTCAAATTATTTTGTCACAGAACAAAATGAATGGGAAAAAATTGTAAAAAAGAAAAAGTTCAATTGATAAAACTATAACTCGTTTGAGTTATAGATACATAAGTTATTTAATTTATCGGAAAAGATTAAATTTACTTGTAATAGTGATTTCAGGGAGTACATGGTCACCAAGTAATTATGCATAGTACTATAATTTACTTATTTGATGATTATATTATTAAAATATACTTTTAATATGGGTTGTTGAATAAAACCGAACGGTCACAGATCAGAGTGATTGCAAAATAATAACATGCTTAGAAATATACAAATCCAATATTATATCTTTGATTTTGTTGGAAGCTACTTACAAAACCAATGAAATAAAATAATGATCCTATAACTATCTCTATAATACAACTAGAGATATTAATTATATTATACAAGGGTATATCCAATTTGTTGGGATATACAGTATGTGTCAATATATACATAATAGAAATACTTAAACTTGTTTCACCCAAAAAATAAAGGAAATATTTAATTTGAAAATGTTTCCTTCTTTTTTGTTCATAGGCTAGCTAGTATTTAACAAAGAGAACTTAACCCATAAACATATCTTACCTTTGTCCATGACCAATCTTGCCCCAATAACCAACCAATGACCAGGAGTGTCTTGTGGGCCTTTACATAATTGTGATGTGTCCACAAATTTCAACATTTTTTGTGTCTGTACAGGAACTGGAGGCCCTGTTGGAAACACACTTGAATCCATAACTACTGTTGATTTATTATTGTCTTTACTATAACTTGAACTAGAACTAGAACTAGAAATTGATGTGCTTATTGCTGAGAAAATTCCAGATTTTTGGGACAACTTAGAAGAGCACCGTGTCCAATTTGGTTTAACAACAAAAGAATTAGACACCTTGGAGAACAACAACCTTAGATGAAGAACACGTTTGTTGTCATGTTTCTTCACATGAAGTTGTGCTCCCGTGACAATAAATGCTACATTATTGTCTGAGCTCCATTTAGGATTGTATTTCACTGGTGCTGTGCATACATGGGAAAATTTCTTCCCATTAATGGCTTCAAAGTAACGTCCATCACTGATTTCTTCTGACCATATTGTTGTATCCTCAATTTTGTTGAGGAGCATTGTTGGAGTGTTTAACAGATGTTCCACGTGTATGGCTAATCTGTGTAACAAACATCTTTGTAAATAATCTTATCTTAACTAAGATGATCAGTTCTTTTTAGACAGAACTTAATTGCATTTCTTGTTCTCAATTTTGGCCTATGCATTTCAATTGTGTGAAACGTTCACTAGGCATCCCAATTGTTATAACATACTTATTTGTTTAATGTTAACGTAGAAGCCTACGTCACCAACATGAGTATGAGTTGACGCTGACTTAAACTTGCTTCGCAAGTTCACATGGTCAAAGAAGATATTTGTTTAAGTGAGTGCTAACTCGGACTCAAGTTGATCATGTAGGCTATTAACGTTAAAAGCTAGACGAATATGATTAATGAACAGAAGCACATGACAGTGGTAGTTGAATCATAGGGATGAAAATAACACGATAGTAATTCTTTGAAATAAAAATGCAATTGAGCCAAAGAAATGAAGAATGATATACTAGTAATTGATAATTAACCTGTTGCATTTCATGCCTTCAAGAAACAAGCGCATCCCTGTAATTGGCCTTTTGCCAACTGTGACCTATTATTATAAGTGAGTAAGAAACTTAGGAAAAAAACATGAAATTGAAGTCAAATTACTGATAGGGAAGGCTTTGAAAATAAAATACCTTATCAGTATTTACATAAAGTTTGGGACCCATCAAGTTGAGGGTTAGAAAAGGTGAAAGAGTAGTTATGTTTGTACTTGGACCAAGAGGAAGATCATTGTGAACAGGAGCCCAAAGCTTGTGGGCTTGGTAGTCAAGAAAGTATGGCAAATCTGACATTGGTGGCTTATCTGCATTTCATAATAATTTAATTTCTTCTCATTAGTTCAACAACCAAGAAAGGAAAATGTGCTCAAGAATAACTATAAACATTATGAATGGGACCCAAAGGCCTAAAGCTTGTGTAATTGGAAGTCAAGAAAGTATGAAAACGGGTGTCAAAAGTCTCACATTGTCTAGAGATATGACATAGATACCTTTAAAAATGTAGTGCAAACCTCAACTCTTAAGTTAACTTTTGTGGTTGAGTATATGTCTCATAAATTCTAATAATGTGTTCAAGAATAACTATAAACATTAGTATGACATTAAAGTCGATGAATTTTTTTCCGAACAATTCATCCTTAATTGAAATTTATTAATCGTTTAATATCAATCACTTGATTACGAGCCATGTGCGAATGGAATAGTATTTATTTATATAAGACAAAATTAAAGTAAAATAAACTTACATCGAAGATAGAGGTTGATAGCATGGTGCAGGAAGCCCCTACCAGGAGCACCTTTAAGAAGAGAGGTGATGGGAATGAAAGTAAAATCCATTGCATCTGGTTTGTTAGGAACTGTTTGAAGCCATTCACTATGGCTACTCACTTGTGTATCCCCACCCCTCTTTGCACATATCACTGTTATTCCCTAAAATATTAATTCAGTGTTCAATTATTCATAAACATAGCAAAATTATTATTTGTACTGGTACAAATCATGTGCACCTCCAATAACACAAATTTAGAAGAAGAAATAAAAAACTCAAGACAGGTGTGTGAAATTCTGTCACATGTCAATAGGAAACATACATCTTTTGCGCAAACGGATGTAGAGCCGTTGAATGCAACGGTTTGCAGACCAAAGACTTTGAAAGCGGGTGGTACCTATGTATTAAGCATATCGCATCGTGATTAATCAGAACAAGTCAAATTATGAAAACTATAATGCTCATTAGTTGTTCTTATTTGTATAACTTTAGCTTAATTAATAATTATGTGAAGATATTTAACCTTGTGTTTGTGATCTTTATTTTTGGGAAGGAAATTGCATGTCCCACTAAATAACTGTTCTCCAAGCTCATCCAAGTGATTTTTGAGCTCTGATGGTCCCAAGTTGGAAGACACATCTTGTTTGACCAACAATAAATCCTTGCCTCCAATGCTAAGCCCCACAAGGATGTGAGTTCCAAAGTTCTCAATGAATCTGACAAAATAAGATAATCTTTCAAGAACATCAACTAAGGAACTTCAATTCTACATTTTAAAAACCAAGCAGTAGTACTATATAGTAGCATTTCCCTAATGTATCAAAGAATTTAATTAATCTTAATTTTAAGTATGTTTAGCTAATAGTTTTAAACCATGTTTTGATCCAAGTAGAAGTATTTTTTAATCTATTACTCGATTGTTCGTTCGAGTACAAACCAACACATGCTCAATTGATGTTTGAGATTAGATATATACTGATTGTTATCCAGACATTTTATCCACTAGATGTAATTTTATTTAATTTTAAGGCATTGTCCAAAATTAATTGAGTACTTTATTCAATCAAGATTTGGACATTAAGCATTTGTTTGGATCTGTGATTTCTCATCCAGACTCATGTTTGAGAGTCTCCTCACCGTGAAAACTAAAAAATGGTATTTGTATCATTTGGATAAACATGGTTTTTTGCCGCGTTTTTTATAAACTTCTTCCAAATACGCACTAAAGAGATTTGATTCATCTTAGTGTAAGTACCTAAAATTGGAAATAAATTGTATATCAGTTTCCCTTGTCCCTCGATGATGATTAGAATGTTTTGTATTCAATAGTTGATCCAAAAAAGACCAATGATCTTTGAAAATCATCCATCTTTTTTTAAGTTTAAGATTGAAAGTTTGCTGCAATTTTGATTGTGTATTATGTTTTTTATATAAGTGTAACTCATTATCACAAAATCAACTTGTAAATAAAAATTGTTCTCAGTTATAAACATATTGTCAAACACATTGTCGAGTCATATATTATATAGGAATCTTAACACACACCCCTCACATTCATGACTAGACATATGTGAAATATATGGGGACTATCACCAATTATTTCATATTTCATCAAATGTTAAGTTCATAAAATCAAATGTGGAACTCTTAATATCCCTTCACGCCATGACTGAATATTTGAAGTGTGACCCGATTAGTTTGATAGTGGTGGCAACGTAACGTGCAGTCCAATTGATCTTAAATAAGTTTTGATACCGTATTAAAATTTAGATTGAAATATTGAATCTAAATGAATCTTTACAAAATTGACTTTTGTGAAGTCAAAAATATCACTCTTTATAAACTCATCGCAGATTTTATTTTTACTTTATTTTTACTATTATACACGGGATTTGGATTTTTCACAATATTGTACTCTGCAAGTGATCTTGTCTCATGTGGGTGGTAAGTGTTTGGTGAACAAAATAATCTTCCGTTATTATCTTGATTTAGGGTCAAAACTAATGATAAAGACTTTTGGCTTTGATTTAAATGGTGGTTATATTATCTTGAATGTTTTCGGTTATTAAGGGTTGTACTTGTACACTCTTGTTGTTTTGTTATTGGTTGATTAGTTGCGTATGTATTTGGTACTCTATTGGTTTGTTTTTGTGTTGTTTTTTCATACTCTATTTTGCTTTATTTGACTTTTTTTAATCTATATGTGACAAGTTTATTTTTATTATTAGATAAATAAATAAATAAATCTCACACTTAGATCAATATATCATATCACAAAAGTAAACACTAAACACATTTACCCCATACAGAAAGCATTAGTAGGCTCAAACTTGAAATATGTGAATTCAAAATTCATCCTTTTAACGCTAAATCAAACTATTACTGTAGAATTTAGCAATGACATTGTAACCCACGAAAAAAAAAGAATTTAGCAATGAAATATTATGTGGCCACTGGCCAACAAAAAGACGATTGAATAATTGAACCATCAATGGTGCACAATTCAGTTGAAATAAATTATTTGATTTAATTAAACATCACTTTGTTCAGCGGTAATTGATGTTAAATTAGATAAACAAGATTAAAGTTCGATATCCGTATTTATGCTTAAAATAGACTAGAACTACTTAATACAAGAATTGACTTTCAAACTAAATAAGTCGGTCTAATTGGCAGAATATTAATAGTGAAACAAAAAACATTATCTGGTTGATACCTAATAATAATTGATCTAAATAATCTAATCCTTCAAACCAATAAACGTAATGAAGTTGACTGTCACAATAATTAAATCAACTAGTATTATAAACTTAAACTCCGTTTTTGATGTGATATTACTAACGAATTTTCCAACAAGCTAACCTTTTATATTAGACGACGTGTATGTTTATTTATTTCTACGTTAGTACCAAACCCTTCAACGTGGTTTTACCCACAGCTATGTTACATAGGTTTTTACTATTAACTATCTTCGTCGTTTTTGAAGTTTATTTTTATTTACATAACTGTTTTTTATATATTTTTAAGTTCTGTTCGAGTTTTCTTAATCGTGATTTTGTTCTGGTGTTGTTTTATTTCTATAGTATGAAGTTGTTTGATTTCTCATCTTTGTAGGGTATTGGTTTGATTTATCGTCTTTATATGACATTTGTTTTTCAGTCTTAGTACGATGTTTGTTTTGTTTCAGATTTACAAATTTGGTTTAATTCAACTTCAGCGCAAATTCAATGACTTGAGTGTTTTCAACGTTGCAGATTCGGAAGTATGATTACTCCGAACATTTATATTTTGTCAAATCAATTTTAGACTTTATCATTTAACTGTTTTATGTTATTAACTCTGATGCGGTGAGCATATTTGCGATTCATGCTTTTTAATTTTTAATGAATTTAAATATATTATAATGTCGATTACTGTAATTTACAAATTTGAATAAATAAATATCTTTGTTTTAGTTTTTTTTTTAAAAAAGAAAAAAAGAAATCAATTATGAAAACCAAAGCTACTGCTTTTAGAAACATTCATTTAAAATATGTTGCCATAAGACAAGGGTTATTTTCTAATTATTTTGCATTGAGTTTGTATTTATTATAAAACATATTTTTAAGTTATCTCTCATCTAATATGAAATTTGTAATATTATTTGCATAATTGACTATTGAACGGTAAATTGAAGTTTACACAACTATCGCATTTGCTAATTGTAATGACATTAATACACATGAGTTGAGTTCAAAGATGAGATTTTACATTTCTCTCCGCTTAAAATGTGTTCCGTCTATCAACTAAAAATTCTAATTCAAAATTCTTCCCTAATTCATTCTAAGAGTAAAATTATGTTTAATAGTCTACCCAGTAGAATTTAATTTTCTTAAAATAAATAAATTAATTAATTTAACTTCACTCCATGCAACAACTTCCATCACGCACGAATGAGTCAACCACTAAAAGTGGGGTCACGCAGCAGGAGGAAAATTACCAAGAAAGACACTAATGTAATGGCTGACAAAAATATGATTTCCATGATTGATTGGTACTACTTGGTACGTGGGAAAACCAATTAATTATATCATCATCGCCATTGAGGAATTATTTTTTACTCTGAATTAACTAACTATAACTCAATTTATAAGAAAATGTCGAAATTATTAGATTAGACATGTTTGAATTTCGATTCTTCCATTTTATATGCGTAAGTTTGTAACGAGATTACCTTGCAAGTGCAGAAGGATCCCATGAAGTAGGAACAGCTTCAAGAACTTGTCTAGAAAGAGTAAGTGGTAATCTATCAATATGAAGATTAAACAGTGTTATCAAATATCCATCAAGACCCAAACACTTTGTATTAGCTGCTTCAGCTGCCCATGAACCATCATCAAACCCAAACACTGTATTGAAGTACCCACTTGGTATTTTCCCTGGAATTGAACTCTTCCTATTGAATAACTCTGACATCTATATAAAAAAAAAAAAACAATTTTGCAATTATTAATTCAACTTTTACCGAATTTTATTAACCACTTGAAGCCAATAAACAACGATGAGCCGAATCTAATAAAAATAATGTAAGAATAAGAATGAATGAGCTTACTTGAGTGAAAGTGAGGATATCAGATTGATAGCGTGTGCGATCTCCTTTATCACATTTGATATCAACAGAAACATCTCTAATGGATCCAAAACCGGGCACTGCTAATTCTCTTTTCTCTATTTCATTCAAAAGAATCAAACGTTCTTCACCTTTGCAGAATTTAAGCCTGAAATCTGATGTTAAATCAAAGCCTTTTCCTAAGCTTTTTAGAGCTTTCTCAACAATGGCTTCACCCATTTAATTTGATTTTGACCAAATGGAAAAAGTGTAGTAGTAACTTATAAAATGATATTATGTGCAAGTTTTTCTTGTCCAAAACGGTGGAAATGGAATAGAAGAAAAAGAAAAATGAGTTTTGCTGTTTACATTTGTTGGTGCCATTATTTGTAAGTCATGGGTTTGACTAACATTTTTAATGTAGGTTTTGAATTACTACTACAAATTAAAGAGACTTGGTTATTATTATTTTTTTTGAAGCGACTTGGTTATTATTATGATGATTTAATCAAACCTTAATTAATTTTCATACCGGTGGCTTAGCTTGCTTGCTTGTTAGGGGAAGGAAAGGAAACAGAGCAAAGCATTCACACACACGCGGGGGGTCATGGTTTGGATTTGATTTATGACGTTGTTGTCCTTTGTGCCTGCAGCCACAATAAGCCAAATACTCACTTCTTAAATAATTTTTTTTTAATTTCATTTTAATCATATTATCTTTAAAATATAGGTTTTTCGTACATTCTTTAGCGGAATTACTGGATGGATAGTTACCATGGATTAACTTTGGTTTGGGGATTGGATATCAAAGAGCTTTGGTGCTATTCGGATTCTACATTTCTACGACCGTTGTTAAGTTAATTATTGTTCATGTTAATGCATTGCGTCACTATGTAGCAATATTATCTTCAATATTAAGGACTTTCTTACGAGAGATTGGAGGGTTAAAGTTACTCATACCCTCTAAGAGGACAATGCATGTGCTGATTATTTACCAAAACTTGGTACTCGCAACCTTGAACCTTATACACTCGTTGTTTCTCCCCTTGATGACATGAATCTTCTTCTACCAGTAGACGCAAGTAGAACCTTATTTTCTAGATAATTTTCTTTTTTCTTTCCCTTTTCCCTCTTTGTACCAAAAAAATATCACGAAATTGTTCAACTGAAATAAATTCTAGTTCAATCGACTGAAAATACTAAAATTGTTAGGTTTAATATTTAAGACCGATGTTAAATTACGACCTGATCCATTATCAATAAAATACAAGAAAAAGCATGTAAACTATGTTGATTGTCAGAAGGGTTGGTGAATTGATATGCAAAAATATAGTGCAAACAAATGTACGCAAAGTAATTAAATAAAAATTAGTTTGATAGTTTATGGGTAGAAAATTTCAAGCTGCCTTATCAAAAGGACTAGTTAAAATATTTTTTTTAAAAAAAGCTAGTTAAAAGGGGTAAATTCCACGGATTCAACTCATTTTGTCATGGTTAAAGGATTTTTTTCATAGTTACATACATTATTTTTTCTAGAGTTATTTTTTTTGGTAAGTATTTTTTCTAGAGTTATAAATTTCACTTTAGACTTTGTTTGTGAGTTTGGAGGGGAGGGGAGGGAATGGTTTTGAAAAAAAGGAAGAAACAAGTGGAAGGAATAAAGGAGTTTGGGAGGGGAGGAGTTTGGAGGGTTATTTTTTCTTCATAACACAAAACCCCCCTAATTTGGTGGAACTCAAAAATTGTAATGGATGGGGCTTTGGAGGGGGTTTGGAGGGTTTATATGAATTCTTCAAATTTAATTAATGTTGTTATACTATTCTTAAATTCATAATATATTAGTCATAAGTATTTATTTGTCATTCTCTATAAAAAATACTTTCTCAAAAAATGTAAAAGATTTCTCTATTTTTCTCTCTATTTTTCTCCCTCCAAAGCCCTCTCTTCCCCTCCCCTCCAAACTCGCAAACAAAGCCTTAGATATTCATTTGTAGTATTAAAACAGTATATAAATAAATCAAATTTAATATTATATACACATACATAACAAATTATAAATACTAGCGGGCCTTCCGTGCCCGTTTGTGTGATACCAACGTATCCGTTTGTGTGATACATATTTTTTATTATTTTATATTTAAATTTGATTTTTTGTTGTTGATGATTTCTTCAAATTTGATTGTTATGAGAATAATTTGAAATTTGAAATTTAAATTTGGTTGTTATGAGAATAATTTGAAATTAAGGGTAAAATAGGAATAAAAATAGGCCATACCAAAATAGTATATCCTCTTTATATAGGTATAGATATTAAAAAATGAATAGTCAATTTTCTTATTTTATATTTTTTGGTAAAGTCAATTTTCTATAGCCTTTTTTTTTGGTTCAGCCCATTTTTTACTTATGAAAAATTCAAGAGCCATGATACCTTTCCTAAGTTCCTGGGAAACATTTCAATCTCACAAACTGTATTTTCGGTTGGTGAACGTCAGAAACCTTTTGTTTTGCACGGTTAGAATTTGAGGTTTCAATATTCAATTTCGTTTAACCGTGTCTCGATTTCATAGATGGTGATATCTCAAGAATTATAATGCGATTGTTTAAATATATGTGTAAATCACTTATTTAAATAAAAGAAAGAGAAAAATGATTTAAAAAGGTAATTTCATATCAGAAATTGATCTCAAACCACCCTTTCTTAGTTTTTAGTGGCTAGAGGAGAAAAGTGAAAACTAAGTTAATTGAAAAAATGGGAGCGGCCTTTGGTTGAAAATTTTGGTACAGATTTTTGTTTTCTTATTAGTGTTGGAATTAAATTTCATACTTAAATGTTTCAACGGTTATTGTTCTTTAGAATGAAAGTTTCGATATTTTTCTTTCAATTAAATTTTTTAACATACGCATATATCAGAATTAAACTATATATTGATCATCTGCTTATTGTAAAAACCGTTATGTCTTACATTCTCCCACTTGATCCATAGAATTTAATTGTTGGCCTAAATTGAGTCATCATATACCTTCCTTAAGAAACAAACACATGAATCGTAGTGACAGTTCCTCAATAAACGGATATTCTCATCTATGTATTACAACATGTTTAGTTTCTCAAGTATATACTTAATGTGGTAGTAAAACTTAATGAATAAATCATATATTTATTCTTGGTTCAAATGAAATATATTTTCTCAAAGAACTATAGTGCGCATGAATATGAGAAAACATCACAATATAAGAGTTTATTGAATAAACTTTATGTATACAACTATAAAGAGGAACAAAGTCCCATATTTTCTACATGATCCTTGAATTTTTGTGATGGCATGTCTTTCGTCAAAGGATCATCGATCATTAAATCAGTGTTAATATGCTATATGACCACTACTTTATCTCAATTTTAATGGTCATTATTTAGGTGGTAATGACTCATGATTTCTTAATGGTAGAATTGAGCCTATATCAAGTCTTTGGTCCCTAAGCTTGCCCTCAATGCATAAAAATTCATAAAATATACACCATCTATATTATAAAGAGTGAAAGCTTAGAAGACTCAAAGGAAGTATAATCAATGTAACAATGGCTGGATGTAATTACATAATTTCTTTTCCGCATTTGTTTTATTGATCCTTTTGTTATTTTGTTATCAGGAACATAGGATCAAATAGAATTATTCTTACACTTATGACTCAAATCATTTACTAATTAGATAAATGTATTGTTGATATTTTATTAACTTATTTTTATTTTTAGTTAAAAAAATAATATATGTTTTAGAAAAAATAATTGTTTTGGAATTCAAGTATCTAATTCATATAATATCTTTCACTTTTATGTCGTGCTCCTTGGAGTAGTAGACTACATTTTAATATATGTTTGTGTCATTGTGTGAAACTGATTTCAATTGAATTTGACATACACCAATTTTCAAACTTATTACATATTAATATATGTTTACGATATAGTTGTTTGTTCTATTATGTCCTTAATGTTGGATTATAAAATTCTCCCGTTAAAATATGCCATTAATTAACACCTTGTACTGATTGGTGTTGTTAGTACTTAGTTTCATAAAGAAAATGTTGATAGCAAATAATGCTAAAAAGTTTATAAACAGAGACACCAACACTTAAACAAATGAGTGAAGAAAGATGAAGAGTTTCCTTAAGGAAAATGTTAACATGTGTCATAAGGGTACATTTTAATGATATAAATAAAGAAATATTATATTAATATTCGTGCATTTAGTTTAATTATCAAACTTTTCATATCTTAAATGCACAAAATTCAAATGAATAATTTTATTTTTGGATTGATTCAAAAAAAATTCTATTTTTGGATTATTAACATGTGCCCTTAAGACACATGTTAACATAACCCTTTATTTAATAGCCTTAGACCGTCTAAGTTAGACATCAACATCATAACATCATGGAGGGTTGAGATAGATATCACATTAAAGACAAGAAGTTATAAGTTATTTTGATGATAATGTTTTAGGAGTAAAGAGGATTTGTGGTCTATATACAAGACTTAACTCGTAAGACAAATACTTGATTGTGTGAACATGACATTCAATTTTTCAAGCTTATTTAAACAAAATAAACTTGTGACAGTTAATATTTGTGGCTAGCATGAAACACTACTTGCTGGATCCTCCAATCACATATATCCCGGGCTCTACGTTTGGCCTGAAAACTCATGCGTGATGCGTGCAAATTGCAATGGATTATACCCGTGCAAGAGTTCCAAGCTATTGCACAATAGTCCCACATCGGTAAATCAAGAAAAGCAAGTGAATAGATGGTGATATATAAACACCAGCAAGTGTAGTATCTGTTCTTATCAGTTTAATATCTGATATGTGATCCAATGAATCACATGATATTAAATTACTTTTTTGAGGGGGAGAAGTCATCACAATAGCTTGCTATTGACTTCTTATGTGTCGCCAATGTATTGCACTATAGCATTGGCTAGGCGCACCACACCAATTCAGTTCAAATTTCTTGCAAATATGTTATATGGCTATGCCACGATTGAGTAGTCATGATAAATAAAACTATAATATTATTAAGAATTCTATTTATTCACTCACAATTTTAACATCCCATTTCAAGTAGAGATTAATTTATGACATGTTTATATAAGGGATGAATTAGTTCGTCTATGATAATGAGTCAAAATTACTCCAAAGTTAATTAATTTTTCTCAAGATTCAATTTTGTTTGGGTTTTATTACCGGTTTAATCTGGTTCGAAACTAGCTGTGACATCAATTTGATAGCGCAGTCAAATTATAGTGAACTGTGCACCATTTGAGCTTAACTCATTTGCATCTTCTTCAAGAAGGGAAGAGAGAATGAGTAGTTACACGACACAACACATGATCAGCAGCATCCTAAGAAACAACTCAAACAAAACAGTGCTTTCAGTTTCAACACGACAAGCCAAACAACTTCACGCACACATCGTAATAACCAAAGGAACATTCCATCACGACAACATCCTCGTACTCTCACTCTACTCCAACCTCAACCTCTTACACCATTCTCACAACCTCTTCAATTCTCTTCCATCTCCTCCACCACCTCTCGCATGGTCTTCCCTTATCAAATGCTACACTTCTCACTCTCTTCTTCACTTTTCTTTCTCTTCCTTCAATTCCATGCGCGCTCTTTCTGTTCCACCTAATCGCCATGTTTTCCCTTCTCTCATCAAAGCTTCCACTCTTTTGAAACACCCCAAACTCGCTCTCTCCCTTCATGCTTCCACTGTTCGTCTTGGTTTCGATTTTGATCTTTATATTGCAAATGCACTCATCAATATGTATGCTAAATTTCATAATCTTTCTGTTACTGAAAATGTAGGCAAGGTGTTTGATGTATTTTCTCTGAGAGAGAATTTTGAGATTGATTGTGTTAGGAAGGTTTTTGATATGATGCCTGTTAGGGATGTTGTTTCGTGGAATACTGTTATTGCAGGGCATGTTCAAAATGGGATGTATGATGAAGCATTGGACACGGTTAGAGAGATGGGGAAGAACGGTAACTTGAAGCCTGACTCGTTCACTCTTTCGAGTATTCTTCCTATTTTTGCCGAGCATGTTGATGTTTACAGAGGAAAAGAGATTCATGGATATACTGTGAGAAATGGGTTTGATGGGGATGTTTATATTGGAAGTAGCTTGGTTGATATGTATGCCAAGTGTAATAGACTGGAAAATTCGCTGCGTGCTTTTTATCTCTTGCCACGGAAAGATGCCATATCTTGGAACTCCATCATTGCTGGTTGTGTGCAGAATGGTGAATTTGATCGAGGACTTGGATTCTTTCGTCGAATGTTGAAGGAAAATGTGAGACCTATGCCTGTTTCTTTCTCTAGTGTTATACCTGCTTGTGCTCATTTGACTGCTTTGAATTTGGGGAAGCAGCTTCATGGATGTATAATTAGAATTGGTTTTGATGATAATGAGTTTATAGCAAGCTCTCTTGTGGACATGTATGCAAAATGTGGTAACATTAAGATGGCTAGACATGTTTTCGATAGACTTGAGAAGCGTGACATGGTGGCGTGGACTGCTATCATTATGGGATGTGCAATGCACGGGAATGCCCTCGACGCAGTTTCCTTGTTTAACAACATGTTGGAGGATGGAGTAAGGCCTTGCTATGTCGCATTCATGGCTGTTTTAACTGCTTGTAGTCATGCCGGGTTGGTAGATGAAGGTTGGAGATATTTTAACAGTATGGAGAGGGATTTTGGTATTGCTCCTGGTTTGGAGCACTATGCTGCTGTTGCTGACCTGCTCGGTAGAGCTGGGAGATTGGAGGAAGCTTATGATTTCATTTCTAACATGGGAGTACAAGTACAACCCACTGGGAGTGTGTGGTCAACACTGTTGGCTGCTTGCAGGGCTCATAAGAGTGTTGAATTAGCTGAAAAGGTTGTTGACAAGTTGCTTTTGATTGACCCTGAAAACATGGGGGCATATGTTTTAATGTCAAACATCTATTCAGCTTCACGAAGATGGAAAGATGCTGCAAGATTGAGAATTCGCATGAGAAAAATGGGCTTGAAGAAGACCCCTGCATGCAGCTGGATTGAAGTTGGAAATGAAGTGCACACCTTTATGGCTGGAGATAAATCTCATCCTTATTATTACAAAATAAACGAGGCATTGACTGTTTTATTGGAACAAATGGAGAAAGAAGGTTATGTCTTTGACACAAATCAGGTGCTCCATGATGTTGATGAGGAACAGAAACGCGACTTGTTACACAATCACAGTGAGAGGCTTGCCATAGCATTTGGCATCATTAGCACTACTGCTGGTACAACCATCCGAGTAATAAAGAATATTCGGGTGTGTGCGGATTGCCACACCGCAATTAAATTTATTGCAAAGATTGTTGGAAGGGAAATCATTGTGAGGGATAACAGTCGATTTCACCATTTCAAGAATGGGTCTTGTTCATGTGGTGATTATTGGTGAAGTAACAGTTATGATTGGAAATCCTATGTTTTTTAGACCTAGCTACTGGGTTGTCAGAGTGACAACTGAGCATGTCAACACTAACTGAGAGGTGGATGAAGAAAGCAAAGAAACTGAAGTCAGGACTAAATATGGGTTAGGATACTGGCTGAGCTGTAGTAAGATTGTGCTCTCAATTTGGTTAAGAGACAGTTTGAATCCTAAACATTTTCATTTCATGTCAAGCATCTGAATTGAGTTCTGTGCCTACCTTACGAACATCACTGTGAGTATTCAATTGCTTTTTGCTACCTCTTGTTGGGTTCAGCTCAATATCCCTTAGATGGTGTGATTAATTGCCTATTTGACCTCCTACATAATTCAACAACATTTTTATCTTTCAAATTTTGATTGGTGAACCTGCCAATATCCACTGTCTACCTATGTGCTCCATATATTGCCATTGTAGATTCCAGGGAAATAAATTTGTGATATGAAGCTTTATGAACATGAATTATTTTTAGATTAGGGTTTTCTGAATCACAATTTTGTAAAGATAAGATAAAAGTGTGCTAAGGTTTATGAACATTGCAACATGTTATTAATTACTTTTGTAAGCCACTGCAAGATCAAACTCCATGGAGGTTTTTTACTTTTTAGGGCATATAATCAGCCTAGACTAGTTACCAATGGACTAAGTCACTTATATAGTTAACTCTTGTCCTTTCAGCTTTCATTTGTTCATGAACTGTATGACTATGTATACATATTTGTAAATTGTTGAATATATTTATTCATAAAACACAGGTTTATCAATTTCTCCTTTGTCTTATTCTGCAAGCATGCTATTTGTTTAATGATTCAAATATTAATGCAATTCACAACATGCTTCTCTCCATAAATAGAGCCACTCCATTTTTGTGCTAGGGAATAATGGACATTGTTAGTTCAGTTTTCAAAACTATTAACTTTTTCAGGAAATAAATAAATCCGAAGCAGCCAGTATCATTACCATGTGGTCATGTGGATTAAGTTAAGGTGTGCAAAGCAGGGTTCAAAATGAGAAATATATTTACAGATTTTCCTAAAGACAACTTTGACAAGTAGATGACAACTATAATAATTTACATGGAATATGCAGGGAAAGAAAAGACCGTGTATGGACAGAACAACTATTGAGAAGAAGAAAGTAAACACCATTTCAATATTATCTTTCTTTCCCATGCCTAACATAAAACTATTTGGTCTGAAACATAGGCTAAACCCTCCACCATTCTCACTATATCAGTAGTATCATCCAGATAATACTTGGCCTTACTGGGTTTTCGACCAACAGTGCATGCAAATACTTCAGCCCTGGGTGCCATGGAAGGGCCAGAACTGGTGATTACCTCAAACATATCTTCATCAGACCGGTCATCGCCTATACACAAAACAAAATCAGGTGACATTCCTTTTCCTTGCATGGCCGAAAGTAGGCGTTTAGCCACAATCCCTTTGTTCACACCCTGCATGTGTATATGTTTGTAAATGTATTAGAGGGTATAAGAGTGTAAAATGTTTAGTTGATATCCAAGTTTGCCCTTTCTCAAATACAACCAGGAAAGAAGACTAAAGTAAGTATGCAATTTAATTATAGTTCACTTTATATTCTCTTTCTACTTTTCATTCACAGAAAAGAAAAAAAGTGAACCACCGTAGCTAGTAATGTTGAACGTATAACTCAAAATTGGATTAACAACTACAAGCCTGTGTAGGATCAGACTAGGAACTTAACTAGGGCTTATTCAATAAGCATTTGTTGTAAAAAAAACTTATATCTTAATCTCTGCATAAGCTGAAAACAGCTAATGGATCACACATATCCACTTTCCCCTTGATATTATATTAAACACAAAATTCATTGCACGCACGACACAACACCCATCCGAACTTTATTTTCCCCTGCTATATATTCATGGATCAGCCTGATCACAGTAAAGCAACTTTGTTTTTTAACATTTATGAATTCTTAAAGATTCCAAATTTACAAGATTTTTTAAGAATACCAAAATCCAATAGACAAAAAATATTTATCACTAGTCACTACAACTAATTCTGCAAATGTTATACGCACCTGTGGTTTAACCTCCACATTATTCAGGCCACTCTTCACTGTTACTGGTTCATTTGTAAGCACGCTTTCAAGATGATTAAGAAGTTCTTTAGCTTGGCATGATCCAAAATCTGGATCTGCATCCTCATAGCACCACACAAGTGCCGTTTCCTTGTCTTCTATTGTTGATCCATCTGTTGTTTCTGTGTAAAGCTTCATCACAGGCTCAGCGATTAGTTTCCAGCTGGAGTCTGTAACAGGGGCACATGTTTCCCATTCTGCATCCCGCTTCAGTCTAAAACCACACATAAGTTAACAGAAGTATCAAACCAAGAAATGGTGTATTTGAATTGCCTACAGTCACAAATTCACGCGGTCAGTACACTATTGGATCGAGATCGGATGGTGCAGAAAGCAAGCGGATTCTGACTTTTTTAAACCCTAAAATACCGAACTTAAAATATGTACCGATCTTGATCCAACAGTGACCAATGTATTAAATGCATGAATGTGTGAGATTTGTAACTACTTCTGAAAAGGTCATAAGCTCCCAGCAATATAATTTACCTTAAAAAGTAACCATGCTCGGCGGCGATTCCCAGATTTTCACAAGGAGAAAACCATTCAGCAAGCGTTTTACGCCTTTTAGCACTGACTAGAAACACCATGTTGTTCTCATCTCTACACAAACTATTAAGCATTTTAATGGAATTACTGGTTGGGCTCTTATCAATGGAAGCTTGGGGCATTAGTGTACCATCATAATCTAGAAGGATAGCCCTAGTTTTTGTCCGCTTGTAAGCGGACACAATGTGCTCCATTGAGAGTTTCTTGAAGTTTGGATCAAGTGCTACAACTCTAAAACTTAATCCGAAACCAATTCCCCACCACCTTCGTCTTACATGATCGCTGCAAGTCCTTTCCAAATCTTGCAAGAAGCTACGAGCCCAGTAACCGACATCATGAGTACTAACATATTTGTAATGCTTCTCATGCCTAAGCTGTTTCTCTGAATCAGCCATTTCCAAAGCTGAGTCCATTGCATCTGCTACTGCATCAATATTCCATGGATTCACTCTGATAGCTCCACTTAAAGATGGTGAACAACCAATAAACTCAGACACAACCAACATGCTTTTCTTAAGGGATGAACCTATTCCCAAAACTTTGTCCAATTTTTCAGTTCCTTGACGACTTATTATATATTCGTAAGGTATGAGATTCATTCCATCCCTAACTGCAGTCACTAGACAACAATCAGCTACAACATAGTATGCAACTTTTTCATAAAACCTTAATGGCTCCTCAATCAGAATGACAGGATCATATCCAGGTTTACCAAATCTTTCATTAATCCGCTTCGCTGTCGCCTTCGTCTCGGCTTGCATTTCCTTCACATCCCTTCCTTTCCCTCTTGCAGGATTGGCTATCTGAACCAATACAACCTTTCCATGCCACTCGGGGTGCTGAATAAGAAGTTGTTCCATGGCCAATAACTTCAAACTTATCCCTTTAAAGATATCCATGTCATCCACACCAAGTAACATTATCTTTCCTTTATCAGAAAACTGTCTAATAAGCTCAGAAACTTTCTCTTCAGTCTTTGGAAGGCTTAGAACTGATTGAAGCTGACCCATGTGTATGCCAACTGGAAGAATTTTGATGCTTACGGTCCTACCATAATACTCAATCCCAATATAACCTCTTTTGGATTCATAGGTAAGGCCAAGCATCCTACTACAACATGAAAGGAAATGTCTTGCATAATCAAAAGTGTGGAAACCAATCAAATCAGAATTCAAAAGGGCTCTCAAAAGCTCTTCCCTAATAGGCAATGTCTTGTAAATTTCTGATGAAGGGAAAGGGCTATGGAGAAAAAATCCCAGTTTCACTCTATTAAATCTTTTTCTCAAGAAAGTTGGTAAAACCATGAGATGATAATCATGTATCCAAACATAATCATCTTCGGGGTTAATCACTTCCATAATCCTATCAGCAAATATCTTATTGACTGATACATAAGCCTGCCACAGTGACCTATTGAACCTACCACCAAGGTCTGGTGACAGAGGTAACATGTAATGGAACAGTGGCCATAACTGTTGCTTGCAAAAGCCATGATAATACCTTGTAAAAAGATCACCCGGAAGAAAAGTAGGGACGCATTTAAAGGTCTCAAGTAGTATCTGTGAAACCTCGTCTTGTTCATTTGGATGAACATCTTCCTTAAGACAACCAACATAAATAACATCAATCTCATCATCTCCTAGCCCATCTTTGAGTTGAAGAAGAAGTGAATTCTCATCCCAACTGAAAAACCAATTATTCTTGTTATTACCATCTTGCTTCCTATGAGCCTTTATAGGAAGCTGATTTGCTACTATTATGATCCTTTCTCGTTGAACAGATGAAGAAGAAGGGTCAGAACAAACACTCTCCAAAGGGTCATCATCAACATCAGATATCAAACCAGCAACAGTCATAATCCTAGGAATTCGCCTGTTCATATTTTCAAATGTTGGAGACTCACCAGAGGCTAGCTCTAGTAGATTTGAATAAGATCTTGAAACCATTGTTATCACTAGAAATATCCAAACCAACACAACAAACACTTGTTAAACAATGCTTAGTAACATTGTTATACCAACATAAAAGAAAAGTCTAACTTTGTAACCGGCACCTCCAAAAAGAAAATATTTTGAGTTCTGGGTCAGATAAAACTAGCTCTGAATGTTTTTGTTAATAAAAAAATTACAAAGTGTGAAAAGGGAAGAGGTGAGGGTGAAATGGTGAATATGTGATAAGAATAAGCAATAGAAGAAAGGTTAAAACTTGATTGTAGATAAGGTTAGAGAGAGAGAGAGAGAGAGAAGTGGGTGGAAACAGTGAATGAAAAGATAAAAAACAGGAAGCTAGTTGTTGTAATCCAGAAGGAAAACAGCTAAGAGAAGAAACAGCAACCAAACAATAGATTTGTTGTCCTGAATGGACCGAACTTGTTGTAAGTCAGGAACAAAGAGAGCCTCCTAAAGAAGTGAGAGGAAAATAATAAATAAAAAAAATAATAAGAACACAAATCGAATTAAGTAGTAAGTAGTTGGGGAAATTACCAGTTTTATTTTGTTGATATTTGAATTCTAATTCTGATATTTTGATTGGTTGGAATAGAAATTCAGGAATCCAAATATGAAAAACAAAAAAGGATTGGAATTATCTTTTGTCACTGATCACAATAATAGCTAAAGCTAGCTAGCACCTCAGAAGTTGTCTTTCTTTCTTCACTGTGCTGACACGACATGCAACTGTGTTGTGATACTTTATACGAGTATTCATCACCACCTTGGCATGGCATGGCACCTCTATGCTTTGTAAAAGGTCAACAGATAAGTGTGGTTTTATTTTCTTTAACTCTATATCAAGCCTAATATTATTTTAATGAATATAACTAAGTACCTAACATATCTATTTGTCATTTGAAAATTAATACTGATCTTATCTCTAATTATTTTTAAAAAGTAACTTCAGTTTGTTAAAATGTTACACATATTGATTACTCCCTCTGTCCCAAAATAAATGTCATATACTATTTATAACATTAGTTTTTACTATTTTATTCCTTAAAGCAATTATTATGTAAGAGAAAAAGTACACTCAAAAATCTACTTTTTAGTATTTCAATGTCTACTACCAATAAAAATAGAGAGTATTTTAGTAAAAGTTATATTCTCTCTCTTTCTTTTACACACTTTAACTTTTCTTAAAGTGTGTGATTTGGTCAACTGCGACACTTAAAATGGGACAGAGGGACTACTATGTTTTAGAAATTTAATATCATCTTGGTCAATTCAGATTTTGAACAATGAAATTCAATTTGAATTTTTTTAATTTAAATTGGGTACCATCTACTCGTAATCACATATACTAACGATTTTGAGACAGAGGGAGGGAGTAGTATATTGTGTAAAATATCTATTCATATTAGAAAAGTGGATATTTTTGGTGGTTATATGTGGATTATGAGTTAAACAAACAAGCATTTGTATTATCGTGACGTGAGATGAGTCAATTATATTGAAAGTAAGCACAATCAATGGATATAATATACTCATAAAATTTAGTACACGACACAGTTGTGAAGTAGAGAATGTAATTCTCATCATGTAATGTACTACTGTAGTATCTAAAGAAAGAAGAAACCTTATCCAGATTCCATTGTCCTTTGGCAAATAGGAAGAGGCATCATACTCAAAGCTGGGACCCAGTTGATGCAGTGTCTGAAATTAGCTGTAAAAGCCTCGTGTGTGTGTGTGTGTTCATACATGTTTCGATTAACCATTGGCTGGTGGAACCTCTCTCTGCATGCTACGTGGCATGTTGTTCACGTTACATCGACATTGCCGCGTATTGAGATTCGTGTCACCGTTTGACTCATTTATCCGACGCCAACGACACTTTGCTTGCATAATGTTCCGGTGCCTCAGAAACACCGTGGTTTCTTACCGGCGCCGAATGATAATTGTCCACGTTGGATTAAGCCGAACGTGATTGGTAGTACAACGTTGGAATAGATAAGCTTGAATGGCTAAATATCGAGATACGATAATTTGGATGTGGATATAGAGCCACATACAGCTGGACGTCACATTGAGATTGACTTATAGGCCATGTCATTAAAATGACCCACTACTAGGAAATGTTTGTATGTTTTTTTTATATAAACTTAATGATAATGATAAAAGGTGATCGTTAACTTTGACATCGATCAAAGTTAAACTTACTTTTAATTATTTAACGTTTTTTTACTCTTTCTTTATGCGTCTTCAATTATTCACAAGCCCTCTACATGTATCTATTTTTATTATAATTACATGTAAGTTATACTTATTAATTTCAATTCAAATGATCAAAGTTAGCTGTCTTCATAATAAAATCATCATAAATATATATGTGTAAAATGAAATGAATGAAGATCGAATATTGTCATTGATGATCAGTTTAACAATTGCGACAAAATTTGTCAATTAAATTATGATTTCTGAACATGTATGTATAGATTCAATATCTCGAAAGATTAATCTATAAAATTGTGTGGATGATACTTTTTAATTTTGATATACTATTAGCTAATACTCTCTCCGGTTTTAAATAAAAAAAAATTATTTAAAATAATTTAATGTATTTAGTTCATATTATAGGTCAAATATATTAAAATTTTCAATTAATTTTAAAAAGTAAAATTTCTCTTATATTTACAAACGTACATGTTTCAATCTTGAGGGATTACTTAGACCAAAAATGTCATTTGCATCATTTAGGACTTTCTCGTTTCAAAATAAGTGTCACACTTGATCATTTTATATTATTCACATAATTTACTTTGAGCGTATTCATTTACTAATATATAAATATAAATATTAACATGTAAGATGTTGTTTGATTTGTCTCAATGAATATTTTTAAGATGTTCAATTTTTAAAAATTTTAAAGATATAATTAAAAATATTAACAATTAAAGTTATGCATTGGCAAACATGAACTGATCTACTGTGACACTTATTTTAGAATGTAGGGAGTAACAAAAAACCATTATAGAACAATTGAATGTCATTTAAATTATTGGTGCGTCAAAAAAATATTATTGGTTAAAACTAAATTGAATAAATAATTTAAATAAAACTGATTTAAAATGATATAATAATATTTTTGAAGCTTTTTTCTTTTGACAAAAATATGCTTATAGCATTTTATTAATTAAATTGTGTTCAATACAATCAGGTACATCAATTAATATCTTTGAAGCTTTTTTTTGTATACAATATTTTTGAATCGCTTATTTGCCAAAAAAAGTAGGATTATTTGATTAGAAAAAGAACCTAATGATTCTCACTTCTAAAGTTGTATGGACCATGTCCCCATCATTTGACAATAGGTACACAATTTTCCTTCAAGTATAGTAAAACTTATGTGGATAAGGTTATCTTCTTCTTTGTCTCTATTTTTTATTCTTCCTACTAATTGTTTTATGTGTAGATCTGATAATTGTTTTCTATTTTAAGATTTAAGATAAGCATGATAGTGCTTACTTGGCCTTGTATTATACGGTGACCACATACGAGAGGTGATACTGAAGACATCCCCTGACCGTTGGATTGTGGCAGGAATCACGATAATGTACGAATTGGACGGTTGGGGAAGAGCATAATAGCGTATCGTACGTAGCTAGAGGTGAGGTTGGTTTGGTACAAGAGAAAAGGACACCAATCTAAAGCGTATATATACTCAACTCCATACAGGATCTATATGATATTTTTAGGTTTTTTGGGCCAATTAATATGTTTGGAATATGTTGAGATTCATTAAATCATCGTGTGTGAGTGTGACGATGTCTTTACTATAAAAGGAGATATACTAATACTATGGACAAGAAAAGAATATACTACGGACAAATATTCAAATTTTTTTTTTTTCTATTGAATAGGCAAATATACTAAGCTCAAATCTTTGCGCAAGAGGAACATGTAAAAGCGAAACTACAAAATAATAATGCCGTATATAAACGGAATATCAATAAAAATACTGAAATATATACTACTTAAAAGAGTTTCACTTCTAATTTCATTGATACAAATAAACTCTTCAACTCTCATATTATCAAATTGACTTCAACCCGATTCAAAAAGATATTACTAAATACCAACTTCCAAATCGAATCAATAGTGTTCGACCCAACAATTATGAAATAGACCATCGAAAATGTAACAGCTAACAGTTACTTACTGTGCAAATTGATGAAAGTTGAAAAAGAATAAGTGTTGGTTGATTTTCTCACATAGAGCATCAATATTCTAATGTGGATCAAAATTAGGAGAATTCAACGGTTACTGGTGAAGTTACCGTGTAAGAATTTTGATATAGGACAAAAGTTGCTCAACAATCACAAAAAAGGTACTGAAAATTTCTCTTTTGCCCCATCCTCATTTCTCTATAATCCCCCTAAAACCCCAAATTACCCTTCAATTCAGGATGTAGATCCCGAAATAAGGTTCGGGATCTACGTCCCGAAATGTATCTTGAGTTTTGAGGAGTACAGGCACCAGTTCAGGATATAGATCCCGAAGTTCGGGATCTACGTCCCGAATTGGTGCATATACCCCCCAAAACCCCCCTAAGGGCAAAATCAGTAGTTAAGAGGGGAAAAGAGAATGGAGGAGGGGCGATTGAGAAATTTTCTATTGAAAAAAACATTAGCAAATATTGCAAGTAGAGAGTTGTAGCTAAAATTGTCCATTGTCGGATGATCGGATCTATTGTTGTGCGTCTTCAGATCATAAATATTTCAAGTAGAGAGTTGTAGCCAAAATGAAATTAAGGTTAAATGGTTTAATGTCTTATACATTTACGAAGCTATTCATTCGGTTTTTTATGAATAGTTTGTCATAGTTTTTTTTTTCTTTCAGTTTAAGGTATACTAAAGTTATCTCCATGTTGCGTTATGATTTGTCTTAATTTTATAAAATTATTTTTTGAGTATTTTGACTACTAAACAATTTAACTCAAATTTGAAAAAAAAAAATACATACCAAAGCATTATGTGGGACCCAGTGAAATCAAACAATAAAAGAGTATGGTGAAAATATAATTGCCTGCAGGTGTATAGAGTAAATTTTCCATTTGTGAAGCTGGTGACCATAGTCATGGTGTTTGGGCTTTATTTATTGACAAGCTCAAGCTAGTGTTTGGGCTTTAATAAACTAGAGTTTTGACAAGCTCAAGCTGGTGTTTTGGCTTTACGGGGGAAAATATTCCACATGTGTACCCACCCTCTTATTAGAACTCCTACTCCCATAAATAAATTATATGACATCCTCATTTTTTTTTACACAAAAGCAAATCTATAGTTCATTTCAATCAAAATAACATATAGACTACGACATAATTCAATTATAGCTCCAAATTCGGTGTCATTCTTTTGCGCATTGCTTGCACCACATGCGAGTAGTCAGTTTCAATGCTAATAGAGTCTCTTAATTTATCTAAATCATTCAGCCATTGTAACACATATTACATTTCTTTCGCTTTCGCCTCCGCAATAAGTGGTTTACCAACTGACATCTTCATGAAAGATTGCACAAATTTGTCATCTTGGTCACGAATACAAGCACCAACACAAATATACGCCATGCTCTCCATAACACGCAAAATTTGTGTTACATTTCATGAAAACTATGTGTTGACTTCATTCACACAGTACCCTTTGTTTGTTTGTTGTTGGCCTTTGAATGTGTAATAAAGTTTAAATATACTTTGTAAAAAAAAAACTTTTAAGTATACTTTAAAAACTTTTAAATATACTTTTATCGTAAAAAAAATTATATATACTTTTGCCAAAAAAGAACCTTTTAAATATAACTATTTAAATTATGTACGAGATAAAACTAATTTTAAAATTGATTGCGTCAAAAAATAAACTATAAAAAAATTGTGAAATATTTAAACCTTTTTTTATCAATATATTTAAACCTTTTTAATATAAAAATAAATATTTTAGACATATAATATACTAGGTGATTTAGTGAGGAAAAAAAAAAAGATACATGTAGGGGATTCGAAAACCTCCGAAAAAGAAAAGTTTTAGTACGCGTGAGAGAGAGAGAGGTGCAGCGAAGTTTCATTCTTTATAGTTAGAAAGAACTGAAAAGTCAGTCTTTCATCCCCTCCCTACGTCGGTTTTGCATCTTCTCTCATTCTTTCTTTCTTCTGAATTAGATAGATAGTTATGGTGAAAGCTAGCACCGATAATATCAATAATGGTTCTGTTTCTGTGGCACCTTTTCTTAATAAGTGTTACGATATGGTTGAAGATGGTTCCACCGATTCCATCATCTATTGGTCTCCTCAATTCGGTAACAGTTTCATCATCTCCAACATTGATCATTTCTCTCTCACTCTTCTCCCCAATTATTTCAAACACAACAATTTCTCCAGCTTCGTTAGACAACTCAATATCTATGTACGTATGTCAATTCTCAATTTAGGTCACGCTAGTTTTCTCATTCTCTATTTTTATTATGCAATTAATTACTCTCTATCTATATTACTATATGTGATGATGTAATAAAATTCATTGCTACTTAGGGTTTGTATCTTTTTTTCTTTTCTATTCTTTACTTTTCACCGTTTGTTTGAATTGACTTATTTGAACTTATGAAAATGTTTTTAGTTTATTTTGTTAACCTCTTCAGGATAACTTATTAAAACAGTTTATTTGAATTTACTTATTTGAGCTTATCTACTGCCATAAGTTTTGTGAGACATTTTGAAAGAACTTATGAAAATAGCTTATGACTATTTTCGTAAGTGTTTTTCAACTGATATTCATTTGCTATAAAGAAAAGTTATGTAAGTTTATATCTAAGCACTTATCACTTATCATAATAAGTTGCAAATAAGCTGTTTATGCTAACAGGCTCTATATTGAAAACAATTTGACTTTCTTATGGAAATAACTTATGCAAAAGCACTTATACGGTAAGTGTTTATGCTTTAAACGCTTAATTAAGTTGTTTATTTAAACATGTCCTTTTGTGGTACTAAATTAAGAATGTCTTAGATAATACTTGATCTTTTGAGAAGCTTCAACCTATACAGTAACAACAACATGCAATCTTTTCCTGCTTAGTACGACAAACAATCTATGAAGAGAATAAGTTTGTTTATCTAGACTTAGATTTTTTGCGCCTCTATATATTTGAACTGATTCTCTTTAGAATAAATATCAGATATTAATGAATGTTTAATTTATCAGGGTTTCAGGAAAATTGATGCTGATCATTGGGAATTTGCCAATGAGAACTTCATTAGGGGTCAAAAGCATTTGTTGAAGAATATACGTAGAAGGAAACATCCACATGGTGCAGATCAGAAACAAGCATTGCCACAGAAAGACAATCGCGATGAACCATCACAAGAAACAATGAATCACAGCCTTTGGAAAGAAGTTGAGAATCTCAAATCCGATAGAAACTCCCTCACACAAGAGTTGGTCAAACATAAGCAGCGCCTAGAATCTTCTGAGAGTAAGTTAGTTCTGCTGAATGATCGTCTTGAAGGAATGGAGAAGCATCAGGAGCAGATGCTATCATTCTTGGTCATGGTCGTGCAGTGCCCTGGATTCCTGACTCAGCTGCTTCACCCTAAGGAAAATAATTGGCGTTTGGCGGAAGCAGGGAATATGTTGTATCAAGATGACGAACCGGTTTCTTCTGATGGGATGATTATAAAGTATTCGCCACCTGTTGCTGAAAAACGAAAGCCTGTAGTTCCACGATCTCCTGCCTTTAACAAGCAACCAGAACCCGGAAATTCTGCAGATGGGTTAAAAGACTTGTGCATCAGTTCCGAGTTCTTGAAATTGCTTCTAGATGAGAAACTGTCTCCATTAGATAATCATTCTCCGTTTCTTGTACCAGATTTACCCGATGATGGTTCATGGGAACAACTTTTTTTAGGCAGTCCTTTCCCTGAAAATGCTGAGGATACTGATCATGGAAACAAGGAGCACACTGTTAGTGGCTTAGAGATGGAATCCTCTTTATCCACACCTCCAAATGAAAGATCTGCTTTTGAAGCAATGATTATAGAAATGGAGAATACTCGAGCATGAGATGGAATCATATGCTGCTGAGGATATTGGATGGGCCACAAGGTTTGGAATCTCAAACTGTGAAAAGTTCACTTCAGCTTCTAATAACTGCCAAATATAGAGGGAAGGAATCAAATTTCCTCACGGTGAAGTTATAGTATTATCAAGTCACAGTTTAATCATTTTTTCTTCCATCTTCCTCCAGCAGTTGTTTGATCCTCATCTGGATTCAGTGTAAGTCTGCTCACTCTTTTTCATTTGCTTAGATGCTAAATAGAAAAGCTAATCATATTCTGTATGTTCATTGTTTGAATGCTTAAAAACATATTGTGGAGATGATAGAGGCTCTGTTGATTTTTTTTTTTTAATGTTTGCAGATCCAACTTATATTTGAACACAAATCCAGAATTTTGCTTTCCGGCTTTTTGATATGGTGTCCAGTCCTGCAGTCCCGTTCGGGGAGTTATATGGTCTGCGGCTAGTACAGTGGGTGAAATATTTCTTATTAAGTTTAAATTGTAAGGAAGAGCGGTCTCGAAGGAGTTTTGTTTTTTGTGCCACATTAAGCCATTGCACATGCCTTCATATACTTATAAATAACAAATACTACGTTAATAGAAAACATGGTTTTTCGCCATATTATTTTGCACAAGCAGATGTTTCTCACAGTGTTATATTATTCTATTCCCTTCCCTCTATCATTCTCACTAGTTCTCTCTATGAGTTCTGCTCCAACTCTTGTTAGTGATTATTGATATTGCGAAAGTTTTTGTTGCACAATAAAAAGGTCTTCTGGCAAAGAGTGGTATTTAAATAAACTAGAACTCGGATAACCATGGTAAATGAACGTCAATCTTTTTTTTTTTTTTTGCAAGAAAATGAACTTCAATCTTACTTCTAAAGAAATCATCACTTTTATTTTTTGATAAATCATAAAGTGTTGATTTATCACACCCAAAAGTTTTAATGGAACGCTCTAAACAACAGAATGAAGCAGCTAGGAACACACAATGATGATCACAATTCACAGATAACCTCTCCACGCACGCCGCCACGCGGTACAGTTGCCACCAGACGAATAGCTTCCATCACAATTTAGTTTCATTAAGATTCTAATTCTAATGTTAATAGATCCTAGAGTCAGTTGAGAAAGGCTTAACGCATAAGTTCTATAAAATTTATGAGACTTATATAATTTGATAGGACACGAGTGAATTTTAACTAATCAAAGAGAATGTATTAAAAATGTGTGTTGGAGGAGAGAGTATTACCAACACTCGCAACAAATTTTTCTATAGTGCTATATACCGCGAATGTAGAATGTATGCTTCCCAAAAGTTTCACAAGGTTGACATGTTTAGTTTGGCAGAAAGCTCAAAGCAAGAATGCTTAACTTCCTTATGGCATGGAAAATAGGTTTGGTAAATGTTTGACCGACCAATAAAAAACAATGTTTTAAAAACCGGACCGGACCTGCCGGTTGAACCGGTTGACCCGTGAACCGGAGCCCAATTCGGTTTAGTCTGACCCATTAAACCGTTAGTCCCAAAAACCGCCCAAAAAACCGTTTGAACCGGAAAGAACCGGACGAAACCGTTTGAACCGATGAACCGGGGACGGTTTCATAAAACCGGAAAACCAAAATTAAGAATTCAAATTTTTATTTTTTATTTTTTTCACCTTCATTTTAGATCTGGAAACATGGATTTCGATTTGGGTGCATGGATTTTGATTAAAATACTGAAGGACTTATTTAGATTATGTAGAAATGGTTATCTCAAATAATACTAGCTTTGAGTATGAAGAAGAGAAGGGAGAAGAAAGAATAAAGTAGTAGAACTAATACTAGTAAAAAAGACCAAGATTAGCCATGGCAGATTGAGAATTGAAAGTGAGAAAAAAAGATATTGAAGTGAGAACAAAAGTAGTAGTATCCATTACTATAAAGAAAGAAGAATAGTAGACTTGCTTGTATGTGCGGCGCATAGAAAACAAAAGCAACATATAATTGACTAAAAAAATTAGGGTTTTACTTTTAAAGGTTATTGGGCTTAACTTAATTGTTTTAATAAAATTTGGGTCTAACTTGTATATTTTGTAAATTATTTATCTTAATTATTTTTTTTATATAAAAGAAATGAAAAAATGATTTAGTTTCTTTGTTTTTTTTTAATGATATTTTATATTTTTCAACATATATTTTAGTAGTCATAAATATATACTTTTTGTGTATTTTGTATGAAAATGAATTTTTCATTTATTTAGTTATAACTTTATAGAAATTATTTACAAAAAATAGCATTAAATATAATGTTTATTTAATATCCGGTTCAAAAACGGTTAAACCGGTCCAACCGATTGAACCATGAACCGGAGGTCACACCGGTTCGACATCCGGTCCGGTTTTTAAAACATTGATAAAAAACCTTCATGATGTGTTTCGTGATATATTTTCTCATTACATTTATCATTTCTCTTTTATTTAAATTCAACATAGAACAAACATTTGTCAAAAAAAAAAACATAGGACAAACATGGCACCAACTCAGTGGCGAAAGGAACAAAATATCTTCTTTATATATGCCAATATTTTGGCAAGTGTAAACCGAGGGTAAATTCTCAGATTCAAACCTTGCACTCTTAAGATATGTAACTTTTTAAATTTTAATCTCTTGCCATTCTGCAAGATTATATAATGAACACTTCTTCAAATGGAAGTGACAAATGGTTGCACCCAAACGAATACTCGTTCCATTTATCAAAAGTGACTATTAAAATGAAACTTGATATCATTCACAAAAGTTTAAGCCAAAAATTAAAAAGGTAGTTGTTCACCAAAGTGTAGCAAGAAAATGAAAATTTGCCACACTAGGGATAAAAGTTCTAAAAAGAGATACTATCAGAAATAGGAGATAATAAATAGTTCTAAAAAGAGCCATCCTTGGTTGTCATCAAATGCAAAGCATGAAACTAGGGATGGAAAGCCTTTGCCAAACCATAAGCAGCTGCAGAGGCAATGGCGCCGATTAAAGCAGTTTCCAAAGCACTTCTGATAGGTTTGTTGCCGGTGAAGCATCCCTTGACGAAGCCAAATATGAGCAATGCAATCAATGTAACCACTACTGAAAACAGAACAGCCTCTGCTGCATTTGCAATGAACATGTAAGGAATGAGAGGAACAATTCCACCCAATACATAAGCAATGGCAATTGTCATTGCACTATACAATGCTCTCCTTGGGTCTGGCTTCTCTAGTCCCAGCTCAAATCTGTTCAAGCACAAGCATTCACAATGTCGGATTTGATTGTAGCAATTAATCCATATTTTGAAGGATGCATGTAGAACTAGAAACAACAAAATGGTGATGCATACAAAATTGGATACATGTTTCAAACTTCTCTCTTAACGATAAAATAAATTTTTGATGATCCTTCTTTACATCGATTACCAGTAAATCTCTACCTCTAGTTACATCAAATTAATCTCATTTTATGCATCCCCATATTTTACTTTTGGAAAATATTTTTGTAAGCACAATTTTGAACCTTCAGACGAGAGATTTATTCACTTATGGGCGAAGTACAGCAGTTGAGCAGTATTAACATTCTAGTAAGTTTCTGCCCAGGATCATCCTAATCCTCCTAACTAGTTGTATAATAATAAAACAAAATTATAAAAAGAAACCCACGTGTAATGGTCCCTCCCACGGATCATTCCTTTATCAGTTTGCATTCCATGGTCCCAATAGAATATGCCAAATATTAAAATAATAATTTGAGCTCATTTGTTTAAGTTACTTTTTCAACAACAAAAGAACTGATTTTTTTTAAACCTATCAAACCTCTAACCACTTGCTGTATTTAAAAAGTCAAATTTCTTTATCATTTAAAGCAATTTATTTATTTTGGTTAGAAAAAAAAATTCTACTTCTCAATTTTTTTATTTAAAATTATTTGGATTATGACAGAAATTAAAATATGCACTAAAAAAGAAAAAGACAAAAAGAGAGTCCAAATTACTTAGTGAAAATGGACCCGGCGGCACTGAAAAAGTGAAAACCTACAAACCAGAAAAAGTGGCTTTCTCTTTCTGATGTGTATCTGGTGCCACCCACTATTCAACTCGTGTCCACCATTTCCAATTTTCATTCTTCCACAAGTCACTCACCACATATTGCAAATTCCAAATACTACAATTAAACAGTTACTAATTACTTTCCCTATGCCCAAAACTACCATCAGTCATCATAGTAGAATAGGTCAAGTGCTAAGAGCTGAGTGACATACGACTATATGAGTATTTTAGCTCTCCGATGTACAAAAAATAAAACTATGATCGGAAAATGGTTAACTAGACTTACTTCATCATAAAATCAAGCCATGCTTGAGGATTCTTTCTGAGAGCATTCACCACTGGTCCATATTCATGCTCCTCTATTCCATACTCAGCTAATATCTCTCCCACCTCAGCCGCTTCTGAATTAATTTCTCACAAACAATAACATGTTCAAAAATTAATTAAATCAAAATCCAAAATGAAGCAATTTAATTTATTGAATTACCAGTATCTGGTACTGCAATGATTTCTTCTTGTTCCCTTTTCATTTCTCTATTGTAATGATCAGCTTCACCTTTTGCTGCTAAATAACCGCCGAGACCCATGGAGATTGCACCGGCGGCGACTTCGGCGATGCCGGCAGTGAGGACGATGGAAGAAGTAGCATTGGCGCCAGAGAGACCAGCGGCAAGGGCGAAGGGGACTGTGAGTCCGTCGGAGACACCGATGATAATGTCACGGACGATTTCGCCGGCGGTGAAGTGCTTTTCGGTGTGGCGATTGAGAAGGCTCTGTTTCTCAGGTTCAAGGTTTAGTCTGTTTTGGTCGCCACCACCAGCCATAAGAGTGTGTGAATATAACTTAAAGTAGTTTGAAATTGAAATATCCAAACAAAGAGTAATGTTATGTGTAAGTGTTATATATATGCATATGCATGTAAATATATATACACAACTACAAGCCTATTATTTTTTCTTTTAAGTTTTTTTTTTTCTCTTACAAATATTGTTTTTATATATTTCCAAATCATTTTTATAATGCCCAAATATTTTTGTCGACAAGTGGTCAAATTTTAATGTTTTTATTAAAACAAATGAACACTATTTCCATATGAGTACATAAAATACACCGTACTAAAACGAAATCATAAAATACATTGCACTAAAACTAAAAAACAAAACTTTCCTTAACAAGTTGGTCCTAGGTTAGTTGTCCAACTAAATTAATTAATATGGAGACTTGTGTTTACCACACATAACTAAACAAAAAGTATGTTAGAAGTTAGGCACTGTTAATCGAAAGATGTCGAGATTCATTTTCAAACTCAAAATTCAGTAAATTGATAATCTCGATGGTTACATGAGGAGTATTGATAATATATTAAATCTATTTTTTTCATCAAATAATATACCGTAATAGTTAGACTCGAACATCTTCCGGTTTATGTTTGATATTTTACGAGTTATAAAATGTTAACTATTTTTGTTTTATCTTTTAGAGTATGGAATGAGTTCAAAAGTGTCAACATATAGTGACACGTATAGCTTTGGAATGCTTATCAGAAGGAGACCGATAGATGAAATGTTTAAAGATGATTAAAATCTGCATGTTTGTTGATTTTTTTTCCTAATAGTCTTATACAGATTTTGGACCCACATCTTGTACCAAGAAGATCGCGGCGCGATGAAAATGTGAGTGAGGCGCAGCAGAAGAGCGCGGGGTGATTCAGAAGATCGCAACACATTGAAAGTGCCTCGCGTTCACCTTGAAACCCACTGCAACGCCTTGCGTATTGGTAAAAACGCCACACGTTTTTCCCTTTTCATCTTATTCCTATCCTATCCTAGCCCATCAGATCACACTAACACTTGCTTTAGTAAAAATATATATAGAATTGCTTCAAAAAAAATATAGAATGTTAATTTAATTAAAAAGTTATGAAATTTTAATTTCTCTTTTAATTTAATTGTAATATTTATTTTTTGATTAATTACATATTAAATTTTATTATAATATTTTAATTTCTATTTCTTATGTATTTATTTTTCTTTAATTTCATATTTGAGAGAGTGTTTGGTCTGTTTTGGTCGCCACCACCGGCCAACAGTCTATTATTCTTTCTTTTATGTTTTTTATCTCCGTTACAAATATTGTTTTAATATATTTCCAAATAATTTTTATAATGCCTAAATATTTTTGTCAACAAGTGGTAAAATTTTAATTTTTTATTAAAACAAACGAACACTACTCCCATATGAATAAATAAAATACTACATTGCACTAAAACTGAAAAACAAATAACTTTTCTTAACTTTTATAAAAAAATAAAAAAAAAAACTTTTATTAACAATTTGGTCCTAGATTAGTTGTCCAATTAAATTAATTAATAAGGAGACTTGTGTTTACCACACGTAAACTAAACAAAAAACACAGTCTTTGTTAGAAGTTAGGCATTGTCAAAAGGTCAGAGATTGTTTTGTGAGAGAGCTTTTACCACTTGGTTTGTGTCATTCCACAATTCAATAAATTTAAACTTTTAGGCTTTCAGCCATATGCTAAAAGTTGTACATTAGAAAATTAAAAATGGTCTTCAAATTAGTAACTGCCAAACAACAATTAACACTAAACTAATCACATCGGGCTTACAACATTTATAAATCAAGGTTTGAAATATAACGAGTAGCCTCGGTGACGGCTCAGTGTTCGTGTTCTCCATGAAGTGCAGACAAGCTTGCCAATCAGGCCATGAACTTAAAAGAGTCAAACTATTACACCATTATCATCATTTTTCTATTGTATAAAGAGGACACATTCCACACTCTTTCACTATGACACTTGATTTGCTCAACTCAAAAGTGAAGTTCTGGGCATCAAAGAACATGTTGTCAATGCTAGCAAAATCCAAGTGATATTTCCATACGAATGTGTGATCTTGGGCGACTGACCTACTTCGACCCTTCCAATAGAAATAGTTTTTTATCTTGTCGTTATTCGGAAGAATGTGTGTGCGACCATCGGACTCATATTTTAATCTGTATGTAAGACTAGTTTCCCCGCATCCCAAAACGATGCTCAGAGCAAAACCAACGAGCCTATTATTATTAGACATATCTTGAGAATATTTTTTTATGGTTACCAAATGTCCCGTACAACGATAAGGGAACCAACATGGAACTGCACTCGAAGGAAAACAGAAGAATACAGAACTATGGCTATATGCATCTTCGGTGATCCTTAGCCGTGCTTCAGCCCCAAGATTACTACAAGCAATTTCATCTAGTTCTTGACTATTGGTGAAATGAAATTTGAAGGTATCCTTTTCGGAAATTGATGGGAGTTCCAACCTTGAATTTGGCATCATTCTTCCAACGGACGGGCAATCATACGCCAACAACTGGTTTAGAGATGGTGGAAGTTGTGGGATACATTCAAGCTTTTTGCAATCACTTAAATCAAGTGATTTTAAACTTGAAAGATAAGCTATGGTCTCGGGAAGGCTCACAATGTTGCTTTCTTGAAGTGAAAGTTCCCTCAATGATAACATTCTACCCATGTCATTTGGGATTTCTGTTAAACTGCAACAGCCAGAACAATCAAGCTCAGATAGAAAGTTTAGATTAACAATGCTGTTTGGTAGTGACACCAGATTACGGCATAACTTGAGGCACAAGGTTTGAAGCCCAACCAAATACTCCAAAGATGAAGGAAGTTCCTTAATTGCTGTTTTTGTTAAGTTAACATGAACAAAAGTTTCAGCAGGCTCTATGATATCTGGGAAGGTCTTCAGCATTGAGCAACCATACAAATCAAGTTTTGTCAACTTCAATTTGAAAATGGTGCTTGGAAAAGTTTCAAGCGATTCACAGAAGGTAAGGTTTAACTTGCCGAGTTTGTCAAGACTTCCAATGGAAGATGGAATAATCTCAAGCTTTTGACAATACCGCAAGCTCAATTCTTCAAGTCCGACCAAATGGTGCAAGGATGAAGGTAGTTCCTTGATTGGTGTTTCGTCCAAGATAAGCACCGTTAAGCCTTCAATAGTATCCTTAATCTCACCAAATTTCTCCAAATTAAAGCAACCACGAAGGTAAAGTCGTCTTAGAAGTTTTAACTTTAAGATTTCAGTTGGAAGGCTCAAGAGGGATGCATAATAAGAGAGATCCAACCAACAAAGCTCGTTAAGACTTGGAAATAACGAGGGCGACCCTTCTCTCAACACTTCTAAGTTTAGTAATTCTTCATTATCTTTTGGTTCTTTATATAACGCAACACAATCTAGAGGTTCAAAAGTTTTTGAGAATTTCTCATCTAACGAACATTGCTGTTCTTGTCCTGCTCTTTCCAGCTTGAGTTTCTTAGACAAATGCTTTATTCTAAGCTTGCTGATATCATATGGTGTAGAACCTTGAACCCTCATTTTTTCATTACCAACTGAAAACATGTCAAGACTGCGACAACCATGTGCAACTATTAATCCAGAAGTTCTCTGGAGAATACTGCTTGGAATAAGTAAACTCGTGAGGCTAATACAACCATTTAACCATAAACCTTTGAGCTTATCCAGGAATCTAGAAGAGTAAACTTCACCCAACTTTGTGCAATGACTAAGAATTACTTCTTCAATATTTGGGCATTGAGCTAGGTCTGGCATTTCAATCAGGTTCTGAGAGTCACGAAGGTCAAGTGTTTTCAAACTTGGTAAATCCTGGAACAAAAAAATAAATTATTAACATAAAGAAAAGTTTATAAAAGACAAAATTGATGCTGAGATTATATGCCTACATTTTATAACTTATACTAATAAGCAAATTGCCGATATTATGACGAAGAGCTTGGCAAGATCCAATTTTTAGTGACTATTGACTAATAGCCAAGTTGAGCAAGACAAATGAAATATCTATGCATCAACTTCAGTCTTCAGGGGGTGTAGAAGAATCATAAAAAATATGATTTGATTCTCCCATATTTTATTTGATTCTGTAATTATTAGTCCTAATTAAAAGAACAATTACTATTGTAATTCATTTTCCTATATAAATAGTCCAAGACTGTAGTAATAATGTGTGAAAGTATCTGTAATGAATCATTATAGGCTCATTACAGTATCATTCAATTACTTTCTACACAATCAATATGTAGAATTGTGATGAGAGAACAGTAAAAACATTGCACAAGAAATTTCACATAAGTTTTATCCTTCAAATACTCAATTTTGTAATTTTTGGAGAAATCATACTATTTTATTAAAATGTATGCTATATTATTTAATTAACATATAACTAAATTCATAATATTACATTATTTTTAAGCAAACACAATATTGCATTATAAATCTATAAATATTTAAGCTGTTTAAAAGTTTGTATGCATATGATTTAATTATAAAAAAAATGCAAAGGAACATAACATAAAGCTTGAAATACCTTGTCTCTTTGCCATAGTTGTTTAAGATGGCTATGAGGCATATAAAGTTTAACAAGATTTTTGGGGCGAAAGTCTCGTGGAAAAGAGTTTTGAGGGAAGCCATCCCAACGAAGAAATTTTAAATTATCTGGAAGACTGATAGGATATGGAGGAAAGATCACATTTGAGTTTTTCAAAAAGCCATAAGGCTTATAGAACAGCATCATTCTAAGATTACGCATCTTTTTGAAAGTTTTAGTATCTAGTAGAACTGTGTCTATCTTGCATATGTTCAGGAATATACACTGGATTTCATCCGTCCCCTAAAAGTAAACACAGTAAATTAGAGACAAATAGAAAGTAAACAGTGGTTGCAGAAACTTTAGTTATCAAGTGAGAGTTATGGTACAAAAGAATATACCATGTTGTTTGTTAAAACTTGATAAATTTCTTCATGCTTCCATAAGCGGCTGCATTTTCCAAGATTATTGACACATTCTTGACAAACAATTTCATGTCCCATTTTCTGTACTAGATCATGCATCACAATTTTACCTCCTGATATAGATATAAGGCACCTGTCTTTGAGAATTTCCATTCCAATGTGAGCCGAGAAACCACAACTATCTAGTGTTTGTGTTACAACATTCTCTGAATGTCCTATGTAGAAACAAGCTATGTCAAGAAATATATCCCTTTGTTCTCTGTCAAGCCCATCATAACTTACTTTCAACACTTTGAAAATGTCATTCTCAGGAAATTTTCCCAGCTTTTCCAACTCACTTTCCCATGCTTCCTTTGTTCTTCTGGAGTAAAGCAAAGAACCCAAAACTTCGAGAGCTAGTGGAACCCCTTTAGCATAATTTAATATCTTTTTGGATAAACCAACATAAGCTTCTATGGGATAGTTTTGTTTAAAGGCATTCAAACTGAAGAGTTGTAGTGAATCTTGAAAATTCATCTCTTTAACTTCATATATTGCATCAGCATTGGCATTATTCAGCAGTACCTGCATGTCTCTACTAGTAACAATGATTCTACTACCCGGACCGAAGTTACAAAGACTTCCAATTAAACCTTTAAGTTGATTTGAATAGTTCACATCATCAAAAACAAGTAGAGACTTGGTCCATTTAAGCCTTCGATCGTATAAAAAGCCTAATCTAGAGGGTATGTTGTCTTGAACGTCTTCTCCTAGAAGCTCTGATATATATTTGCATCGTATATGGTGTAGTCCAACTCTTTCTATTTCTTGTTGAACATTTAGGATGATGCTGCTGGAACTAAATTGAGTTGCAAGTTTGTGATATATTGCTCTAGCAATTGTTGTTTTTCCTATTCCTCCCATACCCCAAATACCTACAACTCGAACGGCCTCTGACTCAAGGTGTAACATGGATTGGACTTGTTCAATATGCTTGTCAATTCCAATCATTTCTTGATAGTCACTTAAGAAAGTGTGATTCAAATTTAATTTTCTTGAAATATCTCTCACAATGTCTTCAACTAGCACGTGTTCTGATCTGGCACAAATTGAAAAAACCAAAGCATTAGTCTTCAACCAATAAAAACTAGCCTGAAGGAGTTAATAAGAAAGAACATCATTAGATAAAGCCACATATTGGTGTAATAATGTTGCCATTGAATTTGTAAAACAAAGATCTAAGTATTACTAAGTATACACATGGCAATAAGTATTAGGATTTCATAATGTGTCTAACTCATCCTTAAAAAAAATGACTTGTAAGGTGACGGGTGCCACTCTTTATAAACTCTAATAAGAAATTATCTTTATTCAATGTGAGAAAGTGGTTTTTTCCTATAACAGGTATTAGGCAAGGTATACATATACACAAAGTGAACTATAACGTGCAGAATTATTCAAACCACTGTGAACTAATTGGAGAAATATGGAACACAAAAAAATTTGATTAATGGGAACCAAGAGCAAGTAGATTGTAAAACAGTGACCTGGTTACTTGTGAATCCCAACCTGAGAGACCAGCTACTTGGGCTAGAGAAGCTTTCCATGCATCCACTTGATCATCCTTAAATCGACGTTCATGTTTAACAAAAGCTTCTGCATAACTCTGTCTCTGATGCCTCACATTTGATGGATCCACCTTATAGAAGACCGGTATCACATCCCTTCCATATTTTTCTCTGCATTCGAGTATCTTTGATAGTTCATCCAAACACCAAGTCGAAGATGCATAGTGCTCGGACAAAACAACAACATAAATCATTGACTCTTCAATTGCTTTATAGAGTGCCTCTGCGATCTCATCGCCTCTGCCGAGTCTGTAATCTATAAATGTTTCAATTTTTTTCCTGCCTAGTTCAGCATATAGATGACTGATGAAGTTTTCACGCGTGTCCTCCCCTCTGAAGCTGAGGAACACATCATACTTCCGAGTTTGAGGAGGAGGAGAAATAGCAGCAGCAGAAGAAGAACTCGATCCCAACATTGGAAGGAAATAAATGTATTTTCTTGTCTCTGCAATGCACCTCTTAACTGAACTTTGATATCTTCTTAGGTCTCTGCCTGCATTTTGCATCAACATATATATAATAGTTGCCTATTTTTTTCTGTCTCTTTCTCTATTTGACTTTCCATTTAAAAGACAGAAAGCCACTCATTTGATAATTTAAAAAATTTGTTCTCCTCAAGTTATGAGCACATTATTATTAAATGGAAAGAATGCTCATCACAGAATACAGCTCATCATCCTTTTGCTTTGTCAAACCCTTAAGTATTCTGTTGACGTGCATTCAATTCAAGCCCTGAAAAGAATGCTGCTGCATGAGGTATACCTACTTTAATTAATTCAAATTGTAGTAGTGGGCTAGTGGTCACTTATTTCAAATATCATTTGGATAAAATAAGGTAGTTTATTGGGTATTTTCTAAATCTGTTAAAATAAAATTCAAACTGATAATCATTTGGAAAAATTCAATTTATAGTAAATCAGTATAAACCAATTGGTAGTTTTGATTCAAGAGGGATAGAAGGACTGAAGTTTGAATGATCTGTAGCATTGTGAATAAAACTAACATTACTTCAGTTCTTTTGAACATCTGGTAAATTTGCAGGATGGAAATAGTCATGCACAGTCAAGCACAATAATTTGCTATATATTGGATAATAAACACATTCTATATATTGGATAATTTGCTATAAAAACAATAAATTATAAAAGGAAAAGAAAGAAAAATCTAACCTAGACTTAATAAACACATTATGTTGGATTATTCGCAACAAAAATGATGGTTGGGATGTCAGGCCATTGCATAAGATGCCTTTGCACCTTTCTAGCTTTATAAAAAAAATGATAAAAGGAAAAGAAAGAAAAATCCCACGGTTGTGCAATTTTATATTGAGGTAACTGAGTCTTCATCGCTGCTATCACTGCTGCTACTGCTCCCACTACCACTACCACTACCGCTTCCACTGCTTCCACTGCCACTGCTACTGCTAGAAGTAGATGTTTGCTCATTCCTCCCCTGTGCAGCCTGGGCTATTATGAGAGCTTCAGCAGCATTGGGTCCTTTGTCCACCTCATTGCCACTATCATCCACATCAGCAATCTCATCATCAGTGAGTGGAACATTCATGTCAAATCCAACATTATCCCTTTCTTCAACATTATCCTTTTCTTCAACATTATTGTCATCCTCAGGTGTTCCACCTCCAAAAAGGTCATCAATGTCTACCTCTCGTTGTTCCACGACTTCATTTATGGCAGCTGGTGAGGAAGCGTAAACAGTGGGTGGTTCAGTTAGCTGTTCATATGACCTCTTTGAACCAGATTTGATGCCTGTCATACGATAAGTACAACATTAAATTAATTTCAAATCAACAGAAACATAGCAAAGCCACTTCAAACCATTTCATCAATTGTGGATGCATCACTTCTGAAAAACATCAGCAAAAAATACTTTGTATGTGCATGAAGATACAGGTGGACAGTTTGGAAGATGCAGCAAAGGGACGTGAAATGTATGCATAAAATACATTTTCACAACAGTTGATATAATAATATAGATCATTCCTCGCAAACGTAAATTAACAGTCTATATCTGGTGGCATCAAAGTTACAATGATATCATGAAAATGAAAAGTGTTGAAAAAAAGTACTTGATATTTTAACTTAAGAGTACATAAAGACACTTCTCAAATTAAGGAATTATAAACACAATAAATATAAAATCAAGTAGTATCTAGTCTAATAACGATTAAATATTTCAACCAACTTAGTATATCCTCCTGCACCAGATTAAAGGAAAAGGTTGCATAGTGAGAAACAGAAATGCAACCGAAAAATGACCAAAAATTGAAAGTAATACAAAAAGGACATATGTTGTTAGGGGTAGGGATATCTCTGTCATCAGAAAATCAATTAAACAAGGAAACCTATACAAAGTCTATATACTCTACCGCAAAAACCTTCTTCTAGTTCTAAGAATATCATACGTACCAGGATATTCAGGTTCACCAACGTCAATACGTTCCACTTCAACCTGTACAGAATCAATGTAAATATAAGGTAACAGAGGAAGAAAAGAAATTAGAAGGAATAAATCATTTACTTCCCTTCCGTCATCATAGAAGCAACAGCTCAGACCAAAACAGAAAAAAGGTTTCTAAAAGACATTGGTTAGAGTATTTATGCTTAATTTCCTCAAATAAGCGCATAAAAAACAATAAAAAAAAAAATAGCCAAGTACTGAATAATTGAAGGATGCAAATATCTGCGCAAAGTACTCCGCGCTTGCCAAGTTTACTATGGTATCAATTTCCATAAAACCACCTAAAATCTTAATACACAACAAAAATAACCATATAAAGGATAGTCTCCAACTGCATACATTTTTATGATGAAAGGAACTAACAACTATGCTAAAGATAGTTGGTAGGCACTTACTGGTACAGCTTGATTTGAGCTCCTGCCACTACCAAAAGGTGACGGTTTTATGGGCTTCCCAATGGGGGGACGAGCGAGGATCCAAAGCCGGTCCAGATGGAGTGGTAACAGTTCCAGCGGCAGCAGCTGAAGACTCGCCAGGCATTCGAAGATGTCGCAGTTGCTTTACAGCCCTATCAAGGCGCTCCAAGCGAAGTGTCTGACCATCAAAGAACAAGACAGCATCGTATTCCTCACTATTTCCCTCAAATGTGACCTTGGGTTTTCCTATTTGGTTGTTCTGAAATTCCACAGTGACTCTATTCTCTTTGGTCTTGCGTAACAATCCAAAAGAAGCTTAGTCTTATCAATTGAAGCTGGCTTAAATTCAGCTATACAAATTTCATCAAGACATAATAATGATTAAAAACCTCAAAAGAAGAATAAAATTCAATGTGGAAAACATAACAATACAACTAACTATAGCAAATCCCCCCGTCTTACATCGCAAAGTGCAGAATTTGTTAGAGGAATCATCTTTGAAAGAAGGTCCTAGGGTGAGATTGTACCACCTATCAGGGGGGTCAGGAGCAGTTTTAGGTTCTTCTTTAGATTTGTTAGCCATTCTGATTCTGATTGTGTGTCGAACAAAACTCACAAACAAACCTGTTATGTTTGGAATGAGTTGTTGTTAAATTCATTTAATTCAAAAAAATAATCTTAACAAATTAATAATAATAATAATAAAGATTATATAGAGACTAATCAACAGAATGTAATGTATCGTATGTTTCCCTAGAAGTCACAATTTGAATTTGTCTATAATCAAAATTTAATAAAACCTAATTAAGGAACTTTGAGTATCTTAATTCTCGTGTCCTTCGGCATCACCAGAACAATTTTATCTTAATTGTGATTTATTCATTCATTATAGATAGATAGATAGACAGATAGATAGATTAATTGCAACTCATAGAGAAAATTAAAAAAAGAAGGAAAGAGGAAAACATGGGCGGTGACCAAATTATGCGGGAAATTGAGTTAGTTCTGTTCAGTGCTGGCTGACTCCAACTTGTTTATTTCTGATATTACAACCAAAGCTAGCATAGCAAGCTCTTCAATTCTTCAAAAACGTGTTTTTTTATTTTGTATTTTGCGAATTGTTGGAAAGATCTTGGATTCTAACCTAACATTAGGTTTTTACTTTTTATCTCAAAATATTACTGAGTTTTATGTTTGTAGTTGTACTAATTCTTTAATTCTTATACCCACATACCATGAGTAAAAATATGGAAAATTGTAATTAACAGCTTCTTTTCCATTAGTTTATCTCATAGCAAAGATAGGCGAAATTTTAGTCACTAAATAACTTGATAAATAAATAATAACAATTTTTTTGAAATTTTAATTTAATAACTTCTCGTGATTTGATTTAAATTTATATTTTAGTATTTTACACCTTGGTCTAACAAATAAAATTGCATATGATTTATTGAATTTTTTTGGTAAATTAAAAGGGCAAAGCCCAAAAAAAGAAGAAAAAAAATTAACATCATGCATTATTCCCGACATGTAAGCTCTAAAATTTGAAACTGTCATTAAAGAGATACTATTATGTAGTTCTTTTGGAGAAGTTCTAGTATCTTTACATGAAAAGAATTTTGTATAGGAATATGTTCGGCTAACCAATCAGAGCTTCTGTTATCTTCTCGTCGTGCATGCTTGAACTAAATATGTCAATCTTGACTTAAGTTCTTAGATTCGCTCGATCAAAATGAGTGTTGCCTTCATTTAGATTGCAACTCCTCGTAATTATAACAACGAGTATATTGGAATCACTTGCTACAATAAGATGGCTCACTTCGTGTCTTTGCGCTAACTTAATTGAATTTAAACAACTTCTTTATCATATTATAATTTTAATTTGAATGAGTTTAGATATGAATTATTATCTTTTGTTAGATGTTAGATTTTTTTATTGTGCATATTTTTTTTTTGTTGAGATCGAGGTATCCACCACCGAACGCAGTGATTTAAAGTTGCTTCATACTCAACGTGAAGATCGAACTCTTAACCATTAATTAAGGAAAGATGAGCGCCTCAACTGTTCACTCACACCCCTTGAGTTGCATACATTTTCTTTTGACATATACACGTATAATTTAATAATGTAATATATCTTCAAATTTAAATTGAAAAAACAAACAACATTAAGCTCTCATACATCAACTCCGTCATCTTTATCTTTTCATAATTGTTCAAACCAAACACAAAGTTATTTCATTACAACTACTACATTTTAGGCAAAACATATTTTAAGGATTGTTTTTCCAACTTACTAAACTCAATTATTGTTGTCTCCACTAGAATATGCGTTTCTAAACAGATTTGTTGTAGACCAGTACATAAATTATAATTTAATTAGTAAAAAATGTCAAAATTATTAGATCAAACATATATCACCGACATTCGAATACTAATAAATTCATTTTATATATATGAATTTATAAATATTTATCATTTCTTCTATATAAAACAATCCCTCTTAAATCTTGACCCACAATATTTAGTTAAGACATCGGTGATTCATTAATCACTTTTTCCTTCATCAAAATCAAAATGGCTTTCTCTATCATTTAACAGAGAGATAAACAAAGGGGGTTGGTAATTAAACACAAAGACCATTTTACCCTTGTAGCTCTGGTTTTAAGTTTTCCGCTACCTCGTCCTCTGTTTTTCTGTTAAACTGTCTCACTTCACTTCACTTCACTTCTCTCTCTCTCTCTCTCTCTAAAAAGTCAAGTAAAAACCCTTTATTTGTTTCTCTCTCTCTCTCTCTAGAATCTCTAAACCCTTTATTCATCGAATCAATGGCTTCTTCACTCTCTCTCTTACGCCAAAATCACTTTTTCTCCGCCACCACCACAACCCGACCCAAACCCAAATATGCTTCACAAGCTCCGGGAAGAGTCCGAATGTCCCTCCAAGAAAACGCACCAACCATCGCCGTCGTCGGAGTCACCGGCGCCGTCGGCCAAGAGTTTCTCTCCGTTCTCTCCGACCGCGACTTCCCTTACAGCTCCATCAAAATGCTCGCATCAAAACGCTCTTCCGGCCGCCGCCTAACATTCGAGAACAAAGAATACGTTGTGGAGGAGCTGACGGCGGAGAGTTTCGACGGTGTTGACATTGCTCTTTTCAGTGCTGGTGGATCCATTAGTAAAAAGTTTGGTCCTATTGCTGTGGATCGAGGTACCATTGTTGTTGATAATAGCTCTGCGTTTCGGATGGATGAAAATGTGCCATTGGTGATACCTGAAGTGAACCCTGAAGCAATGGTGAATATTAAGGTTGGAATGGGTAAAGGTGCTCTCATTGCTAATCCTAATTGTTCCACCATTATTTGCTTAATGGCTGCTACCCCTCTTCATCGACGTGCCAAGGTTCGATCTTTTTCCATTTTGGTGTTATTTCATACTTGATTTTTTAATTGGAAAAATGGTATTTTGTTCTTTACTATATGTCAAATCTTAGTGTGTGTTTGGTTCCGGCTACAAAAAATGGTTTTAAATGAATTGGTTTTAAGTAAGTTTGTTTGGATACATAATAATGTTAATGTGAGTTGAATAATGAATTTGAGGCTGAAAATTTGTTGTAGGGGCACTGCCTTAGAATTCTAGCTTAAGTTAGAATTAATTTTACTCAAGGATATCCGAACATGTCAAAATTGATTGGAATGAATTTTTCCTCGTTGAGAAGTGAGACCAAACATACACTTAGAGTGTTTGATAGGGGTAGAGTTTAGGTTTCATTTTGTTTTTCGTGTGTGATATTAGTATGCACTCGTATTTGTATACTTTGTGCGGTTTATTTACTGTGTTTGGTTGATAAATGTTACAGGTTTTGCGCATGGTTGTTAGTACCTATCAGGCTGCTAGTGGAGCTGGTGCTGCTGCAATGGAAGAACTTGAGTTGCAAACTCGTGAGGTTTGATTTGATCTATCTCATATCCTACTATACGGAACTTATGTGAGGAGAAACTGGTTTCGTAGATTTTGTTCACAAATTGAAGTTTTTTGTTTCTTACTTTTGAAGGTATTGGAAGGAAAACCACCGACATGTAAAATATTTAATCGACAGGTATTTGCTGCTCTTTGTACATCTCTTTTGATTATAAGTTCAAGAACTGCTTACTGATGAAATTATCATTTTGCAGTATGCTTTTAACCTGTTCTCACACAATGCACCTGTTCTTCCAAACGGATATAATGAAGAAGAAATGAAATTGGTCAAGGAGACAAGAAAAATTTGGGTAAGTTATCCTTTTATTTGCTTTTCTTTTTTAACCATGTTGTGAAATTCTTATACCTTATTTCACTACTCTTTTGCAGAATGACAAGGACGTTAAAGTAACAGCTACATGTATACGAGTTCCTGTCATGCGGGCTCATGCTGAGAGTGTGAATCTTCAATTTGAGAAACCCCTTGATGAGGTAGTCAAATATTAATTATTCCACTTTTTAACATATTTATATCCGACTGTAACATATTTATACTTGGTTCCTCCTATTAACATTGATTTTCCTGTACGGTTGACCAAGGAGTCTGGTTTCTGGAATGTCAAAGAATAAGTGGCTTTTAGAATGATTAGGGGCATCTAACAAGTTAATTGTGTGTGAGATATTGCGAGATGCTACAATTAGTTTTAAGGTTGCAACCTAAGTTTTCACTTGTCATCATACAAAAGTTGATGCAGGATGTCTAAAGCTTTATTTGTATAAATTCAGACTCATGATAAAAAATTCTGACTAATCTTTGTTATTAAATAATAAATTGATTTCTAAGGCTTTATTTGTATTAAATTCAGACTCGTCATAAACAATTTTGACTAGCCTTTTTGATTAAATAACTGATTGATGCCTTTGAGCTTATGACTTATAGATAGTCCTGTAGTGGCATACTGCTGGTGTGTATTATGATGATTGTGTTGAGAGCATTGTTTCGGGTTCAATGAGCAACAGCCATTTATTGGACATCATCTATGCATTGTTGTCATTTCTTGAAGATTTTTGTTCTCTTTTTTCATTTGTATAAAACAGCAAATTTTTATGATTTTGTGTATTTCGTGTTTGAATATGGAATGGCCTTATACAATTTTAAGCAGGGCTTAAGATATCATATATGAAATCTGAATTTCTTTGGTTTTAATATCTTTAGGACACTGCAAGAGATATTTTGAAGAATGCTCCGGGTGTAGTGGTTATTGACGACCGTGAATCCAATAATTTTCCTACTCCATTGGAAGTGTCAAATAAGGATGATGTTGCTGTTGGCAGGATTCGCCGCGACTTATCTCAGGATGGGAATCAAGGGTAATTTCTTCTACGGCAACATATTTCCACTTTTCAATCAGTTTTGCACTTCACCATAATCATTTTACATTAACGATAAATTTTACACAGGCTGGACATTTTTATATGTGGGGATCAAATTCGCAAGGGAGCTGCACTTAACGCAATCCAGATTGCTGAGTTGTTGCTATGAGCTCTGATGTGTCAAGGTTTTTTGTACCTCAAAATTATGCTGCTTTTGAATCAGTTTTGTATCAGCTAGTTGGAAGTGGTTATTCTTTGTTTTTGTAAGGTTTAGCTAGTCAGAGGAAAATTTTCAAGGAATGTGGTATGCACTAGCTTGAACATTAGTATTTTTCACGGTCTTATTTAAATTATGCACACATTCTGTAGTCCACTCCTGTCCTGTGAGAATAACAATAGTAATTGGTTATGGCATTGGAAATACAGTATCAAGCAATACTCCTTGATCTTAGGAGTGAATATACTGACTAGCTTTGATTTTAGTTAACATGGACAATTCAACACAGAAAACGTTACACTTCCTGTCATTTGATCAAAATTTTCTTATTCTCAACATACCTTTCAGGAGCTAAAGAATATTCAATCCCAAATAAATTTGCTTCCTCTGTTTTTTTCAAGTTATTTGACTCAAAAAACAAAATTAATTAATCAATAAGAAAATATTATCAACTATACTCGTACCTTCCATTGCCTTGCTCGTTTAATTTTATTCTTTTTTTATTAATGGCAACCTTCAAATTTGTAAACATTGTATAATTTTTTCTCTAAAAGACTAAAACATCTACAACGGTGAACAACAATCACAGCAGTGTTATCTATTTTTACGTTTATCTGACCACAACGCTAAACTTTCCATCTAAAACAACCACCGTCTCACTACGATTAAATGATGTTACTATTTTGTATCAAACTCTAGCTAGCACCCTACACTTACTATTTCCATTTTTTTGATAAAAAAACAAAACATTTAGAAGATAATGATAGACTTAATTGATAGAGACATTACAATATACAAAATCAAAATTCAAAAATGGAATTTCTCATGACTACTTTTAATTTTAACCAGAAATAGGGGAATTTCTCATGACTACTTTTAATTTTAACCAGAAATAGGTTCCGTATGTTTGAGATTTTTTTCTAAATTTTTTATTTTTGTTTTTGATGTATTTTGTTTCAGATATTCATAAAAATCATTTTCCTAAAAAATCATTTTTAAGTCCAAAATAAAAAGCTATTTTCAAATGCTTCCTCAAAATCTATTTTTTTTAAAAACATGGACCATGTGTTTATTCTTAAAAATAATTTTTATAATTGTAAACAAACACAAAACAATAGATTTTTTTACAAAATCTCTACAAAATAAATCTATTTTTTAAAAATAATTTTTTTTAAAAAAATCTATTTTATTTTAATCTCAAACAAACACACACATACTCTTGTGATTGATTTTACAAATTAGTTTATGTATATACTAAAGATCCTTCAAATTATGCACATAATTGACATTAGTAAGCAACCGATCATATATCTATCCAATCAAATCAATCACACAAGTGTAAGTAAAGTATTTCCATAAATAATGATGTGGTGCAATTTGATATAAGCTTATGCAAATTAAATCCTTTAGGTAGTCGAGAAACAATTTCACCTCCCATCGCAAACAAGTTATTCTATGGAAAAAGAATGTAAATAAACCACATGGTACAAAAACACGAGGGGATTGAATACAAAAGCAACACAGGCTTACAGAGAGTCAACTATTCCATGCATTCATTAAATGTACATGTTAATACGTACATATTGAAAAAGAGATCCTCAGAGTCATTTAACTTTGTTCTTAAGCACTTCCACATCTAAATCTAGATACTCAATCAATATTCCATCCTCATATATGTATCAATAAAATCTGAAGGCATTCATTCAGTCTATCCATGCTTCCACTATCAAGAATTCAAGGTTTGATAACAATGGCAAAAACACATGAGCCAACACAATTTTTTTTGAAAAATAAAGAAACAAGCTTTATTTGGGGTTCCTAAGAACAATGATGACAGAATCACCACGAAGGAACATTTTGCTGATGAACCTATCCTTGTTGACTGGCTGAGCCTTTTTCTTACCTTTACCAGTCTTAGGGACCTAAAACAATACAAGCAGAACATTTAGCTAAAGTAACAAGCAGAGAAGTAAATGCAAAAGTAGAAGTAAATTATCATTAACAAAACAACCATACCTCAGTCCACATCTCCCTGACATTTTCAAGAACCATATTGCAGTGCCTATCAAAAGCCCTCACACGACCAAGAAGTTTTTTGTTGTTTCGACAATTGATCAGTACCTGCATATGTGAGAGTGAAACCACATATCAAATATGTTACGAGCACAACCCAGGAAAACATGGTACTATATCTGATATAAGAAAAACAAACATACCTGTGTGTTATTCTTCACACTCATCATAAGTACAGATAGAGGTCCTGTGTTGAATTCCTCTTCCTCATTCTTCCCTACTGCCTGTAACAAAACAATTGAAAAGATATGAATATTTAAGACCAATCCAACGTTAAAAATAGAAATTATCGACAAAATATTAAAACAAGAAAGACATGTTCCTTCACTACGACAGCAAATCAGTAAGATAAACCCATGTTGAAACTTGGAAGTTCAACAGATAAATATTCTATTGCAAGATTGCAATCTAATCTGACTAAATGATTATGAGATAACAAACTAATATCCCTTTACGAAACTTAAAAGAGTACTAAATCAGACAAAAGTCATCAAACAAATTATCAATTTGCAAAACAAAGGAATTCAGCAGAACATTGGACATAAAGAACAAGAGGGAGAATCAAGATCATAATGGCAAACTATCAATCAAAATAGAACAGTAAAGAATAAATAACTTACATCTTCTTCCATTGGCCGACTGGAAAAGAAAAAAGAAACAAAACCAAACATGTTAGAGAGCTTCATATTAATGAATAATGATAAAAATTTCAAATGATTTCACAAAATAATCAGTAAGACAATAAATACCTCATTTTGGATGACACTTCTGATTAGGTGCCGAATTCCTCTGGTGAAGTTGAAACTGACAAGAGTGAGAACAATCAATCAACATATGATAAATTGGAACAAGAAAACAAGGAACTGAAAGCTAAAGTTATAAATCAACTGCATCAAGCAAAATTATCATGCTAATCTAGATATGAAAGCTAGGACAAAAAAAGGAAATGGAAAAAATACATTAGCAAGCCTCTTCAGTTCAGGTCTCAATGAAATTTCCGCATGGGCAACTCAGAAGAACGAAAGTTATGTTTTGATCATCCTCAGAGGCTCAACAGACTTCACATGACACAACTTAAACAAGCAGAGAAATCCAAATAAGGATAGAAGAACAAACAAGAGCAGAGAGGTAAAAAAACCAAGTAACTGAAAGCAAAAATTTAAAATAAATCGCAGAAACATAATAAAAAAGACATTAAGCTTTAGAATTAAAAATTAGAAAGCCTCTTCAGTTCAGGTCTCCAAAAAAGTTTCCGCATAGATAACTCAGCAGAACGAAAGTTATTTGTTTGATCATCATCAGAGGATTATTCATTGAGGTTTGAAGGCCAAAAATTAACATAAATTAAAAAAAAAAGAAAAAGTAACCTAATGAAAAACACAATAAATTGAAGACATGACAGTGATAAAGAGGAATATAAACATAGGAAAGCCTCTTCAGTTCAGGTCTCCATAAAATTTCCGCATGGATAACTCGGAAGAACGAAAGTTATTTGGTTGATCATCATGAGAGTCATAATAGAAATTTCAGAGCAGGACAGACTTCACAATACACAAGCTTTGAGCAAACATGAAAATATTCATTCAATCAAATTAAAACATCTGAAAATAGTGACAAATAGAGCAAACAAAGATTGAACATATTTTAAAATAAATAAATAAATAAAGAAAAGTCTCTTCAGTTCAGGTCTCCAATTATTTTCCGCATGGACAACTCAGAAGAACGAAAGTTATTTTGTTTTGATCATCCTTAGAGACTGACTTATTAACAACTGGTTTTGAAATGACACATGAACTTATGAAACCCTAGAAGTAGAAATTGAAATTCGTACAAAATTGGTTCTGTTAGTTTGGTTTATATTAAGACCTTAAAACTAAAATCAGAAGAATGAACAATAATAAAAATCATCAAGCAAATGAAAGTAGCTACTAGCTAGCTAAGAGATTAATTAAAACTAACTAGAACAACAACCCTAAACGAGACACGATAATCAAGTAGTTAGTAGCTAATAACTAATGGAATCATCATGTTTTGCATACATAGAAGCGATAGACAATTAGAGAGAAATCAATCAAAATGGAAGAAAACAAGCAGTTGAGTGAGTGAGAGAGAGAGAAAGGCACCTAGTTCTGATCTGAATCTTAAAGATACGAGAACACGATGAGCGATTCCGATCTAACACGCTCACTACTCTTTATTCTGTAAATATCGCAAAACCCTAATAATGCTTTTGCTTTTTTTTTTTTTTTTTTGACGGATGGAGCGATCAAAACCCTAGTTTACTACTGTCAAGGCCCATTTTACAAAACTAACTGCTTTTATTGAAAGCCCATTCGGATTAATTAAAATTTGAAAATTGTTCTTCCTACTTACACCACAAGTTCTACTCCTATACTACGTAACGTCTCAAATTTCCATTTTAACCAACCTTAACAATTTTTAAATATTTGAGGGGTAGGTAGGAGGATATTCATTTCTATTCAAAAGGTCAAGAAGAACCCTTCCCCATTGAGATTGACATGATTCTTTACTAAACTCCACCCCATTAAAGGGTCTTATTTTATGGATTTGATATCACAAATTCGGGCCACTAAACTTTCTGTTTTAGGATATAATTATTTGTAGAATCAACTTCACTTTTTGTTTGGTTAATAAATTTCTTAAGAATCAAAATTAATCTTCAATAAGTTTATGTTTCGTTTAAAAATCCATGAAATAATACTTTCAAAATTAACGTGAAATGTGAAAAATTTTGCAATAAAAAATAATAGCACAAAGACTTGAAGATGAGGACCAAAGTTATGTTTTCCTCAACATTAAAACTGTGCATCCATGTCCGATAAGTGTAGTTAAATTTGTATTTTCCTGTGACATTATTCTAGGGGTCGGGGTTCCAACTCCATATATTCCACTTCTCTACATTTATATAGTTGAAATTAGTCACTAAACTACTTAACAAAAACAAAGTTGTGCATCCACGTGAATACACATGATAATTCGTAACTAGAATCAACATCTATGAGCAATTATAAAAGTTAAAAAGAGATGCAGTTGTCCACGTGAAACCAGCAGCAGCGGCCAAGCTTAAACTGAGATGATTATGAAGCAGCCATTTGCAGGATAAGTGGATAACAGATTTCTTAGTGATTAGTAAGTTACTGTCGAATCTAAATATCAAATTTTTATTGATATCGGTTTGACTTGGCAGTGTTGAATAAGTAAATTACACTTGATATACAGAAAGATGTACATACAGTAGATTTCATTCTTCCTTACTAAAAATTTACAGGTCAGAAAATTCAATAATGGAAAACTTTTCAACCTTATTGAGGTAAACAAGGTTTGAAAACCAGTAAGCTTCCTATTCCTCCGTTCTTGCATACACTGGGGTATCCTTAATCCACTGAAAAAGTTCCATCGCAATACCTACAATATTCAAACAAACAAAATTACAACTCGCCATACTTAGTTCCACTATACCTGGAATTTGTTAACGTCGGAAAACCTCAGTTCTGGCCTTCCAAGTTTAATTTCATAGTACACTTTTGTTATGAAAGTGAAATGATGTTCAAGGATCCAAAAGCTCAAAAAACAAGTCAAGTTTCAGTAGGAAAATGTTGTAATAACCAAAATATTCCTAACCACAAACAACTCATAATTTGCAGATACAGTATCGTCAAGAGAAAGAAAAGAACACCATGGAAATACATCTTTCATAAAGGTAAATTGGTTATTAATTTGAAGTCCAGAAGATTATAACCATTTTTCCTTTCTGTGTGCACCCATCAAAACATCTGCATAGGAAGTGTACATTATTAAACACACATTTAATGATCAGAAACCAATAGAATACCTGTTACTAAACTTCTCGACAGCATCTGAGGCATATAGAAGGGTTTCATCGGCTTTCTCTAGAACCATGTAAAGCTCCTTCCCTCTTGTAACTCGAGAAATAACCCAGGCATTATTTTTTACTCTTATGCAAACCTCTAGATCTTTCTCACAGCTATGGTCATCTAGTTTTGCTCGACTCTTCTCCAACTCAACCTCCTGCCTAAGCTTATTCATAGCAAGTAAGGATTCCTGCACGAGATATACACATAAAAGTTTAAACTGTTTTCAACGTTCAAGTCAGTTACTTTGCAGGCAATGAGAGCACTAGTGCCGAGAAAATTTTACAGTGCCAGCCACCAAGCAGTTCCATTAAACTTAAAATAACAAGTCATATCTTTCAATCTATATCATGCATATCACATGCTGATTCTAAAAAATAGTGGGAGATGGAATGGAAATCAGAATACAAGACAATACGAACACTTTACCTTAGCTAAAGTTGTAACTTTTGTTGCTGGAGAAGCCCTGGATACATTTCTATCACCGTCCACTAATAAATAGCGGTACCCACTAACATGATATGCGTTCTCACCACCCCATCCTCTTGATAGTTTTTCTTCAATTTTCAATATCTTAAGTGATGCCTGATGTATTCATTCAGCAAAGAAAAGTAGATGTTTAGAAAAAAAGATGCATCCATTATATCTCAGATTTCAAGTATCATATCCTTCTCAATATGAGAACCATTGTACAGTTGTTATTCAACAAGATTACCAGATCAACAAACAGAAGAAATTGGTATCCTTGTCACTAAAGAACATTTAGATACACATAAAAATAAAGTGGATTAAAAATTGTGCACACTAAGGAGTATTTTGCAGTGTTATACTCTGCCTAATGAACACACATGATAGTAGATGTGTTTGTATAACTCAAGCAGCAGATATTTGGAGTTCAATTGATGATTAGTATAAACAAAGATAATAGCATGCAGTCTATTTCTCTTCTGAAGTACAATATTACCATCCTTGTATAGTTAACATCAATATCAACAAATGGTTCTTGGTCAAAAAAAATATATATATCAACAACTGGTTCAGTTATCCCATTTGCCCGGTTATCCACAGCTTCAACATGACACGCATAATTTATTAGAGGACAAAAATGCAAAAAGGCATGAAGTTCCATAAGTATTTATTAACAAGGTTCTCAAATACACACCTCCTTGTATACTCTTAGATATATTAATCATGCACAAAAGCAACGCTCGAACAAAACAGGGGCAAACAAAATAATTTACACTGATTGCACCCACTAAAAAACTCTCATGTTGCTGTCACTAATGGAAGTCAAGCAAATCTTTATAAAACTAAAACAGAAGTCAATATAATAAACCAAGATACACAAACAGTACAAGAAAACAAAGAAAATTTTTAGCCAGTGCTCTGTTTCAATGGGATGTGGCAAATGAAAATGAAATGGGAAACTAAAGGTTTTCGTTTTCCTGGATTTGCTTTTTCATGAAAAGGATCATAACTGAAGGGATAACAACTAATCCCCAAGAATGTGTTTAAGTATCAAAACACACACAAAATAGGGATCCTATAAGTGCACTGTATCATGCAAGGAGTTAGTTGAGATCCCAAATCAGATACGGATATGGCCAAATTAGTCCGTATAAGTTATAAGCCTTGGGCAGTCCTCACCCTATAAGCTAGCTTTGAAGATTAAGTTTAGCAGGGCCTAAATTCTAAGATGGTACTAGAGTCTATCTCAAATGTATTATTGGACCACCTAAATTTGTCCATGCTCAAGAATGTCTAGTTCTAGGTTTGAGGAGTGTTGTAATTGGGCCACCTATATTTGTCCATGCCTCAGATGTCCAGTCCTCAGCATAAAGGGTGTGTTGATTGAGATCCCGTATAGCTAAAGTAGTCCTCAAAAGGTTTCAGATATTCTAACCCCATGAGCTACCTTTTGAGGTTGACTAAGGCATGGCCCAGGGAGAGGATCCAAACAAAATTTTAAATATTTAACTCAATGGAAAACACCACCATGTTTTGTTTAAATTTGTCTCAGTTCATATTATGTGTACAAACTTATAAGAGTTCATTAGGAAGAAAAACATTCAATATGATAGAAACTAACATTTTCAAGAACTTGTTGCTTCACTGCCGACACACCTTGCTCCCCGTTAGGCAAGGAGGATACAGGAATAAGAAGCATCAAAGTAAGGCTCCTATGCTGATAAGCACAAAGATACATTCTCTCTCCTGTCTGTTGAAGCAAAACTGTTGGAGTAGCAAACACCCATGTGCCAACCTCTGCACCCCATAAATCAGTAACAAGATAACCATCTTTTCCCTTGGACCATTTGTCACTCTGCAAGGGCCTCACAACATGATAGGTGTTATCCTCACCAGGGGATATATCAGATGATCCATAAAAACTTTCAGACATAGAGTTTGGAGGGGCCGCATTAGTCTCGGCAACAACATTAGATGCAATATTTCCTTTCCGTAAGTAGGACCAGGAACTTGTTCCAGAAGATAGAGCATGTGGAGTCAACCTTAGCACAGCATATGTGAATAAGTTTATGGTGTCATCCTGACAAAAGAGTCAAAAGTCAAGGTTAATAAGTGATTTAATGAACGAGCAAACAATTTTACGAAGATAAAAAACATTAATTGTACTTGAAAGTTAAACCGTACAGGAGATAGAGTTGTAGACACCAACAGGTCTTGAAATAAAACCAAAGAGTAGCAGGGAGTGTTTACGGCAGAAGATTCAAGCACCCTGACAAGCGACTGCAAAAACAAGAAATCAAGAAAATGGAATTTCAGTCACAACTCACAAGCCAAAATCTTATTTAGACACTGGCTTCGAAGTGTGGGATGAAACATAATATACATCTTTAGACAGAAGCAATTGAAAAGTTTAAACACTTATATAAAATGTGTAACAAGTGTAAACCAAAAAGCACATTTCTTCTTTAATCAACTAGTAATTGATGAGTAATTACGGATTTCCCATGACAGCTAAATAATCAAACGTGTGTAATTAAGTGACTCACTAGACAACTTCTCCTTGATACTAAAAGCCTATTCAATAAAATGAAACTAAAATCCCTGAGTAACATAAATGAAAATAACCATAACCAGGAAAATGAGATGAGAAAGATTAGTGCAAAGATACAACAACAACAACCAAGCCCTATCCCACTAAGTGGGATCGGCTACAGAGATACAACAGACGATATTACCGTCTATTGTGTTAATTTTATATGATTTTTGTAGTCTTTCTTTGATGTCACAAGTAAAAACTTATCTAACCTGAACTTCTATTGCAGCCTCGCGAGTTACTGTGAGCATCTGCACAGTTCCACGTTCCTTTAAGCAATCACGGAATGAAGGTAGAAGGAACTTCTTCCCAACAAGAAAATCTGCCCCGAAGAGAAAACTCATAAGAAATGTATGAGAGACAGCTCCAAAGGAAATCATTTGATACAGCAAGCAACTTAAGCATTACCACAGCAGCAATCATCCCACGGAGACCGCTTTATACATGCTGACAATTACGTACACGACTTGCAATGAAATATTTTGAATGAAAAAACTATTACATTGTATCAATCAATAATTTCACAGACAGACATGTTACTTACTTACTTACTTACCCCTTAAATAATCCATGATAAAAGAATACAAATGGCGTCTTACTAATCCACCACCAGGCTCTTTCTCAAGCATAGCTCTTACAGATCCATGAAACATTACAAAAAGAGAGTGAATTTCCTTCAGAACTTTCCTCAGTGCATCGTCTCTCCATATAGGTTCAGAATCATTGGCTTTCTCGACCACCATGACCATCCAAATATCGGGTTCGGGTTGATGAAAAACATGAGAATGTTTCTCAGCTTGGATGGAGTCGCAAGGAGCTTCGGGAGAGAAAATAGAAGTGAAAGTGATGAGTCCTTCACTGAGACCGATAACAGAGAGTTGTTTGGAGAAAGGTAAACCGGAAGGGAAGAAGAACAAGATCTTGTCGAGTTCTTGGCCTTCGTGTTGACCTCTTCTCAAATCGAATATGCATAATTCTATCGATTCGTTTGAATTTGATTTTGAAGATAAACCCATTCGATTGTTCTTCAATCAATCAATCAATCAATCAAATCCCCTTTTCGATTTCAATTTCAATTTCAAAAAATAAACCCTAATTCACTTGTTGTGTGTGTGTGTGTGTCACTATTGTGCTCACTCAACTTCCCTTCTTCACCCAACTCACTTTCTTACTTGTCTGTCTACTTCCAGACTCACTTTCTCTATTTTCCTTTCTTATTTTGTTGAGAAAAATGAATGAATATTAATAGAATTGAATTTAACAAAATTAATTTATGTTTAATTACAGTTAACTTAAAAGTAAGTTAAACAATAAATATTATTGTACGTTTAGAAAATAATATTAATGTATAAATTATATTTAAACTCATAAGCTACAAATCTTAATTTTTAATATAATTAATTTTGAAGATAAAATTATTGCTATTTTAGAAAAATTAAACATCTAAAATTACTCTGAAAACAACTATAATTTTTGAATTCGTCGTAGAAGTATTTTTGAATCATTCTTATAATTTTCTCTTAGTACGTGTCATATATATATATATATATATATATATATATATATATATATATATATATATATATTAAAATAATTTATATTTTAGGATATATGTAGTATTGCTTCTTATCAAATGTAATGTAATTTATTTACAATTGTACGGCAATAAAATCTTAAAGATGTAACTACATAGATTTAACTTAAATATGTCATGAGAGTTCGTTCTAAGTTCGTGATTTAGTAAGTGGATAAAAGAAGTAAGTCTTTGAATTAAAGATATAAATTGATCATCTTAGAACTTCTCGTTATAGTTTTATTTTTGCATAGAGATGGAAGTGAGGGAAACAAGTTAAAGATATATCTTTTAATATGTTTTTTTGCATAAAGATAAATTACAAAAAAAAAATCATTTAAACAAGGTGAATAACTATATTAATCGTTAGATCTATTTCAATGTGATGACTTCTCCCAACTATTTTCATTTATAAATATCAACTTCCAACAACCATGTAATTTGTATCATGATACTGGATTTATCACATTATTAGCGTAAAATGATGTTTTGTGGTGCAAATAAATAATTACGAAGAGTTGCTATTTAACTTTTTATTACCATTGCTATCTACATTAAGTGCTTCAGTGGAGAAAAAAAAATGTCTTGTTTAAAATTGTTTTAAAGAAGATAAAAAAAAAATCCAAAATGTTGGAAGAATCTTAACTTACTTCAAAGTTTTGGATTTGAGAATAAAAAGCAAACAAAAGTATAGTAAACATGTTAAATTTTAAGCATTAATACATTTTCATAAATGTTCGTCCATATTTGTTAAAAGAACCATACCTATACACAATGTTTATTTTACTATAACAATTAACAAGAATTGTCATTGCACACAAAAACTTCTAAGAGTTATAGATTTGATGAATATTGACTATAGTTAATTAGCAAAACTAAATCAATGCAGTTGTACTTATGAACATGTCAACTACTAAGATATGATAACGAGCTCAAGTCTCAAATAGTCTTCAACTTACTATCATCACCAGATATAGCAGCAACTTTTGGTGAACTTCCAGTTGAAGGTTTCTCGGAGTGCATATTTGTTAATTCATCAACTGCCTCTTTTTTTTCACTGTTAATTATCTCTTTCTTATCAACGTCGGCCATTTCAACCTTCTCCATAGTCATCGTTGTTACATCTTCAGCTGCCTTTGCAACAACAGTCACTGCACTTGACACCCACGAAGCTCCAGTTGATACATAAGGATTGCTCATGATTGCAGAACTAGCATTACTTGCCTTTTGCTCGGCAACAACATAAGCAGACTTTGTTTTTTCAGAAACCTGGAACTTTACATCCATTTCTCTCATTTTTTCATTCACCATAGTTGTTCCAATGCTTAGTTTATCGCTCAATCCGATTTTACGATCAATCGAAGCAACAGTGGCAGAAGCATTTGAAATTAGTTTATGACGTTCATCAAATGATTTTGCTTTGTTAACTGCATCCTTTCCCAAAACAAAACCTTTCGCGAGCATGGTGCTAACCACATCTTCGGCCTTCTTAACAGCGGTAGGAGTTTGATTTTGGTTCTAAGAAAAAGTGATATATATTATAAATATTGTTTGCATGTATCGCATAATAGACAAAAGTATATTCTCAGTTTTTGGTATGAATGAAAACATGGGATTTGTATCAACTTATGGAGACTATGTATGTGATGATTGGTCATTTAGTCTGTGAATTAGGACACATCTAATATGGAAGAGTCACTTAAGTGGTGCATGATGCACTACACGTTAATAAGATTATAAAGAATATAAATTTTATAAAATTGATCGTTATTAAATTGAAAATTTATACCATAAAGATTATTCATTTAAATTAAAAAAATGAAAATAATTTGATGTATTGTTGAGATTCATCAATATTGACGATTTATGTATTTTTATTGAATACCGTTAAATTTGATGATTCTCGTTAACATATCAAATAATTTTCAAATTTTTTTAAACTATACGGATGATCTATATCATATAAATTTTCAATACAATTGTGAGTTTTATAAAATTTATATTCATTATATTCTTATTCATAAGTCATGCACATTGCACCACTTGAGCAACTCTTTCATGTTAGACAAAGCATGTGAAATAAGGTTAAATTGATCTATTTTTTTTTTTTTTTGAAAGGCAAAAACTTATCTCATTTCGTTCAAAATAGTATTCTGGATACATGTAGGAATATCAATAAAAATATGGAAACTAGCTAAAAATGGGGCTACTTTAGCAAGGCTATGAGCGACCTCATTGGCTTGTCTCCTAATGAACTTCACATGACAGTTCACTAAACTAGTAGCTAACAGGTGTCTACAATCTTTAAGGATAGCACCGAGTTCGGAAGCATAAGCTTTTTTACTATGTAGACTATCCACAACCCCTTTCGTATGAAGGTTTTCGTGAGGCTGTTTCTGATGCAGGCTTAGTCGACATTCTGATGCAGGTTTTCGTGAGGCTGTCCCATAAGCTTTTGTATAATTGATCTATTTAAACTTACTCTCTAACGTAACATAGGTACTCATGAGACTATTTCAAATAACTTATACGAAAACAACTTTATATTAATATATATGTTGTTGTATAAATAGCTATGCATAATCAATCATAGATGTTTGTGATATAAATTTGGTCTTCATGCAAGATGAATACATCATTGTTAACCTACAAATTTGCGTTGCTAACATGACAAACTATTATGCCCCTCAAAATTTAGGCAAAATAATGTTTTAAAATTTGTTAAACTAACGAGTGATACTCAAAAATCACAATAGTATGGCTAAGTTATTACTTCAATATTGAGATTATAGGCACATGGAACAAGAGTGTTGACAAACTTTAACTAAATATCAAATGAATTGAATCAATAATTAAGTACTTACAGTACTAGATGGAACAGCTTCAGGGGGCAATTGGTAATTCTCCATTGGTGTGATGGTGACGGAACCATTAGCAATGTTTGAACCCTATACTAAAAAAAGAGCATGAATACACGATTTTATCCAAAATAAAAGACAACAAAAATCATTTTTTTTCTTTTATATCTCTAGTCGTCGTGGTATCTGATTGAAATAAAATGTCATGTAAAGTTTTTAGTATAAAATTATACCGTCAAGAGTACTGCTGTGTCAGCTCCCTGTGTATTCTTAAATGTGACAAAAGCAGTCTTAGTGCTCTCAGTTTCCCTGTAAAAATTATAAGAAAGTAATTCAAATAATCATAGAAATGAGACAAAATGATGAATACATGGAAAAGGCTCTGACCTTTGCATCTCAACATAATGAATGTCACCAGAGAAAGAGAAAAATTCTTTGATATCCTTTTCTGTTGCAGTCGTTGATACATTGCTTACTTTCACTGTTTTAATCTGTTAGAAATAAAGACGAACTAATTTATAATTTCTCTATCAACAAACACCAACATATGATAATAAGATACAAATAAAATTTGATTTGATGGATTAAGTAGAAATAGCCAAAATTGCAAATAAAGTCATCAAACATTTGTAAAATGAAATTAGTTTATTTAAGACAATTAGAATTCATTATTCATCTATAGATTTAATACATTATTAGTTTTCTACTGGCGTTGGTTCATATGGTGCAAATTTTGTTGCTAAAGACAATCATCTTTATTTTCAAAATGCTAACAATTGCCTCTGGGACAATTGCTAAAAAATCAAATATAGTAAAATTATTTTAGAACTTGTTCAATCAACCTCTTGAAAATATAAATAAGTTATATACAACTCTTCTAGATTTATTGTTTTCTTAACTAGTATCCATGAGAAGTAAAATACCGCAGCTATATTATAATTATCGACCAAAAATATGATATTGATTATAGATCGTATATTCCACAATCATAATGATAATCAATAGTTATAACAACTTCTTCCTTACGTACATCTGAAACATGAATTGTCCAATTTGGTGTATCTGTAGATTGAGGAACAACTTCAGCCCCTTTATCTGTGTGGTTCGTGGAAGTCTGCAAAACAATTATAAAATTAGGCATACATGTATGGTTTCTTAAACCTTGACTATCGATAGAGTGACATTGTTACTTTTACAAATATATAAATAAGGAAAACACGAGCCATGAGCCAATTTTTTGAACAAGTATTAATAGGGTAAGTATTGAAACAAATTTGTTATCTAAAACATAAACTAAGTGATATATTATTGTGCTTTATGATGCACTGCATTGACAGACATGCAAACACAATGACCCTCATATTCACCAATTAGGTAAAATGCATTAGCATATTTAAATGTGATAAAGATTAAAACAATTAGCAAATGTGTTAAAATGATAGCACAAGTGTATGCATGCACCAATTTGATTTTACCTCCCATCGTTATATAATTTCATAAGTGTTTACTATCTCTAATCAATAATATAAACAACTGCTTATCACATTTAACAATGATTATTAATTATGTAAGGAGGATAATTGCATATATGAAAATCAATTTTAAGAAGATACTTTATCTTTCGAGCAAAAAAAGATACTTTATCTCTTCATGCTTAAACCACAAGTACATATATATATATGTGTGTGTGTGTGTGTATGTGTGTGTGTGTAAATATCTGTGTTGAGAAATTTCTTGAAATCAAAGCAACGCAAACTAAAAAACAATTATATAAGGAAACAAGAAGAACATGACATAAAATAGCTAGATCTATACATGAACAAACAATATTCACACACAATAATAACCAAACAAACATTCATAAGTAAGAACCTTAATTTAAAACATACCGACATTTTAATGTTGTTTGAGGTTTTCTCAAATATCAGATAGCGACAAGCAATAGAGAGAAAGTAAAATATAGTTGGTTGATGAATGAACGAGGACAAATGAATTTATTGTTACAAAATGCAAAAACAGGGGAGGGGTATTCCAATAATTTGTGAAAAGAAATATGTTATCCGTGCGAGTAGAATGACATAAGCATAATTTGCGGCCACTCTTTTTTTTTTTGTCTTATTTGCGGCCACCCTTTAAATTTGCGTTAGTGCAATAAATTATCTTCCATTCAATTATTTTTCTTCTTTTTTTTGTCAATTTTTTTCAACTATATTTTACCTATAAAACACGGGTCTGTTTCAATGAGACTTATTATAACTTTATTTTTATTCAGTGTGATATATCTCAACTCATGTCACGAAAACCACTCTACTCTAAAGTTACCAATACGGGTAAGAAAAAAATATTATTTTTGCTCACGTTGAGATGAATATGGTATTTATTTTAAATATGCGAAAGACCGAAAGTTTATCAATATCAACTTTCTTCCAACATACTACCTCCGTTCTTAAATATAAAATTATGTTTGACAAAATAGTATTATTCATCTATTATATTTTGATTGCATTTTTTTAATAATATATAAATGTAAATATTGCATATAAGATTTTGTTTGATTTGTTTTGATCAATATTTTTTAAATATTAAATTTTTATAATTTTTACTGTTAAATAATTATATATATTAGTTGTTTAAAACACATGATTTCATAAAATTAAAAACACGTGAAGTTGTTTTAAATTTTGAGAAGCAGAGTCTTTATTAAATGTAAAACACTAGTCCCGTGAATGCTTTTATCATTTTGACCTACCTATGTGACACACTACACCTTCTATTTTCGGATTTCTATCAGATACTAGTAAGATTTTTTCTTATCTTTTGGGCCACCACATAATTTATTTAATTTAATTTACAAAACATAAATAAATAAATGAAAAAAAACTTATTAGATTCCGAGAATTTCGGTAAAATTGGCGGGAAATCAGTTGGGTTGGGGCCAGCTAGCGAGTTGTCAAATTGGGTCCCACAAGACATTCAACCTCAACCAAGCAACACCGTAAGATAACATTCTAATCCAATGGCATCCCATCATTCACCTTCCATACGCTACATTAACCCTTGCACCCAAATAAACCATTTTATTTCCTGCTTATTTCATTTCACATTTCTCCAAAGTTATGATATATTTTTTTGGACGTTTAAATAAAGTTAAATGTTAACATGTACTCTTGACACATACGTTAATAAATTAAAAATAGAAATATTTGTTTCAAAAGCTATGCATATGATTTTTTAAAGTCAAAATATGAACGTGTAATATTTGTCAAAATTTCTACTTTTTTAAAGTCAAAAGCTGTACATTTGCCTTAAATAAAATAGTACTCTCTCTGTACCAAAATATACGTCGTTCCGTCATTTTTATGCATATTAAGAAATTTATAACTTCTATGAATTTTGTCAAAATATGTTTTTCTTCTTTTATCCTTTCTCTCTCTTTGTTGGTATATGGAAAAATAATAAAGTTTGAGAGAAAATAGTGACTTTTGTTGGTAAAAAGAGTATTAATGCATGAGTAATTTATAAAAATCAAAACTAATTTCACATTGGTATTGTTAAACTACATATATTGATGTATAATTTTTTCCCAAAATGACGTATATTGTGGTACGTATGGAGTAAAGTCATACAATTCATTTATATATTTTCTTTTTAAAATAATTTTTTTTACTTTCACCCTTTAATTCCTAAGAGAAACCGCTTAATAATATAGAATTTAGACCGAATTCTAACATCAAACGATTTTAGACATTTTAAACGCATAAATTTAAAACAGTAATATATTAATAAATTAATTTAACCAATAATAATTTTAAACTCTTTAAATATGCAGTCAGAACTCAAAAGTTGAAAATTTCAATTGAATAATTCAATTGGGTGGGGAATTTTTTTAGTTTAGTTGGAAGGGGAGAATTAAACCCCATAATAAATTTTTAGTAGTTGGAAACTTACTTAAATGAGCAACAAAAATAAAATAAAATATACATTTATTAGTACAATAAATATATAACAACTCATAAATACCTTTTTCCATTTCAATCTCTTCACATTCTCAAACTCTCTCTCTGGTTTTTCTTCACTGCTTCTTCACGCCGCATTTTTTCTACTTGTTGTTTCTGTACTCAAATCTGAATCCAAAGAAATGGTAACAACAATTCACCAATTTTATACTTTTTCCACTCTAATTTTTCATGTGTTATTATAAAGTTTTCATCTTTAATTTATTTTCATTTGCTTGCAATTCAACATTCATTCAAAACAAGACACTTCATTTCTTTTTGTTTGCATTTTAGATTCGTTTTATTCTTTATGATGCTGTTTAGTTTAAACTCATTGTCATTATTTCACTAATCTTTTTGTTTCTAAATTTTAGTTGTTTTCAGCTAAGATTAGAAAATTTGCAATCTGCATGTGATGATTTGGTTAATTTTTCATTGTATTTTGAATATCTGAGATTAGGTTTAGTTCTTTTGTGTTAGAAAGCTTACTTTTTTCATTCATTGATTGTTGAAATGTGTTTTTGCTAATTAAATTTGTGGGTAGGGTTCTTGAATTGATTTTTTGGTTACTGAATAAAAATAATAATGGATTTCTCAGGTGGGAAAGAATCATTCACCAAAGGAAAAGAATAGAGATTGGATTAAAGCTCTTATGAATAGTAGCTCAGGTTATTGTGATGATCATCACGATCTTCGAGCTAACGAGAAGAATACTTTTTGTGTAGATTGTGCAGTTAGATTTTGTAGGCACTGTAAGGAAGCTCATTCAACTCATAGAAGGTTTCAGATATACAGATATTCCTATCAGGATGTTTTTCGACATTCCGACCTACACAAGTATTTTGACTGTTCAAGTATTCAGGTTTGTCACAAGATATACTAGTATATATAGTACTGAATAATTGCTTCTATGTTGTGTTTGATTTGATTTGTGATAAACTTTAATGATCTGATATAGTACATAGCCCATTAATGGTGTGAATCTGTTTACATTGCAATGAATAATTTTTTCATATGGGTTAAATTACTAATTTTCTAATGTTGTTAATCATGAAAATAAGTAATATTTATTATTCCTTTGTACAATCATTGTTGTTGAACATTGTTAGAGTAGACATTCTCACACTCAATCTAACTATTATCTTTTTAACAGTAAGCTTTGAACTTGATTTTATAACTGAACTTATTTTTGAGCATAAGTTTCATCTTACAATGGTTTCATGATTTGGCAGACTTATATATCCAATAACGAAAGGATTGTGCATTTAAAACCTCGGCCTCCAATTTATAAATCTAAAGCTGGTGATCAATGCCCTGAATCTAAATCCAAAGAAAACAACTTATCAGCAAGATTTAAGTCAGGTGGTAGTACATGCGAAGAATGTGGAAAACACTTACAAGATGAGCGTAGTCGCTTCTGCTCTATTATATGCAAGGTAACAACTAACAAGTATGCTCTTATTATTATTGTTCAAAAAAAAGTATGCTCTTATAGTCTTATTTAATGGTAAGGTTTTGTTGTTAACTTTTACATCACTTGTTAACTTGAATTATGTGTTGTTTAGATCTCAGTGCTTCCAAATCATCACCTGCAAAAGATCTCAGTTGATTCTTTCAACCAAAGTGGTAGATGCAATATCTCTCCAAAAACTGAAGCTATTGACTTTACTATGAGTGATAACCTTAATTCGGAACCAGAGTCATCTATTTCTGAAGCTGAGCCATGTGGACGGGTTGAAGTTGTGAATTTCAGAAAGCGTCCGAGAAAAGCCACTCCTCAGAGGCCTCTCTTTGTTTTCATTTCTTAGCGTATATGTTTGAAAATTGCAGTGCAATTTTCGCGGCATCACCGTGAGGCAACATGAAGCTAGCATGCACAGATAGCTTCTACTGTACTTTCCTTTATTTATTTTCCTTTGATTTGTTCTGCTTCCAATTTAGTATCATTTTTGAACAATTAAGGGAAATTCAACTCCTTTATACCCCCATATTGGGATTTAAGTATAAATTGAGGGGATGGAGGTACTTTTGCTATGAGAAAAGTAAGTAGCCGAGCTTGTACAGCCTAATACATTCACTCTAATTCTAATGCTGCCATCAATGTTGAATTCTTGATCTGAGAAATGCTAGACTAGACAAGACAAAGTGTGAATGTGTGCTCACTGTGGTTACTTGTCTAGTTGGATATCAGTATCTTTCATGGTCAATGGTTTTTCATTTCTCTGTTTAATCGCCTATTTATTTATTTATGGTATGCCATTTTTATTTTTGTCCACACATGCCCATGGTTTACTTGGCAAAATTAATTAATATTGCAAGTGTACCTAGTCTCCGACAACATGTGATGGAGTTTTTTTTCTTTTCTTTTGACGATATGTGATGGTGGTATTGTTAAATATATAATTTTTTTTTCATTCAATTTTGTTCTTTTTATTGTCATATTAAAGCTTTTTTCTTTAAAATAATAACCACCTATTAATAAGTTCCCATAATTCTAACCATCAAGGTTTTTGACTTTTATGGAGTACTAATTTTAGTTAAAGTACAAGGGTCGATTGTAATAACTATTTTTCTTTTTTATTAATAGAAAAATTATGTATTTTCAGGCCGAAAGGGCAAATTATATATGATGACAGATTTAGTAGGGTCCCCATAACAAAATAAATGAGCAAGAAAACCAAATCTTAATGATGGGGTAATGTTGGATTGATGAAGACATATTGTACTGATTTTGTAAACCACATGCAAATATATTATTCTAAATCCTTAATTTTGTTATGGAAGCTATCTAAATTAAATTTGACCACTATTGATGTTGAACAACATGTGTCTAACTCTAAACCTATAAATATTCCCTTTCCCTCTCAACATTGACCAAAAAAAATAAAAAATAAAAAATCTTGTGCCTATTGAAGCACATGGAAGATCAAAACTACCATGTTCCCTGTCCACTACCGACTTTTATCTCAGTTCCTTTATGCATTTTTTTAATATATATATTTCTTGAGTTCGACAATAAAGAATAATTCACTTTAGATTAAGATATTCTGTGGTGTAGGCAAGTGCTACGAAAAACGAACTAGAAAGAAGAACTTGATAGAATAAAACATTGACAATTATTGCAAACAAAAAATTTCAAAGCAAAAAATGATTTGACAGTTTGGCTATTATATCCGAGTTTATGTATAAATTGTTTCCATATTTTTAAGAATAGAGATGAAATCCACAACTGACCTAAAAAAGAATGAAATCCACATAAATGTTTTATGAATTGTTTCTACAAATTATTTTACAAAGTTTATAAGAATACATCAAAACGTGTTCATAAGATTATCCAAATAGTATTATATTATATGAGTTCATTTACAAAGTTATTTTTTCTTTCCTAAATTTCAAAGTTAAGCAAAGTTCGTAGCTTATTTTTTCCTAAACAAAATTTAGGACAAGGGATGGTGCATAAATAACTCAATCAATAATGTTAAGTTGATGCAATAAAAATAAATAAATTAAAAGATAATTTATGGTGAAAGAATGAAACTTGAATCCAAAATCTATGAATTCAAAGTCTATCTTTATTACCAAAAAAAAAAGGTCTATTTTTATAACACTAGATCAAACCTTTGAAGTTAACATTATTAAGGGAGGTACCTATGAAGAGCACTTAGAGGGGAGGAAGAAAAAAGAGAGACGTACGGTTTCTAAAGGCTTCCTCTGAACACAAGACATAATTACTAATCGCTTTATTAACTTGATTAATTCATACACAAACTCCTTAAAGAAGTCTTCAATGAATGTAGAAGAACATCCAAATTGATAGATGATTAGCAAAAGAAAAGCATTATCAGCAAATTGAATCTCAAAATATGCATTGATCAGCTACTATCACTCTACATCCCCCTCAAGGGAAAACAGGGCAAGAGTTTCAAATAAATTTGAAGTACTTTTAGGCCAAGCTTGTGGATAATAAATGATGTTTGCCGACACAAATGATATATTCCTCTTGTGTTTACTTTTCTTCAAAAAGAAAATTTTCCAACAAGTAAAAAGAAGCAAGGAAACTCGCTAGGCTAGGCTGGCTAAATAGTCCTGCTAATTTATTCTCCAACAGTCAAACCAAATCCAAATTTGTAGTCTTTTTTCTTGTGATCAAGCTGCAATGAATCAATGTGATAATCATGTCAAAGCGCGATGAATAATCTAACAAACTTATATGAAAATAAACAACAACAAAGAACTTCAAGGAAAGTGCTCTGACCTCTGCAGAAAGAATGAAATTCAGACCCATGTTTAACCGTTCCTCCAAGTAAGCAGCGCAAACGCCATTGGAATCAACCTTTCCCCTAAGGCGGCACTATAATAAATAACAAACACAGAATGTTAAAAGCAGATAAGATGGCTTTTAAACTGAATAAAAAGTTAAAATTTCGTCACTAAAATCAAAGTTTAAATGACCAACTGATGACCTCACAAATACAATTCAAAAACATCCACATGAAATCTTATGCCAATTACAAAGCGTTATTATTAATATTAGTGTGACTAGTCAGCTTTCAAAGAGGGGTGAGGGCATCCAACTTTTTATTTTCAATAACCTTCCACTTATTTTTTAGTTTAAGGGAGACAGGGGTAAGTAAGTCTACTTATACTTTTCTGCATATTCACAACTCCCCTTAATGTGTTGTTCTTCCGTTTAAATTTTATATGACGAGTACTAAATCCCCGATTTTTTGTGTGACAAAATCCCTGTTAAAATTCAGAAAATAAGAATAAAAAAATCCCTGATAAATTATTTTGTCCAGATATTGGTATCAATTGAAACTCACAAGAGTAGGTTCCTTTACTTCCCTTAGCTCTGGTTTTCATTGAAAGTAATGAGCACTATAGAATGCAGTATCAAATGAAAATTGAAAATGTCATTAGGAAACACAAACACTTGAACTTTTAAAAAATACAACGCTGTATTGGTTAAAGAAATTGAAAGTTCAAGACAGTATCTACTGCTCAATTTTTTACCAAATAGAGAAGACAGCAAAAAATGTAGCTCTGAATATATATAGCAATGCAGAGATTGATATAAAGTCAATATTAAATCCACCTTTTTAATTGCAGCAAGTTTCATTCCGATGCACCCATGTGAACAATGTAGAGTTTCATAGCTCAATTAGTGTTATAAAAGGTAAAGATAATCTTAAGAGATGAGAAAATTTATCACACTCAAGGTACACATTGCACTACCCACTTGCCACATGTTCCAGTGGATTTTTCTGCCTGGGTATTGGAGAAAGAAGTGCACATGCACAATCATTTGAGTTACATGATAGCAACTGCAACTGTTGAGTCCATAATCCCGTTCAAAGTTCAATTATATCTAATGTAAAAAAAACATAATGTAATCATGCTCACACATTCACATTCATGTTGTGCTAGTCATGGTTAAATTTATAAAAGAAAACTACCTGTCTCAGGATGTAGTCATAACCAAAGCTGGCGGTAACATCTCTTGACAAGTAGTTGCACATTAAATCAGTAGCTAGAGAAACCTGCAACAAATAGTTCATGTAAGAAAATAAAAAAGGACTATTGAAAGCACAGATCCACAATGTCACGATTGACTCACCTTCTCAGAAACCTTCTGAACATAGCTTAAAAGAATCATTCCTGTGCTGGCAACTTGTCCCGTGGCAACCTGGATGCAGATGAGCAATTTATAGATTTTTGGAAGCCATATAGCACGAATAAAATGACTAGGAGATAAAAAAGAAAAAAGAAAAATTGAACAAAGAATAAGATAAGATGTAGCATCAATGTTATCAGCCCAATATGGCAAAGCATAGCGGCCAACACCAAAATGCCTATAACAGAATAACAAGATGGCTGCTATTCTATATACTATTTTGGATTTGATAATATGTTACTGGACAAACATTACATAATATTTTCCATTGTTCAGTGAAAGATATTATTCAGGATAGATAGAGCATTATAGCAACACCACCTACAGAGATAAAGCTTGATTGCTGTATATTAATTGATATTTATATATTTCTTTTACTCCTTTTGTTCCTTTGTACTTGTCATTTTCAAAGTTCAGTGCAACATTAATTATTGTTGTCAATGATACTCTTAAGTATTAAATTGCAAAGGGAGATAAGTGAAATGAGATCATAAATAGTCAAGAGCATTATAGGAATAAACAAATAACTCCATCGAATGTGACAAAATTCATTATATTTGTAAGTAACACTAAAACAACAACTAAAAAGGAACAAAGGGAGTAATAGTTATATTCATATATTTTTAAAAAGGATGCCTTATTATCTTATATTCATATGTATACGTAAACCAATAGTTAAAGCTATATAGAAGGGCATCGGACTATTTCTTCTTCGCCATCTTCTACCTAGTGGGTGGAGCACGGAGGTTGGGTCAATGGAGGAATATAAGCGGGTGCATTGTCTTGCCCATATTCCCACTATTTGTGGCCACAACAAAGAATTGTGATGCAGTGGCAACAAATGAAGCAGTCACAAGCCCTCCGTACTGTGGCAGTGCTATTGGTAACCCTATGTAGCATTACCAATAAATAACCAATGGTTTGTATTTGGATAAGTAAAATCATACTATATCCATTTGGTATTTTATATTTATGATGTACATCGTTGTTTTACGCCAAGGTTAGAAAAACAAAATCCTTGAAATTGGCTGGGGAAGCAGTACGATAGTATTCTTACAAACATTCTGACTAATGTAAGCAGAGAGAAGCAGGCAAGGTGAAAAAGTCATAAGCTACCATACCATTTTATCAGTGTTGTAGCGAGCAGCATAACCTACACCAGACTTCCGATGCTGACCAGCCCAAAATACCTCCCCGCCTAACGACAAATGATTTGTCACACTCTGGAAAACAAAAGTCAATATTCAGTGATTGAGTAGATTCATTCACAAGTCCATAAATTATACCACACCATGCAGAAGATTGGACCGATTGATGTGTTTAAGATTAAGGAAAAACACAGCACGGCTCGTGAACTATTCAGAACAATGATAATCCAAGATAGACCTAATGTAGAGATTATCCAATTAAACTATCAATACAGAACAACTATGCATTAACCTGGGATACTACCATCAGTTGTTAATTGGTTCAATTGCAATTTTGGTCTGCCTATTTTATCACACTAGGGAAAACAGTCCCCACATTGTTATTACATTTGCTGCAATTATCACATTTTAACCTGAATGACTTTCTTTGTTAATACCATTCAGATTGACATATGAAATAAGCCCATAGAGAAAAAGTAAAAAAGAAATGTAGCACACTGCATGCAAATCCACTACCTGAATATAACTTGCTCCTAGCAAGGCTCCATTCCCCATTTGAAACTGTGTCCTAAAATCCCTTCCCTGAAAAATATAATATTGAATTATAAAACAATTTGCATGAATAATCAGAGAACACTCCATTAATAAACTACAAAAACAATATATGCCAACTAGAAGATGAGGGTATCTAATGAAATAATATAAAAAAGGAAAAATAGTTGACCTTGTAATCAAAGTTGACCATCCCTTGTGACATATGTGGCTCACTTGTTAGCTGTAAAACGGCAAGAAAATATAAGGTTATGGTAAATAAAAGAGAAAAGACAACAACAACAAACTAATAATGGAGAGGGGGGGATAGGATGTTATAAACCAAATACTCTAGAAATAAATTGAGTTGACATTCCGTGGCAGCCAAATTTTCCTTTTCATAAGCAATGATTTCAAACTTGAAAAAATAGGCACATGAAAACAGTACCATACTCTCATAATAATACTTACAATAAAATAAATACTAACCTGAGCATTGGCTTTCACAGTGAGATTCTCAAGGACATCATACTTGAGTCTTGCAGTTACCCTTCCATCGGTCATTACTCTCCCAAGCATCACCAACTGCAAATCATCACCATGGATGCATTGTTATAATACAAAACAACTAACTAACTAACTAAAAAGGTCGATACTCGATGAAAACCAAAGTATACCTACCTGAGGATGATCAATGAAAGTAGCACCAAATTCGTAGTTACCAGTTGGAATTTTGATAACCTCAGCGGACTGAGATGGAATCTCGGTAGGTCCCAACGACAGGCTTGTCAATTAACAACAATGAAATTAATTAATTAACAAACAAATAAAAACATAGAAACACAAAATTGAACCCTAGGCTAGGCTAGGTATACCTGTGATTGAGAGAGAATTTCTGATTAAGCATTCTGGTAAAATCAAAACGAAAACCCTCAAAAGTTTCTGGTTTCAAAGACACTGATAAAAACAACGAAATTGAAATCGTTAAGTATAATCGTGCAAAATTAAAAGAAAGAAAAAAACGAAAGAAGATGAATTAAAATCGAAGACATACTCATAGCTTCACGGTGGAGTTCTTCAAAGGGAATGGGACAAGGAAGATTGGAGTAATCGACTTTGACATCGACCTTCTTGTCATCGGTGGTGGGAATCGGAGGAACCATCGTCGCCATTGTAGATGATAGGGTTTAGGGATCAGAGAGAGAGAGAGAGAGAGAGAGAGAGATTGGGAATGAATGAATGAATCTTCTAAACCCCTCACAGACACACACACACTCACACACTTGATGAATGCTAAAACCCTAAAACTAGCTACTTTTTCTGTTTTATTTTGCGTCACACTCTCACTCGTCTACACTTTCTTTGCATCGTTTCAGGCTTATAAGTTATGCCCGCCCACTTTATCATGGGTCGGGTTTTAAACCGTAGTAATTCTTCATTTTTTTACCGTGTGTGTGTGTGCAACTGCAACTTGCTTACCAAGAATCAAGATAACTACTATACAATAAATTCTTCCTTATATATATTTTAACATTTTTTTTCGAAGAATTTTTTAATTTTTTATTAATTAATAACCATTTTAAATTATTATATATACGTAGGTTTATTTTTAAATTATATATTTAATTAATTAATTTTTTTTTGAAAATATTATTAATAATTAATACTTTTAATATGGCTTATAAGATAGTAGAAGTTAAAGCAAATCACACCTACAAACAAATGAGTATTTAACATCTCTATCTCTATTATATGCATTACGATAGTTTCACAGAATATTCTCGTACATTTTCATAAAATTTGCTTAAGTGTCATTCAAATAGAGTTTCTCTAATTTATGTTTTGGCATAATTCGGTTACTTCTCTAATATAGTATTATTTTTAGATTTTTTTTTTTTCTGTTTAGGTGTCATTCAATTAAAATTTCTTTAATATTTTTTTTTTTTTTAGAAATTTGCTTTAGCATAAATAAGATTTGATAACACTTTGGCAACACTTTAGCATAAATAAGATTTAAGACACCGACCTCAACCTATTTTTCTTCCATCTCATTTGGCAACACTTTGGAGAGTTTGATAATATGGTAACAGGAAAACATAAGATAAAGCTTCGCCATCTCATTTGGTTAGCTACGACATCTTGTCTTTGGCGTTTGCGGAACAACATTATTTTTAGAGAGGGTGTAGCTAATGTTATGAATTTGTTGAACCAAATTAAGTATTTCTTTTTGTTTTGGTTTATAGGACTAAAAGTAGAGGTTTTTTTCAATGATTGGTGTTCTAATCCATTAATTTGTTTTGTAATGATTCTTTTATCTTGAATTGTAAGTGTTGAGTACCTCTTGTACTCTTTATAATTCAAATTTTTGTTTACAAAAAAAAAACCTATTTTTCTTCCTTTGCACAAAGCTTCCAACTTATTGCAAATTTGCAATCGTGGTAACCAAATGCTCAAGCTGTGATAATATATCATGCAGTTGGATTTAAGTATTATAATTTAGGGGGGATTCAAATACAGAAAGTGAAAGAAATGAAATAATCATCTAACATTTGTTACCAACTCGAAGCATGAGTTTTTAAATCAGAACATAAACTCCCAACTTTAGCAGTGTACTACTTATTCATCGGAGACAAATAGAATAACGTGTCTATCCTAGGGGTGTGCAATGGTTTGAACCAACCCAAACCAAACCAAATTTATGGTTCATGAACCAAACCATAACCACTTTTGCCTAAAACCAGTTTTTTTTGTAAATCTGGTTCAATCCGGTTCAAAACTGGTTCATCACCGGTTCAGTAAAAAAAATTGGTTTTTATTTAAACCAGATTTAAAACCGGTTTTCTTGTTTAAACTGGTTTTTTTTCAAATACCAAAACAGAATTTTTAATTAAATGATTCTGAAATAAACAAATTAAAAAGATATATTTTCAAATACCAAAACAGAATTTTTTTTGTTACAATAAAAAAAACAGATTTTATTTTTTTGAATCAGTTTTTTTTTTTTGTTACATTTTTGGTACATTTTTGAATCAGATTTTATTAAATACAAAAATTAATTAATATATTATATTAATTATTAAATTAATAAAATATGGGTGGTTGGTGGTGGCCGGCCACCGGAGCTCCGCCCACCACCGCCGCATCGGCACCGGAGCTCCGCCAGAAAACCGCCGGAAAAACTGACCGGCCACCGGTCGCCGCTGTTGACCACCGTGTCGGAGGCGGAGCTCCGGCGTTGACTAGTCCGTTGACCGGCTGGCACCACCACCACCAGATTTTTATTAATTATTAAATTTTGTTTTTAGTTATTAATTAATATTAATATAGAGTTTAAAGTGTAAATGAATTATGGAGGTGTAGAAAGAAAATCTTGGGCTTTATTATGTTTGGGCTTTAAAGTGTAAATAAATGGATCTTAATTGGATACCCATAACTGAATTTTTATGAACCGGTTTTAATTGGTTTTTATAAATGGGTCACCGGTTTAATTTTTAAACTTTGGATATGGGTTTTAAAATATGGTTTAATATAGATAGTAATTTGGATCTTAAAAACCGGTTTTTTTGCACACCCCTAGTCTATCCTCCTTCCTAGCATTTGGTCTAAAATCCCAAAATTGGTTTTTACAGTAATCAGATTAATGAGTTTTCAGAAACAGACATGAAAGTAGCATGGGTAAGGACAAGAATGTAGTAGGCAACATGAGTTAAGTTTGCTCTAACTGAAATCAACAATAGGTAATCAACATCAATACTCTTCACAATAGAGAAGCCCCTCCAAAACCCTATTCCCAGGCGAAATTGGTGGTTCCTTGAGTTTTCAATCACTTTTGCCCGTTCAGCTGTAAAGCAAATTCAGATGATTTCCTTTTTAGCCAAGTTGTCCTCTCTTGCCGTGTTCTTTTTAGATCGTAACCTAGGTACAAAATTCGGTCAATTTATGGCTATAAATTGTGGAACTGAAGAGGAGCGTGAGGCATCCGAAACACACTAGCCAGCGGTTTCTTAAACTCCATCGTTCAAAGCACGCAGGCCTCCGCACAAATCTCTTCATGTCTCTCACGGATTCGCAAAAACTCTTCGTCAAAGGTAAACTCAATTTCTTCATTTTCCAATACTTAAATTTTCAGATCTGTTCAATTTATGTATGGTAGTGTTGATTTTGTTCATTTGTGATTCTGTTTTCAAATTTTGATTTTGTTAGTTTGAGACTGATTTGTCTCTCAATTTGTTATTGTTGAGATACATGGATAATTGTTGAATTGTGTCTGTTTTTTTAATTGATGGGTATCTGGTGGTGTTATTTGTTTGCCTTTCATTGAAGACAAGGAACCCACAGACTATACCGGTTCTAGGATACTATAGTTGTTTGGTGCTGAATTTTTGTATTCCAAATAAGTAGGATTATTTTTTTGTTTTTATTGTTTGTCATTTATTAATGAACGCTTATACTTGAAACTGATGCAACATGAGTGTTTCTTTTACTTGGTAAATCAGCTTATAAATTTTTGTGTTTTAAAATTCACTATAGTTGTTTGTCTTTTGATTTAGATTGTGTTTTATTCTTGGGGTATTCATCATGTTTCTATCATCCTTTTCATTTTTACCATATGTTCTTTTCAACGGGTGAGTTTTCTTTCTACCTTCATTCTGATATTGATGCGTATTTGTTTGTTATTTTGTTCAATTTTGCAGCTCAAAGAAATTTGGGAACAGAAGGTGATATATGAAAAAAGGTGGAAATCACTTTCATATATCTGTTGGTCTTGGATGTAAGACTCCTACAGATGTCATTGAAGGTTTGTTCCTCTCACTCCCTCTCAATTTCTATATCTATCTATACTCTTTACAACGGGAAAATTCCCTTAATCCACTGTTTATCCATGATTTTGCTGGCTTGCATTTTTCCCATTATAATATGTGATTGAATCTGTTCTTTTCTTAGGTATCAAACTTAGATCTGCAATTTAGATTTAGATTTTCCAATAAAAACTTTTTACTTTTCAGATTAATGAATATTATATGATATGTTGATGCTTGGCATTTAACGAAGATAAAGTCGAAGAAAGAAAGAGCAAACTTTTGGGATACAAGGGTTCATGTTTATAGCAAACTTTCTGTCGTCCGATCTGGTAATTTGACAAGGTGTTTGGTGGTTCGTGTTATGTGGTTGTGGGCTGTGAAATCAAATTTGATATCTGGTCAGGAGACTTCAATCGAGATGGTTCTCATAAATGAAATGGTAAGTTTGTTTGATTTCTTGAAGTTGTGTTTTATCTTGATTTGCAATATTTGTATTGCACGATGCATGTATTTATGTGGTTTTGGTTCTGTACTATTTTGTTGATGTGGTTTTAGTTCTTTACTGTTCTGTCATATTCGATCTGTTTATCAATTGTGTTGGTGTTAGCTATGTTGATCTTCATACTCTTTGTGGACCTTTGTTTTCTTCCACTTTTCATCTATGAAATTCCTAACCAAACCCAAACCTTACATTTTCTTCTTCAATATCATCCATCCTCTTTTTCTTGAGTAGGAAAGAAGATGTTGTTTGTTGTTGAATGAGCAATGAATCAAACAAATGGATCTTTTAGAGTTAAAAGAGTTTGCTTGGATGCGATTATAGTTGAGACTTTTTGTGCACAAGGACCATATTCCACACCATCCAAGGTATTTTCAAGTTCAATGTCATTTTTGAATATTTATCAGGCTGAATTTATAATTTATAAATTATGTTTTAGAACATCTCTCAGTTCACTGATTTAAATTCTGATGAGTCATTTGATGAAACTGATGATGTTGAAGATTCTCTTCCTTTTGCATTCTTGAAAAATATTATTGTAACACCTCCTTTTAGTGGAAAAAATGTTGAACCTATTGTTGATGGAGTTGCTGAGATTGAAGTAAAGGAAGCGTCTTTAACTCTGAAGCCCCTTACGATTGAAAAAAGAATGAAAGCCTTTGTACTATATCATTTGAAAGTCTTTAGAACAAATGAAAGCCTCAATGTAGTGTTGCTTTTAAGTTAGTATGTTTACCTTTTAGTCATGGTATTGTGTGCTTAATAAATCATGTATTCCTATGCGTGACTACTAATCTAAAGTTGTTTGTATTTGAACCTCAATGCCTAAAACACGGCATATATGTAAGTATATGTAACTTTTTTTATTATATATTTATATAAGCTATTTTGATTTTATAAATTTTTGGTATTTTGGAACATAATGAGACCTTTTACACATGGTTTGACACAACTTTCGTGTTCTACACTATGAAAAATGGATACTGAATACATTATAATGTACTACTTTTTTTATAATTAGACTATCAAATGTACCACTTATTTATCTAACCATTTTGTACATCATAACTAAGACAATCTGAATATGAGTTTAATAGTTGAAATTTGGAACTCCTATCAAGGTATAAATCACTTATTTCTTTTGGTTCATAAAAAACTACTCTTACTTTGATAAAAAGGAGAAGAAAAAATATGTACATGGACAACTTTGGGTCAATAACTCAAAGCACTTATTTTCTATGAAAAAAAAGAAAGTTTTAGAGACCAAATTAGTCACTATTTTTTTTATAATAAAATTTGAAAAAGAAGAGTGTGTATGTAAGGTTATTTAAAAAGAAGTTACTTTTGAGAGGTGCAAGTTGATGGAGCATGAATTTGTTGTTGGTTGGAAATTGTTAGAATTTTTATTTAGCTTTATGAACATTGTTGATTAAATATTGTGTTTTACTCGGATATTTTTTGTGATGTGTTTTGTTCTTAAGTTATAATATTTGTAATTTACATATGTATGCATGTAGATATGAAACACAAATATAGATATGAGATATGACACAGATATTGACACGTCGACACATAAAATTTGAAAAAAAATATAATTTAATGTTATTATAAGTATCAATGTCGTGTCGGACATGACGCGTGTTCGACATCGAGATACATCTATAACAATCAATTACATATAAATTGTCCGTTAGACATAGCATAAAACAAGTACCAAAATAGCTTTAACGTATATACAAAATATAATATAGAATTCCATCTTTTAGTATGATCAAAATTGTAATTTTATTACTAAAACAACTCTATTCCTGAGATTTTGAAGCCATAAGTGATTTATTATTTTTTTTGGTATATCAGAAAGATAAATCGTTCTTTTAAGATTTGATCTTTGGACCTCTCCCCACGCAACCTATATGTCCCTCTAGCTCATACGACTTGAGTTATCCTACGGAGACAAAAGCAATTTCCTTTGAAACTATAAATCATGACTTCTCCTCAAAATTGAATTGATTTCGATGTTGAATATATTTATTTTTCTTCACATTCCTCTTTTTTTTTTCTTTTCATAAATCAATTATGTCCGTGTAAATTAATTTTTCCAATTCTGTTGTATTCAATTATGTCATAAATTAATTTAAAATCAAACACATACATCATAGTTTCCAATATTTGTACGCATTTACGAAACTTTCTTTCTTTTTTCTCGATATTCCGTGCGATGCACGGGTTACACACTAGTATAACAACAGTTTAAAAACCCGGATTGGTGATCGACCAATCAAGACACTGGGTTGGGTTACTGGTCATACCAGTAGGTCACTCGTCAGACAGCAAAAACCATCAACAAAACAACACAACTTGTACAAGTTAGGTCTTTACTTATCACATCTATAGAAAAGAAGAAGAAAAAAAACCGCAATGCAGAAAATAACACTGTTTGTCAAAGAAACATAGTTTAACACCAACTCCAATATCTAGTATTCAGATTAATTGTTATCATTGTGCACACTAAAACACACTAAACCAAAATTTTCAATCTACTAGAACTGATTATGCAAATGAACTAAAACCTATTATTATCATTCAATCCACATTTGTATTCAAATAACATCATTCGATCGACATTCGTAGAAACAAGATGAATACAGAGCTTAAACGAGCATCCCCATGTATACTTAACATTCTGAATTATGCAACTGAACTAAGACCTTATAGTTATAATCTCAATCAAACAGCACAACCAATTCACAAAATGTATATATTAATATAAATTAAAATAACATCAAGACAAATCTAATTAACCAAAATGTTAAATAATAATCGCATTCAAAAACTAATCTCAATTGAAAAAGTGCATAGCAATTTCATAGAGTACTAAAAACATAAATGAAATAAAATGTTCATATAATAGCAAAAACAAATTAACGGTAAGATTTCTGGAACCTAGCACGAGCACCACGACCACCAAACTTCTTAGGCTCACAGCGTCTAGGATCAGCAACAAGAAGAGTACGATCATAACGAACAAGAATATCCTTTATCTCCTTCTTGCTCGATTCATCAACGTATTTCTGATAGAAAGCAACCAAAGCCTTCGAGATACTCTGTCTGATGGCATATTTCTGAGAGACTTGACCTCCTCCGTTCACTCTCACTCTTATGTCGACTCCGGCGAAACGGTGTCTTCCGAGAAGGAGGATTGGCTCGTATGCCTTGTATCGGAGGATTTCAGGCTCAGTGAGCTCGATTGGACTGCCGTTGATCTTGATCAGACCACGACCTCTCTTGCAGTGTGCCACTGCAACTGCATTCTTCTTCCTGCCAAAGCATTGCACTTGCTCCATGATTTCCCTCTTCGCCGCCACAATCGAAGCACAATTCCCAGTTTCTAGGGTTTCAGTGTAAACCTCCGTGATGAACAATAGTGTATAAATATCAACATAGCGGCTCGTAAATTACTAAAACGCCCTATCGCATTTCCTAACTATTTTTTGGTAACATAAGAGGGCAAAGCCCAATAACAAATGATTTCTAATATTTTAAGGTAAATGTTAGTGTTTTTGGGATACTCTTTAAACACTAGAAAGTTTTTATAACGCATTGGAACTTGTTTTGTTTTTTTTTTTTTGAATAAAAAGTTTCTTTAAGTATAATGTTTAAAGAGTGCCCCGGGGGCACTCGTTAGCAAAACCCATATTTTAAAAATGATTTATAAGAACAAAAAATAGTTGTATAATATTATTTCAATTAAAATTTATAAAATAATTATAAATTTCTATGATTTGTAATTAGTTTTATACTCTTTAGTCTTGCCCTATTTGTAAAACCCTTTCCCCTTTTTACTCTTTGTCTTTTAATATAAGATTCTACAATATTAGTTGTTATTTTGTCAATAATATTATTAGTTGTTATTTTGTTGAAAGATACTACTACAAGTGATTTATAAGAAAAGCAAATGATTTATAAAAATTAAAAAATTGGTTTTTATAAGTAAAGGAGAAATAATTTGAGAGTTTTGAAGTTAATAATTAGTACAACTTTTGCTAATTTTTATCGTGGATAAACATCGAATATCTACCTCCTTATCACTCCACTCTCTATTCTATGCATCCAACCACCCAATTATACTTATAATTCCTTATTTAACATATGCATATCTACTTGGGAGATATAGATATAAAATATACCACCCATTTTATTTCATCTTTTGGTGAAAGATTGTCAATCACGACTTCGATGTCTTCTTGGTGTTTTTGATTTTTAAATTTTGTCCTATTTAATGTGACAATATTAATAACTCTATTTTCCGGCTAGTTGGGCACGCCTTGTGCTTTTCTAGTATTTTTAATGCAATTTTTTTTGGCCGTTTCTAAAAAAAAATGTGACAATATTAAGGATGAAGCATAAATATTGAAATGGCCAAAGTTGAAAAAATAAAAGTAGAAGATTGACCAAATTTCATAAGAAATAATAAAAGTACTAGGAGAATGTTAATAGTTTCACATTGAGTATATCAAAGTGTTTGATATGGCACTTAAATCATCAAGCTCTCTAACCTATTGAACTAGTATTTTGAATTGGATTCTCCTCATTGCTTAAATCCTAACAAAGAATGATTCTTTGTGCGTGATATATTTGGCCAAGTAAATATTAGCCTTGAATCATTTGAATACTACTCATAATGTGAATTATAGCATTTTAATATGGTTGTGTGAAAATTATGAGGGATATATTCCTTGTCAAGAAACACGAAACATGCTGCATGAATAACCTAACTATCTTATTCTACATCAAATATGGTGTACATTGTTAGGAAATAGGAACATTATTTAGAATGAGATGAGAAGACAGTCACACTGTTAGGAACCAAATGCAAACCCTCAAAACGAATGTTTGGAGTAATCGACCTTTTTGTCGTCGGTGGTTGGAAAATCTGCCTGCAGTAATAATATAATATACTTATAGTAACTAGTTTAATAGATACTTCAATTACTTACAGCTGTCAGATGATGATTTTTCCTTAGTTACACTATGCATCAACAACAACATGCTGGCTCAGAGACCAAATATTTGTCTTCTACAATCTAATTCATTTTTTTTGTACTACACATTTTTCTGTTAGGAACATCAAAATTCTTACATTAAACTCAAACCTTCAAAGCTACAGTTTTGCAGGCTCTCTGTCTCTATCAATATGCAATAGTTTTTAGTTTTTACCTGCTTTTCCCTCCGTATTTGGCTTACAGTACAAGTTTTTCCCTCGTAGTTGTAGCCTCGACAAAACCAATGACTAAAAAACCATGATTTACTACTTTGGCATAGATATATAGTGACAAATTTCAATAAAACAACCACCTACTTTATTATTAAGCTTATATTATAGTTTCTTAATCAGAGTAAACAAGATCAACCAAATCTTCTTCTCTTCCTCTTAATTTATCATCAAGAGAAGCAAGCATGAAAAGGAGGTTCCACAAAGTTTGCACTTCTCTAAAAGAACAAAGTTATATAAGTTATGCAAAGATTGCTTCAGCTGCAGGCTTTTCTGATATGAATCTTATCATCATAAAAGCAACATCGCCCGATGATTTACCGGTTCATGAAAAATACATTCAACACCTTTTGAAACTCTTCTCCATATCTCCATCTTCATGCCATTCCTTTGCCATTAGCTTCACCCGGAGATTCGGAACTACTCGAAGTTGGAGGGTTGCACTAAAGTCATTGATTCTTCTCCACCGTTTGCTTCGTTCTGTTCAAGGAAACTCTCCCTTATGGGCCGAACTTTTATGGACTCGTTCCAATGGTTTGATATCTCTTTATCCTTGTCATTTCAAAGATGCTACTTCTTCTTCATCCACATGTTCCATTTCCTACACAAACTTTGTAACTTCCTATGCACAATTACTCGATGAAGCTCTTAACTGTGTTGACTTGGACAACAAGAAAATTGAAAAGCAACAATACCAAGAAGAGAAAAATGAAACTTTTCAAGAGAAGATGAAAGAAATGGGTGAGATACTTGAAATCTTGCCACAGCTGCAAAGTATCATTGACAGGGTGATAGATTGTTACCCTATAGGAGTAGCAAGAAGAAGTTTCATTGTTCAATCAGCAATGAAACACATAATTCGCGACAGTTTCATTTGCTACACAAAGTTCAGAAGAGAAATTGTGGTTGTTTTGGAGAATCTCTTTGAGATGTCTTATAGGAACTGCATAGCTGCTTTCAATATATATAAGAAATCAGCAGTGCAGACAAATAAGCTTTGTGAGTTCTATGAATGGTGTAAAGCAAAAGGGTTGTGTGGTTACTATGAATACCCTTTGTTAGAACCAATTCCGCATATACAAATCAAAGCTTTAGAAAGTTTTCTGAGTGGCATGTGGCAGCTGACAGAGTCTTCTACATCATCTTGGTCTGATCAGGAATCTAGTTCAGTTTTCACTGAAGAAGATGGAAGACAACAACAACAGCAAAACATGATCAATGGTAATGAAAAGGAGAAGCCTTTGATTGATCTTGAAGGAGAGTATGATGATGATAATGATGATGTTAGTTGGGAGACAGTATTGGAATCTTCTGTTAGTTTTTGTCATGCTTATGATCAGAGTGACTTGTTCAGTTCAAATGGATATCAACAAAAATTAATGGATTATGAACATAGCTTAGATAACATGTGGGAAATTGCAACGTACAACAAGTCTACTACTTATAATCCTTTCTCTCAGCAAAGTCATGAATCCAATTACTATGGGAGATTTGATCATAACCCTCTGTATCCTTGGGGTCTATAATGGATTTCACCTAGTTCCACTTAATGTATTCTTGGGATTTATTTGTTTTTTATTATTATATTATTGTTTTACGAATAAGAATAGAGTTGAGGTTGGGTACTTCTGGCATACTTATGCAATTTACAAATGTGGAATTGAACCACTTAGGAAGAAATTATAAGCAAGTGTCTCAACACATTGACAGTAGCAATAGAATAAATAAAACATCGCAGATATTGTTTAGAATTTCTAATCTTTGTAAACAAATTTTAGAAATATAAAAGGCACTAATGAGATATTTAAAATTGTTCCTAAAGAGATTTGAATTTTGTCTCTTAAAGTGAGAATGTCAAATTCGTATAATGAACTCTAACACATGATGAACACGTGAACTATTGTGAATCTCAAATGTAAGCAACCAAAAAAAATGTAAAAAAATATGAATGTATGAAATTTTAATTGATTCAGGCATTCATTCAGGAACTGGAAGGCATAAGACTTCTAACACTTTTCATGTAAAATCAGCAGAACATTTTCACTAAGTTTACAAAAATTTGTTTTTCCTATGTTGGACTATTCATTCATGTAATAAACAAAGTTCAGCGAATTAATCATATTGTCCAATAGTAAATTTGATTACTTGCTACCCAAAATATACAACACTATATACATAATACAAGTGTACAATTCCTTTGCACCCACTTTAGTGGGGAAAAACAAAATAATTTAAACAGTTTAAAATTCAGTACAAGGTAGCAGACAATTTTGATGTGACCCCAGCACTTCCTCCATGAAAGGAACAACTTTCCAAAAAAGTTTTACTTGCAAATCGCCCCTTCATTATTTACTTCCGATGCCTTCGCTTTTGATCAGCTCTTTGTCTCTTCTCGTCATCCCACTCACGGTCATATAAGCTAAAAATAATCAATTAAGGACATGCAGTGCACCACTATTAACTGAGAGCTTACATTAATTAACTCCAATAAAAATATGAACTTAAACTCGAGTCACACATCTATTTAAGAATTTTAAATTAACTTTTCTTTTGGTTAAGAAAGAATGAACAGCATTCAATAAAAGGTATATAGATAAGAAGCACACAAACAGTCTAAAACGACGTGAACTTGTGAATAAATATGCATGCATATCAACCTAGTATTTTGCAATTAAGGATACGGATCTGATTCGCGACGATTCAGCTTGCTGGCTACCTCTTTACCATGAGTCCTAAGACTGGGTTCATCTATGTAACTGGCATGCTGGATCATTGGCCCTTTTCTGTCTCTTCCATCATACACTTGTGACATACCAATACTGGGGAGAAGAGGTGCAGGAGCAACTGGTGAGTACTCCCCAGGCTCCATAGTTGGTAGGTGCTCCCTCTTAAGTTTACGTCTCTTGGATGCAGCATTTAAATCCAACAACTCTTCTTTTAGAATGTTTGCTTTCTCTCTTTCCCTCTCTTCCACCTGCAGAAAAGAACAACAGCTGTATCATGTGTCTATTCTATGAGAACATCGGAAGTTAGTATAATGACTGTTAAACAAATTAGGATTCACTGCAGTCAAATTTTCCTGCAGCTCCTGAATTTATGCACTTTTTTTTAATTTGAATTCTATTTTCTCTCTCCTGCCATAAAGAACATTCATCTCTCGCAAATGCATGTAACTGTAGGTGACTGCAGGAATTACAACTGCAGTGTATCCAAATTCAAGTCGTATAGGATTGCATACGTGTATAAAAGTATAACAGTATAAATAAGAGAAAATCAAAATCATGAAGCAGCCTTAGCTCCACCTGTACAACAATTAAGTCCAGTTGAAACTCTATCCATAAAACCCCTATGATATCTTAAGTTATAACATTATAAGCTGAAATGAAATAATTCCTACTTTGTTGCATTTTAACCATGAAGTAATTGTTCAGAATACCTTTCAGCTTTGAAAACAAGTAGTATAAATCAATAACCATATACTATATTCGATTAGTATAAAGAAATAATCATACTGTATTTTGTTCCTTTAACTACTAAGGAATAAAAAAACTAGTTTGGTGAATAGACAAAGGGTCATATTCAGCCCCTAAAATATCCATAAATAACAGACTTTATTTTTAAGCACATATCCACTAGTAAAATATTGACACTAATCCATAGGGCTTTTCTGCATATATAATACTCTGTTCAAGTCCTTTCACAATAATGTACATATCCCTAGTAACACATCCAGTAAATTGAGACAATTGGTACGCACTCTTAGAATTTGGGCCGTAAAAATGCACAACATTGGTTCATACCTTAATTTCTTCACGCTTCCGATCACGAAAATCATCTTCTTTTCTACGTTTGGGATCATCCTGCAAAATAACAGCCTCTTCAGACCGTCTCTGTTCTTTTTCATCATGCCTTGGAGAAAGCCTTTGAGAATGCCTTGTAGCTCCATATCTCCTATCAGCATCTTCATCACGCCTACCAGCACCAAGAGATTGAGGAACCATATTAGGAGGTAAAGGGGGTGGCGGAGGCAAGTTTTGTCCATGGAAGCGGACCTCAGCATGAGATTTTTCAATCAATGTATCATTGTATCGTAATTTATTTCTATCATCCTTAATTCTTTCATCCTTAGCCTTGTCAGGGAGTCTATTGAAACTTCTCTCACTACCCCTCTCTTGCATTCTCTCAACAGATCGCTCTCTTCCATACCTTTCCATCGACCTGTCCCTAGGTTTTTCTACAACAAAGTCATCACCACGAGACTTATCCAGACGGTCCAATCTTTCCCTGTGTTCCCTTTCATATCTTTCATTACCCTTTTCTTTTGGCCTTTCCAAAGTCTTATCACCTGCTCTGTATATACCAAGTTCATCTGGTCCCACTTTGTCATCAGCCAATCGAGGATCCATCAGCTTCTCTCTTTCAGAGAATCGAACATCACCCTCTAAATCTCTTAGATCAACATCCCCTTTCCTCCGTTTACCTAGTCTGTCTAGGTCATCAACAGAACCAGCGCGCTTCTGAATTTTCTCACTAGACTTTGAGGTAGCTGTGTTTTCATGCCTAGGGGAATGAACTACACGAGAAGAGGATCCTCTTGTGAAGTCAGAAATATCATTTCCATCATCCTTCACCATAGAAGATTTGGCAGCTCCAATATCAGCCTTTGATTCATTACCAGAACCATCGAATGCAATTTTTGCCGATGGAGCCGAGCCTTTTGCGGAACCTGAAACACTGTTACCATTAGCACTGACTAATGAAGAGACGTTTGTTCCGGTGTGTCTTCCATCTGATGCATGGGTCTGAAGATCCTTGTCACTGCTTGAGGAACCAGAAGTTCTAGTAATAGTTTTTCCAGATCTACCATCTTCTTTCAAAAGATCTTGTTTTGATGATTTCAAAAGTGATCCAGTAGCCACTGAACGTTTCACAGCGGTTCTTGACTGAAAACAGGAGAACCAAATCAATATGGATAAACATAAAAGGAGTAAAATGGAAAATAGGACAAACAATAATTTAAGCAGTGAGACGTTTAAAAAAACAATAATTTTAGCAGGGAGAGGATCAATACTCCAAAGCAAAGTATGCAGTATAAATAGTGGCATCTGTAAGGAAGGTGTCCACCAATATGAATGAAACAACTATTACAAAAAAAAGAAAAGAAAAGTTTAGCAATGCGCACAGCTTCTCCCAGGGAATACGATTTTTTAAATAAATTTACTATTGAAATTGGCATTTTGAACAAAAACTTGGGTCCAAGATATAAAATTATTAGTTTTTAATGATTACTAGTATGAACTATAAATTACAGAAGTTTTAAACTATTTTCCTATCACATGTATTATTCCGGTTTCTTTCCCTCTACTCAAACCGTAAGCTGAGGCAATTAGCAGCTAGTCAACAATAAACTAAACAGAGATAACTAAATGCTACCTCAACATTTTTTGAAACGTGTTCATCTGGTGTCCTGATTAGGGAGTCTTCCACTTGCTTGGGATTTTCCGCGGATTTTAATGCTCCAGATTGTCCAGCAGGTGAGGGTAGAGATGATTGAGCATCCAATCCATTCACCATTGAGCTACCCTTGAGTTTAACGTGACCAGAATCAGATTTTGTTGCTGTAATGCTTTCGGTTCTTTCTGACTTCCCATCTGCAGTTTTTAATCTTACTGTCTGGTCTTTGACTGTGTTTCCAGAGTCCAAATGTTTCCCACTGGCAGATTCAGTTTGAGAAACATGAATACCTATCCCACTTTGTACAGCTGCAGATTTAGTCATAGATGGTGCAGGCTTCAATTCGAGATAACCCATACCAAATTCTTCTTCGGTAACCCAAGAAGGCTGCATATTGGATGAGATTAGTGTGCTAAAAAAGACAACAAAAAAGCTTGTAATAAGATAACAGCATACCTTCCTAGCAGCCAGTGCTGCTGCTACACCAGTTGCCAAAACCTTAAGATCCTCTCTTTCATCACTTTTAATCTTAGCTACCTACATGGAAGATGAATTTAAGTTTTTAAATGCAACAATGTTTCAAATAACAAGTTTAATATAGGGATAACTTACCCGCTTTTCAAGGTTTATCCCACTCTTCCGTGTAACAGGGAAAACACTAGAAATTTTAGTCAACATTATTAGAGCATTTCTAATCTCCATGTACTCGCTAGATTCCAGACACTGAATTAGTAACCGTGTGATTCTTTGACTCCATTTCCAGTGTACCTATCAGCAATATATACAAACATGAAATTGGTGCGCATATAGCAGTATCTCATGTAAAGTCGAAAAGAAACAAGGTAAGCTCTGCAAAAAACAAAGATTTCGACAACAAATGCAAGGAAACAATTATGAACAGCTGTAAACTGGCAAAAAGATGAACATGCCTTAATGAACTGTCCATATGTCACTCGCTGGCTATTTGGAAATCTATAATAAACAGCAAATCCCGGCATGTTTCCACACTCACGTTCATAAATAGATTCATCACTCTGGAAATAATAAAAGATAACAACAAAAAACAAGCGTAAACATTAGAAAAAATGAACAAGCACTGAAAAGCTATTAAAAAATTGACCAAAGAAAATGATAAAAAGTAAACAAATAGTTACCTTCCAATGGTAAGCAATCTTCAAAGTCTCATAGAGAAACCTGCCAAGCCGACCAACCTCATATTCAGTGCAGCAGCATATCATTGGTTGAAGAGTCTTACAAATAAGAACATCTATGTGGTTGACTGTGTTAAAATAGGGTGTTCCAAGGGAATGAAGTGTGTGTACAAACATAGCACAATAAACAGCATCTGGCATACTGAAAGTACAGCGTGGAAATATACAACGCTGAAGAAACTCCATGTTAATCTTCAAGGTATCAGGACAGGAACTTAACCATCTGTCTTTTTCATGAGAGAGCCGTCTGCTGACAGATGCAACATTTTCTTCATGCTTATGCAGTTCACTAATAAGACGATCAAGAGATTCTTGAATTCTTTCCTTTTCTTTCTTCCTCTTGCTGATTGCTGAGCTTGAATTGTCAGAAAGCTCCTCCAATGATTTAAGATTTGCATGCAGCTTGGCTATCTCTGACTGATAACGGTGTTTTGGAACATACAGATCATATAAAGTGAGACCCCAAAATGTTGCATAAAGATCAGGAGATAGGCTATTCCATGCTTTTGAAGGCAACATGGTTTTAACAGTATCAAGAAGATATGACCAACTGCATACAGTAATACAGTTGTAAATACTAATCCATAAAATAGCAAAAGAAGTAACATTTTAAGGTTCAAGTTTTTCAGCTAGAAGTGTACAAGGAAAGTTTTAACAAAATACATGGAAAAAGTTAGAATTATAACCTAATCGGCTTATTGTTGGAGCCAATATCTAGAATCATACTACCAGAAGAATCTGCAGGGTCAGACTCAAAGTTCGTAGATGAATCATTTGCAGCATTTTTATCATCCAAGGGCCAGCAAACATCAGGAGTTCTCGGAGACTTGAAAAGTCTCATAACAGGACGATATATCAAGAAAGCAACCTGACCAGAAAAAAAGGGATTAAATGCAGATTCAAGTAAAGAATGGCATGCTATAAATACTGCAACTCGAGGGAGAACCAAAACAAAAATAGAGATGATACCAAGCAGTAATAATCAAGTTTATAAGAAACATAGAGACATAAGGGAAACAAAAACCTCAGGATCCAAGTGGTAGAGATGGACCAGGTCATCAAGTGAGGGAATAAGAATAGCATAATTTGATCCTGGTGTGACTGCACTGCCTAGAAAATCCACATATTGAAGAAGAGTTCCATGGCATCTATCAAATTGTTCACTGACCATTTTAATGTAGGGTGCATCTGCATTGACGAGAACTCTGCAAAAACATTAAATTTTAGAATAAAATCTAGATCGTCAGCTCTAGCTTTTACAAGTTTAAGAGCTTACAGAGAACGATGCTGAGCAAGAAGAAGCAAGAGAGGGGTTGCCAACTTGGGTTCATCTTTAGGAAGTAATGAATCTCTAAGCCTGCTAGTTGATTTTATCAAGGCCTGAATAGATTTTAAGATATATTAGTGACTTACGAAGTGTATCACCAAGTCACATTATAAAACTTCATCATATAAGACTTCAGAAGCTCATAGCACAAGATATATTATTAACAAGAATATGAAAAACAGGACTTAATCACAGTTCACATTCGTCCATTGATCAGGAAGTTTATCTTTAAACTCAATCAATTATGCAACAAACAAAATGATGCTCATTGCATGTCTTTGCTAAATTTTCAAGAACCAAATGCAAACAAGTGCTAACAAAACAACTGTGCCAGTATAAATTAAAACAGTGAATCGCCGCATCAACAAAACTGTCTCCTTTTCATTTCACCTAGAGTAGAACTTTAATATGTCGAAAGTGCCAAATCATCAAAATCTCCTGCTTTCCAAAACCTTCAAGATTAACTTTTTGTACCTTATTATTTCGAGTCATCCCAAAAGAAGTTGCTTGATATTTCAGTGTCTCACTCCCTGCCATAGCATCCAGCTGCTCCTCAGTCAAGTTCTCTGTGTACTGAACATTTGCCATTTGTTGGATAAGCTCCTAAAAAACAAGCAAAAATATTTATTTACGGCCAGTATTTGTACTTACAAGAGCCATATCTCACACAATAGCATTATTAATTGAAAAATCAACAAAGAAAAACCTGCAGTAGAACAAGCTCAATTCCTTGTCCCCTTTTTAACTGGTTCACAAGATACTGGAAAAGGCCCCGCAATTCCATAGATGGGTATTTTTTGCATCTGTCATAAAAAGATGACTTGAACTCATGAAAGCATTCAAAGAATATCATGCTCTTGAAACAACATACATAAAACAGCATACACAAATCTGAACAAAAACAGGCAATGATGGAAACAAAATCAATGAAGTCAAACTATCTATAGCCAGTAGTACGAACATTGCATTAATAAAAATAAACATGCTGAATCTTACAACAAAGCCAGCAAGAAATTGCAGTTTCATCAACTAGAAAAATGTTTAGCAGAGACCCTCTTAACTTGCTATATAATAATTGCCTTACATCCCAAGAACTGTGCCAAAAGAATATGAAGAAATTGTTGAATCTAATTCTGGAGAGGTAATCTAGTACTTTTCTCACCAGCAGATGATTAATTTTCTCAACAATGTAACCAATGGCACACTCTGTCAAGAAATGGTGTATACAAGGTCCTACATTTGCTTAAAAAATTTGAGGGTCAATGATATCGACCATACTATTGTATTTGTTTTGCACGCTATTTGTTCAATTTCTTTTCCATGCACCATCACTCTGTTTCCATAATTATTTCTTATTGGCCGACTGCTGCTTGAATTCATTTATAATTAATATTGCTGGTCATTTAATCACAATCTCTTTCATTTCACAAATAACTGCATTTGTCTAAGTACATATTTTCTCTTTAATAATTCAATTAAGCATGCATCATATTTGCTAAAAACTGATATTCGTTTTCGAAATTTTTATCTACTTCTTTTACTAAATGATGAAAGATAAATCCTAATTTCCTCCGATGTCCTATTGCTACACACCCTTATTCCATAGCTTTATTAAGCTATTTATTTTTTCAAATTGTGTATTTTTAGAGTCACATGTATGTTGAAAGTAGCTAATTGATAATATAACTAGGGCCCTCTAAAGAAGCACACCAAACCAATAAACACACAGTTCAATTCACAAGTCCGGGGAATTTAGAAAGCTAATACAGAATAAAATCACACCTCAACTCTATATTATTAAGCACTGAATTTTATATAAATCAACACAATGCTTTAGAGAAAAAGAGGGTGAGAGAGAAGAAAACCAAACCAAACTGTTCCAGGAAATTCAATCCTATCCCTCCAAAGCAAAAACAAAATTCTAGGAGAATAACGACCCTCAAAGTTGTTCAGGATTTACAAGTATGATCAGCAATGTAGCAAACATAATGCAGCGACAAGCATACCATTCGTCATTTTTGAAGTATATACACCATTACAAAACTTGTTATGCTATCCATTCATCAGAAGAAGGGCAACTCATTCTCAATGTGCTATACAGACAGCACAAACATAAATTGTCCTGTTGTAGTGAACTACCGTAGGTCAACCAAGTAAACTACTGATGATTAAGTCAAATGAAATCTGTATTTTCTGAGTTCGTCGTATTTGAAGAAAGAACAGACTATCTAACAGAACTACTCCATTATGTCCATTTGCAGATAAATAGTTTCAGAAAGAGTTAATGGTTTCTTTCATATCTTAAGGTCTCCATTAGCATTACAAGGTGAAAGTAAGAACTAATGGATGCTCCACTAACAACAATGCCACTACCAACTTAAGTCTCATCACATGGATCCAAACCTATGGGCAGCTCCACACCAAGGACAAAACGTATGTGTCCTACAGTTGGGTCTCCGCAATAACTAATCAACAGATAGCAATAACCCAAATTAAAAAGGCCAGGCTCTTCCCTCTCTACAAGGCCAGCAGCTTAGGAATTTGATCCCCAATTTTTTTTAAACCCGTTATCAATTAAGCATAGACAAAATGTTTAAGATAGGGTATATGGAGCTGTCTCCCTCCTGAAGAAAGTACCCAGTAGTAGCCATTAAAACGTCTTTTCATTATTGACATTAGAAATGACCAAAAATCACGAGAGCCATGGGTATCGCGCACACAATACAAATTATTATTCACTTTAAAATCACACCATTCTTTTATCTCTTCTATTAGATGACTTCCAAACATAGATCATTGAGAATCACAGATATCATGCATACAATACAGATGACTTCCAACTTTTATTACTGCACCTTGCAAGTACTCGCTATTTTATCTCCCTTAATTAGTTGTATCTGGAAACGGTATTGAACTCCAAGCTACCAAGGAGACATCACTAACCAGCTTAACGAATAACTTCATTTAAATCAGATAACTCTCGATCTATCGTGGTAGAGTCCTATTGCAGCTGACAAGTCACTTGTATATCCTAAGTGGCACATTAACTTTATAAACCATCCTTAAGAAATTTCATGGACAATGGACTAATGGAAGTTTGACTTCGAACTTTGCAAGGATAAAAAGAAATGCCTGCCCCTATCGACCAATACAAATCTGTTCCAAAATATCTATCACCGAATAAATGTAACTGCACGTCATACAGCTGTCTGCGCATGCCCACCAACTGGCAGCAAAAGTGGTTTGAATTGATCTGAATTGCCAGTCAGGGATATAAAATGCTGCTAGGCCCAGTAATCCTGCACTTAAGGTTGATCTGCAACCTGGAATTTGATACAAAGCATTCTGGATATATCTAAATTCTATAGGATGCCACACATGTACAAAAATGACTAGGGAATGTTACTAATTACTATCAATAATACACATGATATGACTCCAAAATAATAAGAGTTTGCACGAAATAGCTATAAAAATGCAAATATGACCAAACAACACATAAGGAAAAGGTTTTTCCGTTATGCTTTAATCACAGAAAAAAGTCCAATAAGATTCAGTCAAATATCCCGATAATAAATTTCGTAAGATCATAGTTGCTTCCTAAAATTTAACAAAATGCACAGGATAACTTGTCAAGAGAACTATATATAATATTGGTGCGAAGGAAACAACTATACATACAGGTGGCCCCAAAATGAAGCTAGAGATTGAAGCCAGTCTGACAAATTAAGCCCGTCATCCTTCAACTTATCACGTCCACCAAGTGCCAATCGCTCAATAACAACGTATTCCAAAATATCATATTCAAGCTGTTATAACAAAAAAAAAGTATGGCTCGAAATCAAGAACAATCAACCAATTTCCAAAAGCAGAACATGATTGATGTAAAAAAGAAACAGCATATGGTAAAGTACCGTGACATATATGAAAAGAAAAACAATTGTGCCTCAAAGGCTCAAACTAATTGGAAGGCTTCCATTCATAGATGGTTGTGTTAGCATAATTCAAGTTTCTCTTTATTATCCTCCTTTATTGCACACTCTTTTCCAGATTTCAGTAGGACGGAGGTGACTCAAAGGATTGGAAAAAAAAAAATCTTATTCTTAGGTCACACATGTCTTGCTGCTTATTATGAGTTTACATGTTACGATATCCCTAGTGGATGCAGTGAACAAGATAGCGAACGGAAAATACAAACCTGAGTCAAATACTTAAACGCATCCACTACAGGAGTAATCATGTCTCTGTATGCCTCAATCTGCATATCACACAATATGAAAAAATCAACATAACAGAGTGAACAACATCATATAGGCCAGGGCCCTTCAGACTTTGCGGAATACAAGCTCTAGTAAATCAGCACCTGATGAACAATTGTTCGAAGGACGGTCATAGGGTTGGCATGAGCTAATTTTGCGACCATCCGACCCAGCTGCTTCAAATTTTCCTTTGCCAGCCGTTTCAAAATACGTCTTGTGTCCAACTGCATAAAAATAAATCAAATAGAGTAAAGATAATGATGAATCAGGCTAGCAACATTGAACATGGATGGTCCACACATATATAGATAGTCAAACCTTGGCAGTTTGTCTAGCAGCCAACAGCATAGGATAGCGATCATCATCTTTTTCCCATTCACCATATAAATGATATCGTGCCTAGATAGGCAACGCTCATCAGACATTCATGTAGATAAAAGGTAACAATATATCACATACAAGTATAAACAACAAATACGAAGGAAAACCTCATAAGGAAGAAGACTCATTAGTTCCCAAATTTCCTGGCCAACAGCAGGATTAGCTGGAACCAACTGTAGAGAAGGTAGTAGACAAGTTCCTAAAGCATCCTCCACCCTTAGCCTTGCTTCCTTCAAGTGTAGGTGAGGATTTCGAATAACATGAAATTGAGGATTCAAGGCACCGTCACCATGACTGACAAGCTCAAGAGCAGAAAGGTAATAACCTCTCAACACCCTACAAACCTACACATTTGAGGGAGAATAAGGTGAAAGGGAAATCATAATCAGCATAAAATACATCCAGGAGACAAGTTACCACAATATTAAAATAACTTAATGCACCTTCTGTAACAACATAGTATCTCGGTAGAGAAAAGGTCCAGTACAAGCAAGCATCTGAAAAAGTTCCTTTTTAAGATCTATGAAAGAACCGTGCCCTGAAGGATTATCTACGTTCATAGCATCACTGCTGCCTCCAGTGGACGATCCAGAGTTTTGAAGATGTGCTTGGCGAATAACATCATATGGTGAAGAAATTGACTTCTCAATAAGCCTGTGTGAAGATCTCGGTATTATTTAAATATGTCGCTAAAAACAACAATGCAAACAAATTGTTGACCATAACAAAACTCAAAACTAATTGGCCAAAAACTATATGCTGTTAAATGCACGATATGCTACAAACATACATGCATAAATAAATTTTGGGAGTGCACCTACAATTTGGAAGAACTTATCACAGTCTATTTCAAAATATTTTGGAAGGAAATATTGGGGCAAAGTTTGGTGGAAGAATGCATTGTGTATTTGGTTGGTATGTTATGAAACATTTTAAAGCAATGTTGTTAGCGTTGTTTGTAACACAAAACAAATGTAATTAATAGTTGTTGATGCAAATCAAATGAGGAACTGTTTATAGCTATGAATCAGTGGATGTATTGCATATGTCGTCCGAGGCACACGGATCATATGTCCAAAATGCACCTGAAATATAAGTTCTCAAAGCTCGTGTTTGCATGACAGAGAGATTATACACAAGCCTTACCTAAACAAACTATCACATATTTGGATATGTTCGACTGGATTGAGCGGTGAGAGGCGTTCAAATAGTACATGTGCATGATACCTGTTAAAACAAAAGAAAACAAACCCATGAATATATAAATACATTAATTAGAGGGAATTTTACAAACAATGAAATACATTCTACAAAAAGAAGAGTCGTACTAAAGCCATAAATCAATGTAGTGGGACCAGAAAGGAACCAAATCTTAAGAAAAAAATTATAAACCTTGAAATCCATAAGATAGATCATATACAAACAAGTGACTTGTGCATTTGATCAATAAAAATATGGTATTTTTAACTAAAAACAAATGACTTGGAGAAAATATAATTTGATATATCATATATGAACCTCAAAAGAATACAAGATCCAAAGTTCACAAAATTCAGGTTGGGATTCAATAGAATGAACAGGATTCCAGCTGGATCAGTGTTATTAAATATTGGCAATAGCATCACTATTGCATGGCAGAATTTGATCAAATCGCTATTGTTCCCCGATATGCTATTTAATGCAAAATATTGTGAAATGGCGGCTATAATAACGCTATAGCACTTTCGCGTGTATCATAAGATGCTGAAAACCATACTCAATAATTTATACAAGGCTGATTAAATCATTATGTGTAAAAACATTAGCACATATGAAATTCAAGGCAAATATCTCCGGACAACAAAAACAATTTTTCATTTTCATCATTGTTGAGAGATTAAAATTCACTATATAAAAATAGTTTAAACTATTATTTTTTGACATGGTATCCAAAGCATATTAAACTGACATAGAAGGGGGAAGGCTGTGCATTTTGTTGAGACATAAAAATTTAGCATCCAAAAGATAAAAATTAACAGCTTGTTATAAACGGTTTTTATGTCTTTATAACCACGTGCTACAAGTATATTTACAAATCAGCATACCAGTCATCCACAGAAAGAAAACCAGTAAGCAAGCCCAAAGTTTGACTGGTTTGAAGCTCGGATTTCCGCTCGTCAATTGCATCAGCTTCCAAGGCTATAGCAGTAAAGAGATCAATAGTGACATCCCCCGTTTTCTCTTCATCCATTAGATCTTTTCCAGTAGCAGCAAGGTTTATTTTTCCAATTTTATTAGCCTGTAATCAAGATTGTTAATCTTCTTGATACCAGACAAGCGCCAAAATAAAATAAGAAAACATTGAGAACAGGGTAGGTATAAAAACAACATGAATATATTAATATTATGCAAAATAACCACCAACACTAATAGGTCAATTTGATTGAAATTGAAAATTAAGAACTGGAAGTTCACATGTTCCAGTGAAATACCCAACCCAGATTGTTTAATTGAGTTGATGCAGCATTCAGAAACAAGCCACCTACGGACTAAGGAAAGATTAATAATGCAGGGCATTAAATAAGGAACAAGCACCATAGCTAAGAAAGTCATAGACAGGAGACCCTCATAATGTCTACGGCTGTAAAATTTCATGAGCTAACAGCCATATATTAACTTGACTATCAGGCTAACCAATGAGTAGTATCTAAGGGAAGTATGATCCAAGGAATACAGTGTTCTTGCTCTAGTTCTGAAGCACAGGAAGAGATTGGACTGTTTTCTTGAAATTTCAACGTATTATGGCGCTCTTAATCTCTCCATTTTTCTCTTTGGAATATTTTCTGATTTTATGGCCAGATTCCTGTATTTCTGATTATTATTTTCATTTTAACAATCAAGCTTTATCCTACACAGTACTATCTTTATTACAAACCAAAATAATATGGATAAAAAAACAATAAATAAACTTCCGGTGCATGAATACCTCGTCAAGGCGCTTGGAAGAGAAAGTGCTATAATGCTCAAATGATTCTTCATCCTTGGGGAGTAAATGAGCATATCTGTAATCAAAATGATAGTTAAAAAAGTATCTCATAAATTGCAAAAAGCACCTTCGGTCTACATTGCATTAACACGCTAATTATCAGAACATACATATGAACTACTTAGTTTATGGAATGATTATATGGGGCACTCGTTCTTCTACACATCATTAATTTCTCCTAGAATGTTTATCAACAACTCACAATAATGATTAGTATTAACAGGCACAAATGGTGGGTGAAAATCTCCTTCAATGTAACCACCACTTGGTATGGCCATAGAGCAAAAAATTGATTCAGTATTGAATAATTGTTCAGAATTACTATATACATATTACAGAAGAATGCAAAATGTGATTCATGAGTAACACACGAGCGCAACATCTTACATGCTATCAAGATCAATAAAATCTTGCTTCACCAGCAAGGCTGCAAGTCTAAAGAGCCCGTATGGTACAGGATTACTGACTTCCATGCGCTGATAATATTGAAATTTAAATCCAAGAATCTGTGAAGCATGAGACTGCATAGAAGAGAAAATTTTATGCTATAAAAAAATGCCCATTCAACATTTTAAATCTTTAAATTAAATATAAGAATGATCTAGGCTTTTATTTTATCTACCTTGGGAAAAATGGGAATCAGCTCTATAAACACATCATTATCAGGCTGAAGTTCAAAACACTCAAGTACCTGATAAGAAACATTCATCAGTAGCCAGATATAACAAGAAATGATGCTGCAGATAGGCACCTGAGGTTTATTGGAAAAAATTGCGGAAAAAGACACTTGAAGAGGTCCAACTTACAATATCGAATACACGGTTTGGATCCAAATCAAAATGGCCAATCAATGACTGCAGAAGTAAGCTAAACCAGAATTATGATCATTATTATAAAACAAAAATAGAAAAACATGGAATAGTCAAAACACTTCAAACCATTAAGACCTTAATAATGCCAATTGTTGATGCAGATCCTTTTTGAGTCGGCGCTTCAGAGTCCCGACAAAGTAGAGTGACCTATACAATTATCCTAAAGTTAATACAGCATACAACAGAATCTTATCTGGAAAGCAAAAGGGATAATTCAGCCAAAATCTCCAACTTATACAAATATCAAAGACTGACATTATGTCGTACTCAATCATGCTATATATAAAAATTAGAATGTCAAAAGAAACCATATTGTTGAAAAGGCCAATAAAATTTTAAGGATATGTTCCAATGTAATATCTATTAGCCATGTCGTGAGTTTTCTTAAATCTACAAAAGAGTTTCATAACAAAGCAGTCGAAGGAGAAAACAAGCATTACGATTTATTTTTTGAAACCCAAGCATTACAATTAAGTCCCTTCAATCCTTAAAGCTCTTGTTATTTCCACATTAATGAAACTTCACCTAACCAAGGGACAACAATAGCTGGACCCATCTTAATGTTTGATTAATTAGATGCCATCCTATCATTTAAACAACAAAATTTAGCATTCTCTTTTATTCCCCAAGAAACAACCACCTAATATTTCTGCCAGAGTTTCTAATATCTATTTGTCTTCCGTGTGCATGGTCTCTCTCTTAAAGTAGTGATAAATTATCTACTCAGTCAAACATAGTTTTCTTGGATACTCTTCTTGCGTTCAAAAAGGTTATTTGCATGTTCCTTATCTTGATCCACAAATCTCTACTCTCTCATTTTCTTCAAAAGCATAGAAAAAATGTCAACAAGCATCTCTACCATATACTCAAGCTATTTCAAAACTGTGATAGAAGGTCACATTTGTGAAAAATAGGTTCCATTTTGGTTGAGAATTTCCAAATATGTGTATCACAGACCAAGTAAAACCTGAAATCAATCAATTAACTAAAGTGGTAGAAGGGCATCATTTAGTACCATAATCAATTAACCTACAATACTGTTTTACTCTTCTTAAGATCTAAAAAACTTCCTGACTAATTGAACTCGGAAGAGGAAAGATACAAGTTCTCATATATACACTGTGTTCAGTCAAAACCTTAAGGGGTGCAAGTGCAACATGTAATAATAATCCATAGAAGACATCCAAAAAAGTAAAAAAAAAAAAAATAATTAATTAATAATAATAATAATAAAAGTCAAGAGAACGGATATTTGGATTATACCAGTTTGGCATAGCCCTCACTCTCTTCTCTGAGAAGGTTGAATTTGGTTTGCTGATAAAGAAGTCGTGTATTAACTCTGACCTGAAGTTAACAGCACAAATGAATCAAATACACACGATAATGAAATTCCCATTCAAGAAGACGTAGTGCACAGTAGAAGAATCTAAATTCTGAATATTTGATTCTGAAAAGTTTCTCTGAATACAATAGGTTTTGGGTATTTATAGGTCAGTGTAGCTTAATGGATAGGATTACACATATGCAGAAATTAAGTGCTCACCTCTTTTCCTTTCAACTCCTGAGCTTTAATTTTGATAAACTCGGCCTCCCCCAAAAATTCTTCCTGCAAATGCATCACATACCGATAAAAATTTATAAATTTGAGAAACCCACTAATGCATAAAAGCTCAAGCTTTTGTATAATTGCTCAACAAACCAGCTAGAAGACAAAAGATGAACTATATGTAAATAGTTTGAAAATAAAGGAGACTAGAAAAGCAGACCTCGCAACGTTCTTGAAGTAACCTGACTGGAACCAATTCCGATTCTACAAGCCATCTTGCCTGTAGAAATTAAAACTTATAAGCAAAAACTAAATTGTGGAAAAACTCAAATGAATGAAGACCATAACTGTTGGACAAAACATGAAGATACACACACAAGACCGGATACTAACCAGCTTAATGAGACGAGATCGAAACTCTCCTGACAATGTAAGCTGTAGCCAAGGAGACATGGGCAAGTAAATTGATTTAGTGACCTTAGTACAAACAATATAGTTATAAATTCTTAAACACTCAAAGTTGCAAGACACTTCATTACATGGTTATAGGCCTGTAGATATGTACGTATGCACTTTGTGTGTTCTGATGTTTAAGAATGTGGGATTTCACATAAATCGACATTCAAATGATATTTCTATTATTGAACCAAATTTATTATTAAAAAACCTCTACCAATCTATGGTAAGTTATAATTGCTACTAATCCTTTACTAGCGAAAAAGTAGAATGGAAAAATAAGCAGTAAGAGCTGAAAAGCGAGCTTATCGAGAATTTCACACTTAAAAGCAAGAGTAACTCACATCTTGAGCCATTTGGCTCACTATATCTGCAAAATTTGATGCTACTTTCTCAGCTGAAGCTTTATCAGAAAATACAACGGAATCTAATGCTACTTTACACTTCGGAAATGGCAATTCACCCCGAACCTAACAACAATCATCAACCAAAAATCAGTCCTTTATCTAAAAAATGAAGAAATTAGAACATTGGTTCCATCGCCCAAATTGCAAAATCTTAATTGAGAAAAATCAGCAATTAATTTAGAGAGAGAAGTAACACACCATAATCCAAGAGAGCTCGTAAAGAAAGCGAAGCATTGGAACAGGTTGAGAGACCTTGAAAGAAGGGTTGCCACTCTTCCATTCGCGAACACAGTCCTCTGTTACATATACACACTGCACCGGTGGCACAGACATTTCTGATCACAAACCCTAGAACTAGAAGCAAGCGTTTGAAAATTGCAGGTATTTATGGAGGTAAATTCGGGAAGAAAGGGTTTAAGAATAGAATCGCATTCCCATCAATCACATCAGAATTGGGAAGAAGAAAAAGAGATTAGGGTTTCCACAGACAGAATGAAGAAGGAAGGGGTTAGCGTTTTCAAGGAGATTCTGCACTTTGGATTGCGGTATGAGTAAAAAAAATTATAATTATCTTTATTTGATTTTGATTAAAAAAAATGGTATGAGTAAATTTTACAGAAATAATGTACCAAAAACAAAATACAGAAATAAAATAAAATTATGATATGGCATTTATTTAATTAAAAATATATTGAGGTGATCATTTATCACATCTAAAATACAGATAAATTGTTTAGTGTTATAAATTATAAATTTTTGAATCCAGATCATTCTATTTTAATGAACACATTGTTTCGGAAAATTTTAATTTTATGACTTTTGAATTTGAAAATTTAGATTTAAAGAAGAATAATTAAATGGAGAGAGGAGATGTAGGAATTTATAACCGCGTTGAAAAATATAAATATATGTTAAAGTATTTTGGTTGGTGTAACCTAAAAAAAAATCAATTTTTGGCATTAAGCCTCTTGTTCTTAGAGGAAAGGATCTTACAAATCTATAATTCGGTTACGAGGTAAGTAAATTATCGCTAATAGATTGTTTCACTCGGTAATTGAATTCGGGATCTCCCAAAATTCATTTTTTTTGTAAAAACTCATTAACCACTCGAGTCAAATGTCTTGGTTAAATGTAGGTCAAATGCATCCATATGTCCTTTAAGTTTTTGGTTTGTAACACATAAGTCCTTTAAATTTTCAGTTTGTATCACATAGGTCTTTTAAGTTTTTTTTGTAACACATATATCTTTTAAGTTTTTTTTGTAACACATAGGTCCTTTAAGTTTTTTTTGTATAACATGATGAATATAACTTGAAAGGACTTATGTATTACATTTTTAAAACTTAAAGGACCTATGTGTTACAAAAAAAACTTAAAAAACATGTGTCGTACAAACTGAAAACTTAAAGACCTATAGATACATTTAGCCTGTATGTTAAAGTTTGTTTTAAAAGATGTATACAATTATATTTAATTCATATGCACTAAATGAGACTATCACACATTCACGATTATCCCATCGTTAAAAGTATGACTTTAATGACATGTGATTAAAAAATAACAATGATAATTTGCAATCAATTGATAGTATGCAGAGTTTTTATCTTGACGGTGGCATGAAAAATATTAACATAAAGTATGATAAGTGTAGTTCATTTGGTGACAACCATTGGACATTATTGAAAGGGTCGTGATTAATCTTTAGGTTTGATTTGAGATTTAAAGTTGTAATTTTTAACCATTATGCAATGTAGATGCATGTACATCTATTTTTACAAACCTCGGTTAATTATGCTAAAAAATAATATATCATTTAAATACATGTTTGTATTTCTTAAACCAAAATAAAATATAAAATAAAATTAATATTAACGATCATAGTCGCATTTGAAAGTGAAACATGGTAGTGAAATATGTTTGGCGAGGGTTTGATAGTTGGAAGAAAGTTTAAATTCAAACTAACAAAAGCAAAGTTGTTGGATCTATAAGGTGTGATTGTTAAATATAACATGAAATTTATTTTAAAATCTTCACACACATACGAACACACATATAATGTTCATTCTCAAACATCGGCAATCATATCTAAATCAATGAAAGGAAATAAACACAAATATGAACTTTGTTTTTGCCACAATCATGTATTTGTATCCAAAAACACTTATGATTATTCTATTTTTTTGTTCTTTAATATGAAAAAACTATTGGAATTTGAATATTATTTAGCGAGTGAATGTATGATATGAACATCATAAAATATATGCATGTCAAGAGAAGATGTAAAAACATTGAACACAGTCGATATAAATTATTTATATCTAACTTCACCTCCGTGCATCTAAAGACGCATTTGGAGTGTGACAAGTGTGTGTGTTGTCTCCACTAGTATCAACTGGCGAAGGAGACAACGTAAAATCGAGAGTGCTTCTTCCTTCAAAAGCTTGCCACCTTTGGAGAGCTTCTGGTAATGTCATATCAAAGTTGATCCCATATATGTCATCAACATCTGGTTTTGTAGGCTTCCACACTTCAACAAGAGACCATAATACATTCACCACATGACTCATGTGAGGGCGCTGATAAGGCTCCCTTGCACTACAATGTCCTGCCAACTCAGCAACCGTGTTGATGCTTGCATAAGTTTCTTCATCAACCTTGATTGTCTGGTCAATGATATATCCAAACGAATCCTTATTCAATAACATCCTACGAAACCATGTAACAAGATGAATATTCTCTTCTGATTGGCTGTCATCAAGTGCTTTTCTCCCTGTTATGATCTCCATGAGAATTACACCAAAACTGTATACATCGGCTTTTGTTGTTAGTCTTCCGGTGGCTGCACAAGTATTTGTTATAATGTTAGTCGTTGCTTTTGAGACTTAAACTGTAATTTATAAAGAGAAATTTATGATAAAATGGCAACATCTAGTCATCGTGACAATCGTTGGATAAATGAACCTCAAATTAATCGACTAAATGATTTGTTTTAATATCATTTTCACAAGTAACTTTTAAAAATAGAATAACACAAAAATAATTATTCATGTAATTTATCTCGACGAACAATGTTTGTACAAAAAACAATTGATGAATTAAAAGACCAACAACTAAAGTTTTAAAAAACAACAAAATAAATAGCATCTTTTTTCAATATGACCATAATTAACCATAGGTAAAAAATATTTTTAAAAGGTAGATATAAATGTTTACCTGCATACTCTGGTGCCATATATCCAAAAGTTCCAGCAAGTCTAGTTTGAAATGAAAATTTTCCCTCAGGAACAAGTCGAACTAACCCAAAGTCAGATACTTTAGCTCGCATATCATCACCAAGCAAAATGTTGGATGGTTTTAGATCCCTGTGGATAAAACTTTGTTGGGCCAACCCATGCAGATATTCCACAGCTCTAGCAACATCTAAGGCAATACTAAGCCTTGTTTTCCATTCTAGTGGTTTTATCCCTTCCTCTTTCCAATTGAACAAGTGTTTACTTAGAGCACCTTGAGGCATGTATTCATAAACCAAAATTCTTTCATTTCCATCCAAGCAATACCCTAAGAGTGCAACCAAATGTTTGTGTCGAACCTTTGTAAGCACTGCAATCTCTGACGTGAATTCATTTGTTCCTTTCTCGTCCCCCATCCCCGATTGCATCCTTTTCACTGCAATTTGTGTCCCATCGTGCAGTTCTCCTTTGTAAACGGTGCCAAAACCACCCTTTCCGACTATTTTTTCCTCACTAAAATTATATGTAACTCTTTTCAAAACTTCAATTGAAATCAACATGTTACCAACATCATAAACACTACTAGTGGGACTAAATACATCACTTCGATCACCGCCGGTAACAATACTTACCTTCACAACATTTTCATGCCCTTGATATTTAGGATGTACATTTATAGGTTCGAGTTTTTTATCTTTTCTCACACGACTCCTCAATCTTTTCCCAAACTTAACAATTATAAATGCCCCAATACCAAGCAAAATGACAATTCCCAACATAATTCCAACAATGATATTGACAACATTGCTTTTGTTACCATTATCTCCCAACCTAAAGCTACTCGTAGTACTTGGTTTATCCTTTCCAATATCAGGATTTCCACCAACTTTAAGAATGACACCTTTAGGAAATGACGGTACACGACCATACAAATTATTATTAGAAACATCTAGTTCTTGTAGGTGAGGCATACTAGTAAGTTGATTTGGTATGGTGCCAATAAGATTATTGTTTGCAAGAATCAAATTTGTTAAAGATGAAATACTAGCAAAATTCGGAGAAATCTGGCCAGTTAATCCCATGTTTTGAAAGTTGATAATCGAAATATCTCCACCAACACAAATTATACCTATCCATTTATTAGCACATGGATCATTACCCTTCCAACTTTCAGCAAACATGAGAGGATAACCAAAAGGTTCAATAACTGATAACAAAGTATTCACAATAGGACTACACGGTTGTCCTGGAATATTATTGCAAAATTGGTTTCTACCCCCATCCATAATATTGTCAACTCTAACACGATGTCTAAACTTTGGAGGCGAACCTTGAAAACAATTGTTTGTTAAATTCACTACCTGCAAACTTGGGAGGTTCACTAAAGAAGATGGAACAACACCAGTCATCTGGTTATCTCTTAAATTGACATCAAACAACTCATCATGATGTGACAAATCGGGTATAGGTCCTGTAAATGAATTACCATTAACCCATACTTGTTTCAAAGATGTCATGCCTTGTAACACAGTAAGAGTTCCATTGAGTTTATTTTTGCTATTTTGTCTATTTATCAATAAAGTCTCTATTGAACTGCCAGAAAGACTTGCAGGCAAAACACCTTCTAAAGAGTTACCAGACAATGCCAAAAAAACTAAGCCAGGGAAGGGACCATTTATACCAAAAAAATCTGGAATAATCCCAAAAATTCCGACACTCTCGGCACTAAATGTCTGGAGTGCAACACAATCTCTAAGAGAATTAGGAATTTGCCATGGAGACAAGGGGTTGTTGTCGATATTTACTTCTTGCAAATTGCTCATTCCTGTGAAGAAATCGTTAGGAATGAAGCTAAATTTATTGTCGTGAATGAGAAGCTTTTGCAGTGATTTTGAGAGGTAAGGGAATGAACCTGTGAGGTCATTGCTTTGACACTCAAAATGTTGCAAAGCTGTCAGCTTCTCAAGTTCCTTTGGGAGAAAACCTTGAAGATTTTGGTTGCCTATTTGAATAATAGTGACACGTTTTCTTGAATCACATTTAATGTGAGTCCATTCACATACATCAGGATCTGTCCATTGTAATGTAATTGGAGCTTTTATGGTGTTTTTCAAAATATTCATAACATTAGCATCTTGACACCTTGCTGATACAACAAAGACAGAAAACACCAAAACTAAAATAAAATTGAACGAACTTCCATAATCCAACTCAACTCTTACCATGATTTGTGTTTAGGAAAAATAGTATGAGAAAATAAAATTGTATATTGAATGTGAGGAAAAAAATAGCGAATCCCCCACAAAAGGGTTTAAGGGAAATGATCACACTGCATTCGTTAAGGATGAATGAGGAGGAGGAAGCCTCCAACGGAAAAAGTGAATTTTAGATAGAGTAAAACAAGCTTCGGAATTTTTATTAAGGGAAGAAGATGGTGTAATGACTGAGAGAGAGAAAATTGTACAACTGTTTTCTTCTGTTTAGTAGAGAGAGAAAATGGTGGGATGTTGTGAACCCCTCCATTTACTTTGGAGGTTTGACAAATCAATGGTTTGTAGAGCATTGTTAGTTTAGTTCTTGCACTTGACACGGAACCGCGTGTAATAATACTTGTACTAAGTTGTCTTTTCTGTTGTAACGTAAAAGTCAGATAAAAATTATGTAATCTTTTATATTTTTCACGTGTTATGATTCTATTTGATCAACTTGATACACAACTTAATATTTATTTTATTGCAATCATACTCCATATTTCAAATTGAAATTGACGTGATTACATCAATTAAAGATGATCAAGTGCGTGTAATATCTGAGTAAAAAAGGTGTGTAATATTACTATAAATAGAAAAATAAATATTTATGACAAATCATAGAATATAATATAGCAAAAGTAGTTCTTCGACAAGTTTGATATTTGTCATCAAATAGAGAATGAATTCTACTTTTAAAGTTGCTATTTGGGGTAATATTTCATCGATTGAGATTGTAGTTATATTTTATTTGTTAATTATTAGTATTAATTTTTAAAATAATAAGAATTCTAATGGTGTTTTGGGATATACTTACATGTGTTTTCAAGGCATAAGGAGCAAACATGCATGTTTTCAAAAACATTGAAACGGCAAACCGAGAAATTTCACCCTTTCATGTTGCAATTGTAATCCTTTTTCAAGGTTTTAGATGGCAATATCTCATTGCACTATTGCAGTCCGTGATATTACTATATTTCTATTGATTTTTTCCAGCTTCCTTAGATAGAACTTGACGGAAGCTTAACTTTATAATTATTTGTTTTCTTCTCATTTCTTCTCCGAGATATTTTTATATATTTTAGGCTTCTACAATTGAAAAGTCTTAACTTGCATTCTTAAGTTTTCAGCTCTTCATCTTTTATCTGCATTATACTATTCTTTCCCCATATTAATCTTTGGTCTCCTCAATGTTCTTCCTTTTTTTTTTCCTTCATTTCATTCCTTTAATGACATGATAGTCATTACTAATTCCTTTTATTAGACACATGCCAACTTGCAGAACACTGAACTTCTAGGTTCCAATTTAATTGGATGCCTCCTTATATAGACAAAGAAATTAGTTTAGTTGAAAGTTTTGCATTATGTATATACTATAGTGCTACACGGGTTGTGAGTTACTAGCTTTCTAGATAATCTTTTTGAGGAGATTTTTAATATGAGTTGGATTCCTTTAATTTGATGTAGTATTTCAATATTAGCTTGCTTTGTTATTGTTGTTGTAAAATTCTTGTTGCCAAAGAAAATTTTAAGTCAAGTGATTGTTAAGTTTCATTTTGATTATTAAATATTGTCTTCACAATTTTTTGGATGAAATATACTTAATGTTCTACATATTCACTATTTGCAACATTTGGTAGGGACTATCAATGCATGCAATCCTTTCGAATTTTGTTTTTTGAGACTTTAAATTTTGTTTCTCTCATAGGCATTAAAATGTACGTGTTACCTGACAAAAAAAAATGTATGTGTTAATCATGGGCCATATATACAAATTTTGTTAATTAAAATAAAAAGATATGCAAAATCATTAAATATAATAAAGCAAAAGTAGTATTTTGGCAAGTGTGACATTTGTCATTCATTGAGAGAGTTTAAATCTTTTAACCTTTCTATTAATAATAATTGATCTATAATTATTTGTTTTTTTTATGCAATTTGTAATTATTTGTTAAATTATTTTTTATTTGTATATTTAACTTTAATTTCAGTAATTATTTTTGTATTTATTCTATGATCACAATTTTCAAATACATATTGATTTTTCGTTCAATACCGAGACAAAATTCAACATATGCTTTAATTACAATTTGCATTGGTGAAGCCTTTGTTTCTCTCAATACATAAGCAAAATTCTAATACCTAATTGGAAAACCGAAGTAGGTCTATAGTTTTCTTGATTAACATGTACTATCATATATCTTGCAATTTTTCAAGTTGGTTATGTGATTCCCTTACTTTGACACACATTCTAGCATGGAGATCTAATTGATCGCACAACGTGAATCAATAGCTTCACTATAGTGTTGATGCTTTCCTTATGTTTTTTTTGTAAGTTATACTTATCCTTAAATATGAATAGGTTGCAAGGCAATTGTGCATATAAGTTATACCAATCCTCTCACCCCTTCAAATTCCTTTTAGTTTATCTTTTCCTTTTTTCTTACACTTTTCCAATTTTTAATTTGAAGAATGAAGTTTTCAAAAACCACACGCATGTGAATAAAAGTGAGTAGTAAACAGTAAGTTGTGATTAACTTTTTTAAAGGAGTTGATAACTAATTGTGTAAGTAGTATGATGTTGGTTGTGTTATACGGAAATGTGTTTTTTGTGAGCCAAACTTTGGTGTTATCTTAAAAAAGTCATGTGTGAGTTTTGGAACTATGTTGAAATTTTATGCTAAGCTTTTATTTCAATTTCTTACATATAAATAAGATCAAATTTCTTATATATAAATAAGATCAAATTTATCTATAAATAGTGGTGTATTTTTCGTTCATCTTTATTTACTTCTCAACATTTTTTTACTAATACTTCTCGGTTAAAATTGGTATTTCTTAAATTTTTCGAAACTAGACTTTGCAGTGACAGGAAAATTAGGCTTAGTTGATGCAATTCCTCCTATTCCTATGAGAGAATCCTAGACCGCTATGCAGTGATGTTAAGCAAAATTATTTTAATTGTCATGGTTCCAATTGTCCAAATTATTCTTTAATATTTAGTGAAGATTAATTTAAATATATTATAAAACTTAAATATACTTAGTTTTATGTATAGTTGTAATTTATTTTTATAGTATTTTAGGAAAATGATAACCGGTGCCTCTGGGGCACTGGTTAAGGAACCAAATATAGCAATCTGATATTGGAAATTATGCAGTCAACTCCTCAAAAGTATAAAGAATGATATTTTCATTTTAAAACCTTCTTTTTTTAGGTTTCTTAGACCATGTACAATGGTAACACAAATTCAACACCCTCTTTTTTACTTTTTACACTCCACATCATTTTCTCTCTCTTCCATTTAATCATTCAACACACATTCAATTTTTACTCTCTCCAATAGTTTTTTCATTCAACACCCTACCCCACCACTTTTTATTTTACATTCTTATTTAAATTTAAATTTTTGTTTTTATGATTAAATAAAATTACAATTATCGATTAACATTAAATTAAAATAATGAACACTTAGCAAAAAAAAAAAATTAAATAATTTTTTTTATTTTCTTAACATCGAATGTAATACATCACACAAATAACGTAATTAGTACGGTACAAAATTAACACTAACAATATAATTTAAATTTGGGTGTTGAAATGATTATTGAGATTCATTTTACTAAAAAAAAAGGACTTAAACTTTAAAATTAACACTAATAATATGATTAAGAGAGTAAAAAATTCGGATTTTTTTTCTTTGTCCAAATGAAATGAACCAAGTCTCTATTTATAGAGAAAAAAATTTACGAATTTTGGTGAAAAAATAAAAAATTAATTTGCAGTAAAATAATTGAGTTTAAAGATAAGGATACAATTAAAATCCGGTCAGCCAATAACAAGTTGCCACGCGTCCCACTCTATATTTCTTTGTTTTCTCTCTCCGCTCCCGCCTGCAACCATGCGCGTTGTCTGCGCGTGTTGCACACGTGCCGGTTTTCAAGCAATAAACGCAGGCCACGTGTCCCCTATGTTCAGATTAATCAACGATGACTTGAATCAACTCTGCTGCAGTTTTTGTCACATTAATCAAACTTTTGAAGACTTTTTCTATGCTTACTCTGACGCTCAACAAGACAATAAATCACCATTGTACATGGTCTTAACCAGTGCCCCGGAGGCACCAATTAGCATGACCCTATTTTTAAAACTTTCCATATATAAAAAATATTATATTTTATATTTTTAAAGAAAACTTCTCCCGTACCGTGTATGGGTATACACACTGGTTGATTCAATCACATGTATTATCCATGTTAGTTTATGGCTCAATTTGAGAAAAATAGCTCATAACTAATGATTGATGACTTATAGCTTATACTCCCTCCTTCTGTCTAAGACTGTTCTGGAATAATAACACTAAATTAAGAAAGGTGTATTGGATTGAGATTTTACAATACAATTTTATTAAAAAAATCTTAAAGTTTTTGAAAGACTTTGTGATATTATATTGATTTTGTGGGAATTCAAAATATATTTTTTAAAGACTTTTTACAATCAAAATTTTTAACACAAGATTTTGTAAGATTATAATACATATTTTTTAAGTTTTCAAAGTACATTACAGATTTTTATGATTTTGAATGATTCAATGAATTCAAAGATAAAAGAAAACAATAACAATAGAAATTTCAATTATTTAATTTTTTGGTAAAAGAAATTTCAATTATTCTGACAACAAAGTAGTAATTCTAACTTTATGTTTTTTCTAAATAATATTTCTCCATAGTAGATTCAACTTAAAATTCATCACTTTTTTTGCGAAAAAATATATGAAGTATGCACATGAGAACACAAACTTTGGTCAAAATATAAATGCATGTGCTTACCTTAAAAATTGCGAATTACTTTAAAAATATCAAATATTAACAAAGTAATAATAATAATAACAAATACTGTAAAAAATATTATAGTAATATTTATTTTTGTTTGAATTTGATTTGCAATAGAAAGAACAATTCATCTTAGTGTGAGGAGAGCTAGAGAGGCCAATTCATCTTTGTTGGGTAAACTTGTTTGGAATATCCAACATAATCAAGAAAAGTTTTGGGTTAAAATTGTTCGGAATAAATATGGTGTTTGCAATAATTTCTGGGCCGAAGGTACTCAATTGGGGTCAGTTATTTGGAACTCTATTATGAAGGCTAAATCTATCTTCCATGATGGGTACTACTTCAGAATTGGTGCAGGGGACTTCTCCTTTTGGTATACCGATTGGTCTCATCTTGGACCTCTTTGTCTGCTTGTTGACTATGTGCATATCAATGATGTACAACTCAAATTTAAGGATGTTTATACAGAACACGGTATAAATTTGCAAATCCTTAGAACTCCCCTCAATCCAAATTTATTGACCTTCTTGGGGTCTCTTGATGTTAATCTGAATGAAAGAGTGGTTGACACCTTTACTTGGCATGACGAGCTAAATGGCCAATACACAGCTCAGTCTGGCTATCGCTGGCTTCTTTCTCAAAATGTCTCCACTACTCTAACTGGTTCTTGGAGTTGGATTTGGAGGATTAAAGCCCCTGAAAAGATCAAATTTTTCATTTGGCTTGGTTGTCACAATGCTGCCCCTACTTGTGAAGTACTTAGTCATCGTAATATGTTACAATCTAATACATGTTTGAGATGTATGAGAGAAGTTGAATCTTTGTTACACTGCATTAGAGATTGCACCTTATCTCGTCAAATGTGGTTACAACTTGGCTTTAACAAGCTAGATTTTTTCCTTCAGAATGATTTTGTTCAATTCATGAAAGATGGAGTATTAGGTAATAATAATAGTCTTTTCCTTGCTGGTATCTGGTGGGCTTGGCGAGCTAGAAACTCTATGTGTATCGCTAAGGAGAATTTCCCTCTTTACAAACTCATTTCAGCTTCGGTTAGCTTGGGAATTGATATTTCTAGTTGTTTTCCAGCCCAAAATCTTAGTCCCAACATCAACAATATTTATTGGCATGAGTCTCGAGAAGATTCTTCTATTCTTAATACTGATGGGAGTGCCATTGGAAATCCCGGATCTGCTGGGTTTGGTGGTCTTTTGAGATCTGGAGATGGTGATTGGGTCGTTGGATATCATGGTCACATTGGTGTGAGTAATATCCTCCATGCGGAACTACTTGGCATTTTTCATGGGCTCAAAATTGGTTGGAATCAAGGTCTAAGAAATGTTATATGTTACTCTGACTCTTTGAATGCTTTGAAGTTGATTAAAGATCCTATACAACCGTTGCATATGTATGCTACGTTGTTGCATGATATTCGAATGTTATTATTTCAAGACTGGAATGTGGATTTACGTCATATTTTTCGTGAAGGGAATCAATGCGCTGATTATTTAGCAAAATTGGGATCTTCTAAAACAGATAGATGGAAAATGGTGAATTATCTTCCGGCTGAATTGTCTGCTTATTTGCTGGCCGACAAGATGAGGATTGGTTTCCCTAGATTTTAATTCTTTTGCTTTTGTTTTTTTTCTTATGTTACCAAAAAAAAAAAACAATATGTAGTGGTTTTTTTTTTATAAATACATATATAGTGGTTTTTTTTGATTTGTTTATGATAGAAAGAACAATATGTATATAATCTGAATAAAACAAATATGTCATTTTAGAACACAAGTGTAGCCTGAACTATAGAAAGAGCAAATATATGAAGATCAATGGCAGAAAAAAGATGCGCAGTGTAAAGGAAATAATAGTATAGAACAAAAACTGACGGGATTGTGGTATATATAAACAATTGCAAGTTTTGGTGAAAGGAAAAAAAATTGACGGAATTTTTTTTTAGAAGGTTCAGAAAGTTTCGAGGGTTTGAGTGAGATTTTGTTGGATGAATGTAGCAAGTGTGTTTTTAACTAAAAAGTCTCACAAAATTCACACTTTGAAAGAATCTATTTAAATCTATAAACTTTTCAATACCATGAGACATTTCATAAGTCATAAAAAAATTCAATTTAATTCCAGCAGATTTGGTTGCCATAAAAAAAAATTCATAAATATCTTAATTGAATATCACAAGATTGTTTTAAACTTTATAAAAGTCTTGATTGAATAGCACAATATTGTTTTATATAAAAAAACTATTTTAAATTCCTTTATAACTAATTTGTACACCCGTGTCAAGCACGAAAATTATATAATTTTTTAAAATACTTAAAAATATTAAGAAATAGACACAGTGCATGTTGATTGTACTGTAGTAAGTAAATCTAGATCTTCCGATCATGATTTTAAGTTTAAATTTTAGTTTATTTTTTAAATATAAAGTTGAGTTTTAAATTTAGCTATATGATCTTCTATGAAGAATCTCAATTTGATTGAATGCAATACGATCATTAATTAGTGATTGCACTCAATCTTGGTCTAAAATAATATTATGAGTGTGACAGTAAAAATTTAAGTATCCTAACACATGACATATATATCGATTAGGAGGTGAGATGCGAGAAAATTTATATAGTCAGTGCAAAATTTCAAATCTAAACAAAAAATCTTAGTTTTGAACAAAAGAATTTCAATTTTGTCCTAAACTAACCATTAAAAATCTCAATTTTGACCTTATTTCCAATTGGTTTTTGACTCCATATCTCAAATAATTATTTTAGGCTTCTACTCTATCAATATCTCAAATTAGTTATTATTTTTTTCAATTATTTTTCAACTTGGTTATTCGGAGGGACGAAATTGAGAAATTTTAACTAAGATAGAGACCAAATAAAAAACATTTAGCAAAAATAGTAATTAATTAATATGATATACATTAATAGGGCGAGGGACATTTTGAGAGTGAGTTATAAAGACAAACATTTTTTATGAGACAAAAAAACATGAATTAATTTAGTGGCTTTCTCTTTTTTTTCTTTTCCTAAAAATTAGTGTGGGAAAAAATTAACCATATTTGACTTTTAATCATTTTAATTTGAATTTATATATGTTGTTAAACAAATTATTTATTATTTTTATCTATTAAACAATAAGAAAAATAGTTAGTTTGACTTTTTCATTAGGTTTGTAACGGCAATTTTAATATAAAAAATTTATAATCTATTGATTTATTTTATATATTAAAGAGATAGTATTACTATTATTATTATTATTATTATCTAGTGAAATTGTAATACTTTTCATATATATTAAAAATCTATATATTTATATGTTGTATATTACCGATATATTAATATAGATCGGTTATTATATATTTATATGTTTTCAAAATCTTAGTATTACTACACTGAAGGAAAACAATAATAATTTTACATTAGTGGTCCAATATATGCATTTTAAATTATTTTATATTTTATTTCCAAAAAAATGAAATTTCAGCTATTTTGAAAGAACATGTTTTTTAAAAGGATTTACATCGTAAAAGTATATTCTATAAGATGTTTATCTCAGAATTTTAGTTTATTTTTTTGACAAAAGTATTTTAATTTATTAAAATAGTGAAGATCCATTTTATTTTATCAAAAAAAATTTAATGAACACATCAATCTCTAATAATTAAGGTGTCAAAAATAATCAATCTCTAATATATTAATTAAGTGCTTGTTTGATTAAACTCAATTTTTTAAAGAACAATCAGTCCTAAGTATTCTTTTGGAGGGGCTAAGAATGTTAATAGTAAGCTATAATATAATTTTGGAACAATTAAATCAAATAAATTTACTTGAATAAGTTCTTCATTTTTTTCCAAAAACAAATATAATTAGTTCTCTACATCTTCTATTCAATACGAAGATGAAAAACAACGTTATATAGTTAGCGCAATAAAACAAAACATAAAAGTATTAAGAAAAAAAAACCTAAGTAGTATAAATTTAAAAAATAAAAAAAATCTTAAAGACAACATTTTTGAATCAAATTAAATACTCTCGATAATTTGAACCACAACGGCTCTAAAATCAACATGAAATATCGTTGTTATAAAACAGCACCTAAATTTTATATATCCCTGTAAAAATAAAAACAAAATGTCAGCTGATCATGTTTTTTGATCAAATTCTAAATTAAGTGAAAAACATAAAAAAGAAACATGGAAGAAGGAATAGTTGAATGATGAGAGGAATGATCAAAATTTGATGCAATATTTATAACAAAAAAAAAAAGAATCAAACCATATCAAATTTATTAATTGGTATTCAATGCATTTATTTTTTTTATTCTTAGAATCACAAAGGAAAAGAATATGCTTTAAAACTCTTTCTTTATTTGGACGTGATGCTCTAATTTTTTTTTTTGAGAAAAATTGAAAATAATAATTAAAATAATAATTAATTAATTAGTTAATATATTCATCTATGATAATGATGTTTTATTTTTTATTCTGAAAGAATATAATGATGTTTTTTATTTAATAATTTTAATGTGAGAAAGAGGTTTATTTTTTTTACATTTTATTAGTATTAATATTATTATTACGAATGAGTTATGAATATTTTTAATTTTGATTTTTAATAGATAGATATTTTTGAATTTAAATGCATCTAAAAATATAAAATGTTTCTTCTATGAATAAAAATATAAAATATCATTTTTTTAATAATTTGTGATAATAAATAATATGTTTAGTACTGCAGTGATTATTTTCAAAAGATGCATCAAAAGCCATTCAATATATTTCCATCACAATTTTTATTCTCGATTTTTTTGCAAGGATTTTTCTCAATTTGAGAATAATATCAAACAAAAATAGTTATTCTAATCCTATTTCCATAAATATAAATACTTTCTATACAAAACAAATTTTTTGTTGTATTTAGAATGATATCAATTTAACAAAAAAAGTGTAATAGTAATTTTTTTTGAGCAATGGCAATTAATTTTGAAAATAACAATTAATATCAAATGCATGAGAGGAGAGAAAAGAAGGATAGAAGAATATTGTGAGGAGAGAGAAAGGTAAAAAGTTCTAGCTTATTATATTATACTAGTATAACTAACCCGTACAAATGTACGGGTTAAAATTCAAAATTATATTAATTTATATAATTAAATTAAAGTAGATTAGTTGAAATATTAATTTTTTTAATTCAATTTTTTTTGTATCTTATTTCTAATTAATGAATTTTTTTTTCTTGTAATTTATGTTTTTCTAACTACTTGCGAAAATGATTTGATATTTATATTATTTAATTATAAAAAATAATTATATATTTATGGATTTAAAGGGATAGAACATGGTGGACAGTGGTATTCCACTCCCCGTTTTCAACAGTATGGTGTTTTCTTTCCGTCCCCGTAGAAATTACAAAAATAATAGGATTTGTTTTAATATATAAGTACAAATATTGTCTTGTATAAATTACAAAATCAAAATACACTCATATTAACATGAGTGTAAATATAAGTCATAGTTAATATTTTTGAGAATGATCTCCCACTTTCCGTTCAACGATATGATATTTTTTCTCCCATCCCCGTAGCAATTTTAAAAAAAATATAGGACCTTGTTTTGATATGTGAGTATATTTTTATTTTTAAAAAAAACCTCTTGTATTAATATATGATTATTAATATTGATCCCTGTAAATTATAAAGACATGCATTGATATTAATATAAGTGTAGTCATCATAAAAATTACAAAAAAAATGGGTTTATTGTATTAATATATGAATAAAAATATGTTCTTAATAAAATAAAAATAAAATAGGAATAAGTATGATTTATATTTGGTACAACTTAGTAATAAAATAATGATTGATAGAAATGAGTTAAATTTTGTATGAGAACAAAAGTTAAAAATTAAACTAATAAAATATACTTTTATTTGAGAAATTATGACTTTTTTTTATCATATATAATAATATTTATATAATGGTATATATTAATTCACACAACTTTATTTAAAAAAATTAATACATATAATTGTTTGGGTACTTATACTTATATAATAGTAATTCAGTTTTTGAATCAACTAAATTTTTTATGATATACCATTAGTTATGATGATTAAATAAAAAATAGTTATGGAAAATTTATTAAGAAATTTTTTCATTAAAAAAATTAATCTTAAAATTTTTTTTGTTATTTGTTAGAAATCGGTTTGATTTACTTGTTTTTATCCAAAAGTTTTGTTTGTTTTTGTTTATAACTGACTATTAATCTTAGTTATGCATAATATGTGTCTCAAAAATATCTTTAAGAAAAATTCTCATAATTAAAAACGTGTCATGAGTGAGAATTGAAAAAATGATACACTAAGGAATTCTAAAAAATAAAATAAAATGTATCATAATTAAAAAAGTGTCATGAGTGGGAATCGAAGAATGATACATTAAGGAATTCTAAAATATAAAATAAAATGTCTCATAATTGAAAAAGTGTCTTGAGTTGGAGTCGAAGAGTGGTACATTAAGGAACTCTAAAAAGTTAAATAAAATGTTTCATAATTGAAAAAGTGTATTGAGTGGGAATCGAAGAGTGATACATCAAGAAAGACTTAGTTTGTTATGTAGATGGTCTCATAGTTTGCCACATAGGTATATGGCTACTTGATAGCTTGCCACATAGGATTATGATCAGGAGAGAGACATCCGTAAATATATTATACTAGTATAACTGACCCGTGCAATGCATGGTTTAATATTTAAATTTATAGTATATGTTATTAATTTTTTTTTAAAATTTAAGTTAATTAATATAATTTTTGTCAAATAGTTTTATTTTTCCAATTATTTGTGAAATTAATTTTATATTTCTATTATTTAAATATAAAAATAATATATATTTAAGAATTTTAAAGAGATAAAATAGGGTGGAGAGCGATCTCTCGTTCCCCGTTTTGAACAATATCATGTTTCATTTCTAGTCTCTATTGAAATTACAAAAAAGATAGGTCGTGTATTAATATATGAATATAAATATTGATCATCGTTTAAATTATAAAATCAAAAAACATTCGTATTAATATGAGTGTAAATATAAGTCATAGTATAAAAAATAGGTTTTCCATATTAATATGTGTATAAATATTTAAGTTCTAATAAAAAAAAGTTTTTCGTCTCATATTAAAACATTCGTAGAAAAAAATATAATTCTGTAAAAATTACAAAAAAAAAACACGGTGAGATACTATTTTGTTTAATGCAGTGAACACCCCGACTGTCCAAGCCGTCTGCAAATTACAAATAACTTCCTGACAGTCTATACCGTCGTAACCATCCATCAACTATATTAATATTTATTCGTAATGACTTTCCGACGGCCTAAACCGTCATCAAGATTAATTAATTCTGACACACTTTTATCGACGGAAATTACATTTGTCGACGGTCAGGACCGTCAGAAAGTATAAACATCCTGACGGCTAAGGCTTTCAGGATAATAATTTCAGTGGACGATAATTTCCCGACGGCTAAAGCCGCTGGTATGTATTTATCATTTATTTTTAAATATTCTCATAATTTGTTGACGGTTTTTTTCATTTTTTGACGGCCTGAACCTTCAAAATATTTCCTGAGGGCCTAAACCTTCAACCCCTCTTTCTCAGTTTGGTTGGAAAATGAAGGTTTTCTTGTAGTGAAAAAAGGCACTTGTAATAATATATTACTATAAATATTGATCCCGTGTAAATTAAAAAAAAATACAGGTATATTAATATAAGTGTAAATATTTTTCATAAGCAATAAAATAAAATATCATAAAATTGTCTAAAAAATAATCATAAATATATAATTTTAGTTGTTGGTGGAAATCCAACCGTGTGGTATTGAGCAACTTTAAATTTGTGAGACAGCTATCCCACCCTTTGAGGTGTCTCCAATCTGGCGATAGATTAGTCACTGCGTTCGGCGGTGGTTACTCCAATCTCAACAAAAAAAATTAAACCGTGTATCTCATAATAAATTTTGTTCGTGAGAGAGACATAGATGACACACATAAATTTTGGTTCATTATAGATTGTCCCGTGAAATTTTGTTCATGAGACATCCGTAAATATATATTATAGAGATAGAGATTTTTTTGACTAATTATAGAAATAGAGATTATAGAAATTAGTAACTTTTTAAAAATAATAGTTAATAACAATTAAGTAAAAAAGTACATCATAAAAAAAGATTTTTGTTGTGGGTGGGAATTGAACCATGTTCCTTTTGCTACAACTCCTAATTAAACCTACATAGTATAAGTAAAAATATATATTATAAAAATAGATTTTTTGTCGTTGGTGAGAATCGAATCATGTTACTTTTACTAAAACTCTTAACTAAATCTAAGTAAAATAATATAAAAATTAGAAAAGTGTTGTTGGAGGGAATTGAAGGGATTATATTTAGCTTGCCTAATTGCTTAAAACATAAAACCTTGAAATCTTGCCACATAGACATATGAAGACTTGGTTGCTTGCCACATTGGATGATGATCGGGAGAGAGACATCCGTAATTATATTATACTAGTATAACTAACCCGTACAAATGTACGGATTAAAATTTAAAATTATATTAATATATATAATTAAAGTTAAAGTAAATTAGTTGAAATATTAACTTTTTTTTAATTTTATTTTTTGTATCTTATTTTTAATTAATGAATTTTTTTTGTCGTATAATTTATGTTTTTCTAATTATTTGTGAAATTGATTTAATATTTATATTATTTAATTATAAAAAATAATTATATATTTAGAGATTTTAAAGGGATAGAACATGGTGGAGAGTGATATTCCACTCCTCGTTCTCAACAATATGGTGTTTTCTTTTCATCCTTGTAGAAATTACAAAAATAATAGGATCTGTTTTAATATATAAGTATAAATATTGCCTTGTATAAATTACAAAATTAAAACACACTCACATTAACATGAGTACAAATATAAGTCTTAGTTAATATTTTGGAGAATGATCTTCCACTTTTCGTTTCAAAGATATGATATTTTTTCTCCTATCTCCGTAGCAATTTAAAAAAAAAAATATAGGACCTTGTTTTGATATGTGAATATAAAGTCTCATTTTAAAAAAATAATATAATAAACTCTTGTATTAATATATGATTATTAATATTGATCCCGTGTAAATTATAAAGACATGCACTGATATTAAAATAAGTGTAAATATAAGTAATCATAAAAATTACAAAAAAAGGGTTTATTGTATTAATATATAAGAATAAAAATATGTTCTTAATAAAATACAAATAAAATAGGAATAAGTATGATTTATATTTTTGGTCGAGACCGGGGTATCCACCGCCGAACGCAGTGACTAATCCCTCGCTAGATTGGAGGGTATGATTTATATTTGGTACAACTTAGTAATAAAAAAATGATAAAAAGAAATGAGTTAAATTTTTCATGTGAACAAAAGTTAAAAATTAAATTAATAAAATATACTTTTATTTGAGAAATTATGTTTATCATAATAATATTTATGTAATAGTATATATTAATTCATACAACATTATTTTAAAAAAATTAATACATATAATTAGTTTTGGTACTTATACTTATAAAATAGTATTTCAGCATTTGAATCAACTAATTTTTTTTATGATATATCATTAGTTATGATGATTAAAAAAATATAGTTATAGAAAAGTTATTATGAAAATTTTTCATTAAAAGTATTAATTTTAAAAAATTATTGTTATTTATTATAAATTGGTTTGATTTACTTGTTTTTATCCAAAAGTTTTCTTTGTTTTCGTCTATAAGTGACTATTAATCTTAGCTATACAAAATATGTGTCTCAAAATTATCTTTAAAAAAATGTCTCATAATTGAAAAAGTGTCGTGAGTGGAAATCGAAGAGTGATACATTAAGGAAGACTTTGTTTATTATATAGATGATCTCATAGTTTGCCACATAGAAATATTGGTACTTGATAGCTTGTCACATATGAATATGATCAGGAGAGAGAGAGAGAGAGATCCGTAAATATATAATATAGAGATAGAGATAAAGATTTACTTGTTTTTATCCAAGAGTTTTGTTTGTTTTTGTCTATACTCTATAATTGACTATTAATCTTAATTATACAGAATATGTGTTTCATAAGTTTCTTTTAAAAAAATGTTTCATAATTAAAAATGTGTCATGAGTGGAAATCAAAAAATGATACATTAAAGAATTCTAAAAAAATAAAATAAAATGTATCATAATTAAAAAAGTGTCATGAGTGGGAATCGAAGAATAGTACATTAAGAAATACTAAAATATCAAATAAAATGTCTCATTATTGAAAAAGTGTCATGAGTGGGAATCGAAGAGTGGTAAATCAAGGAACTCTAAAAAGTAAAATAAAATGTTTCATAATTGAAAAAATGTCTTGAGTGGGAATCGAAGAGTGATACATTAAGGAAGACTTTGTTTGTTATCAAGATGGTCTCTTAGTTTGCCACATAGGTATATGGGTACTTGATAGCTTGCCACATAGGATTATGATCAGGAGAGAGACATCCGTAAATATATTATATAGAGATAGAGATAGAGATATAAATATAAATATAAATATAAAGATAAAGATAAAGATCCCAAAACAATACACAATATAAGAGAGTGACTTTTTGCATTTTTTTCTTATGGTTATACTCTTATTTTAAGCCACCAATAAATTTTTATTTTTTTCTCATATGTTCTCTTTCCAATAAATTTAATATATTGTTTTAAAAAAATAAATTTAATATGTTATGATGTACCAAATATGAAACTAGGTTGGAAAGAGCGTGAATCTTAAAGAAGAAGAAAAATAAATTATAAACTAAAACGCTATTTGAAACACCGTCTAAAAAATAAGTTAAAGTCAATAATTTAGGGCCCGTTTATTACAAATTAAAAAATAAGTAATTTTGACATTAAATAATTTTGAGATTATATTTTAGAGATTTTACAAAAAATCAGAAGCTATTTTGTGTTTGTTTACCTATAAAAAAAATTACTTTTTATAAAAAAGAATCTTTAACTTGTTTGGATGCAACTATATAAAATTGATTTTGTATCATAAAATTACTATAAAGGACAATTATCAGAATAAAGTGATTTTAAAATATGTTGTTATATGAATAATACTCAAGTTCTTGTTTTTCATTATAACCATATAACCCTATATATAGAGCTACAAAGAAAACAAATTTTTAAATCTTATCTTATTTTTTTTTTGGTAACGAAACTAATCCTATAAATCTTATCTTCTATGAATAACAAATTAATCCTATAAATTTTAAACTATTGAAATATTAGAATAAATTTAGGGATATTTTTATCTTAAATTTTTTGACACTTGTTTTCTCTTTCCTCTAAATTTTTTTTATAAAAATAAGCTACTAATATCAGCTTTAGATTTTTAGCAGTTTTTAGATTATTTTCAGATTCTAATTATTTTTAGCAGTTTTTAAAAGCTATAACAAATAGATGTTATTTTCTTAAAAGTAATTATTTTTTTAAAATAATTGATTATTTAAAAAAAAAACAATAACAAACGGGCACATAATATAAGATATAAACTAATGTTAAAAAAATCTTTAATTTCATGCCATACAAAGTTTACCGTCAATTACTACTTGACCAATTAATGTGTAATAGTAATACTATAAATTTTAATCAAATATCGTTTCATCAAAGTAATAATATTTTTTTATGAGATAGTCTAATGACTAGAAATCCACCCTTATGGTGCGTTTGATCGGCTAACAAATAAGGGATTGAATATGACAACTTCAGTTATATTGTGTTTAATTTTGAAAATGTTAATGAGACTGGACAAATTGGGGTAGTGGGGTTAAGAGATTGGACAAAAGCAGATTTTTTTGTCCTTCACTGAACCATAAGACAACTTTTTTGTCCTTAGCACAAGTTGTCCAAAACATCAAAATAACATTTTTTTTTCACCAAACATCATAGAAGACAAAATTTGTTCAATATTATAAACGTTTGTTCTGCGCTGTTATGTCCAGTATTTAAATTTGCAGATTAAACGAACCCTTAAGGTGGATAAGTGAGATGATCGAAGTTCGAACCCGCCTTTACATATATAATATAATGTAATGTAATGTCCTACCAACTGAACTAAACTCATTTGAAAAGTAATAAATATTTTATAGATGATATTAATGAACATGTAAAAATGATAAATTCCATCATATACACAAGTATTACATGTGATTCATGGTGCACAAGTCGGGAAAAATACGTATAACTTAACTATAACAAATATTGTTTTATGGTAAAAAGATTTTATTTTTGATACATAATTTTTTTTATTGAAAGGAATAAATAAAGAGTTTTTTGGATAGTCCAAAAGTCCTAACTCAACTGGATTCGAACTCCAATTACTCCATGTGTGTGTGAATTTATTGATGACTTTATCTTTTCTTCTATGTACAAAAAAAAAGAGTTTAATGGATATTCATAGACGGTGTGTATGTTTTTTTTTCCTGATAAAAATAAAGGTTATTATTTTTAAGAAAATCTGATACACATATCGTGTTGAAAAAGAAAAAAAAAGATGCTCCAACTATACAAAGCAAAGAAAAGAGAGCACACACACAGACACTAATAACTCTCTCTCAACAAACAAACCCTTTCTTCCCTCTTCGTTCTTAGATCGCAATCGCAATCGCAATAATAATAATAATAATCCCAAACCCAAACAAACCCTAACCCTAACTATTCCAATCCAATTCTTGACGACTCAATCATGGCTACAACGTTGGTGAGCTCTGCCGGTGGTATGTTGGCGATGCTCAACGAGTCTCATCTATCTCTCAAGCTTCACGCTCTTTCCAACCTCAACAATTTGGTCGATAGTTTCTGGCCAGAGATCTCCACCAGTGTTCCTCTCATGTATACTTTCCCTCTCTCTCATTCTCGATCTCTGATTTTTCTATTTGCTTTCTAATGCTTTTTTTAGATTATTGAAATTTAGTTCTGTTTCAATTGGTTCACTATTTTTTAGTTTTGAATTAGCAGCTTTTCAATTGCTTCAATTATAGCAATAATTTTGATTTCAATTAGGTTTTAGTAGTGAAATTCTACAATTCAGTCTAGTATTCAAACTTCAAAGCATGCTTTTTCAATCAAGTGAATTTTTTAATTTTTTTTTTATAAATTTTATCTTAGGGTTCGTTACTACCTTTGGCTTGTTGTCATCACGTTTATTCCTTTGGTTACTTGATTAAATTAGTTTTTTTGGTGCAAACTGTTAAAGATTAAATGGGTGTGTTTTGTATGTATGTGTTAAACAGAGAGAGTTTGTATGAAGATGAGGAGTTTGATCAGCACCAAAGGCAACTTGCTGCACTACTTGTATCAAAGGTATTATTATTATGATTTGAACTATCGCATTCTATTGAAAATTGTGTGATGCTGTTTTTGCATATGGAGTCTCTTTCCATAAATAAGTATTTACTCTCATCCTCAAGGCCATAAGTGTTTTGATATCTATAAATTGTTATTTTTAGATGCTGGAGTTGGTATCGTGGTTTGTGTTTTGGTATCTAATTTTGTTTCACTCTTTAATCTTAGGTCTTTTATTACTTGGGTGAGCTGAACGACTCACTATCCTATGCCCTTGGAGCTGGTCCTCTGTTTGATGTTTCAGAGGATTCCGACTATGTCCACACTCTTCTAGGTTAGAATTGCTATTTGGTTGTATTCTATTTCATTTAAAGCCATATACAGACCGTTAAAGGATATCATTGTCTACAAAATAGACTGCATTGATAATATTGTTCCTGTTGGTATTTCTTGTTAGTGGTTTATTCATTTCAGTATAATGAACTTCAATACAATGTCGCTTAATTGTATGTGTGTGTTTGTGTATATATACCCAGCTTGACATTTTTTAAAATCTTCTTATACTTCCAGCTAAAGCTATAGATGAATATGCTACTTTCAAGTCTAAGGCCGCGGAGTCAAATGAAGAATCTACCAAAGTGGACCCCAGACTGGAAGCAATTGTGGAGAGATTGTTGGATAAGTACGTATGGGCTGTAAATATTCTTATGTTTTTTGTATCCAAGTGTGTCTTAAGACTTTGAGTTTCCTCAATTTTTGTTGCTTTTTTTCAATCCAGGTGTATAGTGGATGGAAAGTACCAACAAGCTATGGGAACTGCCATTGAATGCAGGAGATTGGATAAACTCGAGGAAGCAATTACAAGGAGTGACAATGTTCAAGGAACTCTATCATACTGCATTCATGTCTCTCATTCCTTTGTGAACCTTAGAGAGTACAGACAAGAGGTAAGGGGAATGATGATATTAAAGTTATATTGAAGTCCTCCTATGCACAAAATATATGCGGCAAATCTTCCTTTCCCTTTTCATCCCTTCAATTTTAGTAATTAAATTATATTATGATTTTAAACATCTCTTTGGGAGCTGAAACTTAATAGGACTCTTAAATATTTGTGAACTGTTGTTCTCCAACAAGACAAATGTCTACTGCTGGACAGGTTTATCCCACTGAGAGGTGGAAGATCTTATAAATATTATATGGATTTGGAATTGAAAACATTGTAGGAATGAATAAAAAATTTCTTTGGGCACTTGATGTGTGGCATATCTCAAAACTTGCAAATTGTGGAAAATACTTTTTAACAATTGTGGTTTTGACAAAACTTGATATTATTCCTTGTTCTTTTTGTTCAGGTTCTCCGTCTCCTTGTTAAAGTATTTCAAAAGCTTCCTTCTCCAGATTATCTGAGCATTTGTCAGTGTCTTATGTTCTTGGATGAGCCAGAGGGTGTTGCGAGCATATTAGAAAAGCTTTTACGTTCTGAAAACAAAGATGATGCTCTTTTGGCACTTCAAATAGCTTTTGATTTGGTAGAAAATGAGCATCAAGCATTTCTTCTAAATGTTAGAGATCGTCTTTCATTGCCAAAGTCTCAACCTTCAGAATCCGCAGAGCCAAAACCCAGTGAGGCAGATTCTACACAGAATGCTGGTGTGAGTGGACCAGATGATGTTCCAATGACAGACGGTGAATCGGCTTCTGTTGTCAACGTGCCTGAGGATCCAAGTGAAAAGTTGTATGGTGAGAGGTTAAACAAATTAAAGGAAATTTTGTCTGGGGAAACTTCTATACAGCTGACTTTGCAGTTCCTTTACAGTCATAACAAGTAAGACTGTTTACTTCGATAAAATTTTATTAGATCATCATTTCTTGTTGGTACTTGGTAGTATGCCGGCTCTTATACTGCTTGGATGTAATTTGCTTTCAGATCTGACCTTCTTATTCTGAAGACCATAAAGCAGTCTGTGGAGATGAGAAACAGTGTTTGCCACAGTGCTACCATTTATGCCAATGCAATAATGCATGCTGGAACAACTGTGGATACTTTTTTGAGGGAAAATTTGGTAAGTTATTATCGCATAGTTTTTATTTCTCCCTTCCCTGTAATTTCCCATTCTTATGATTTTTGCCACTTGAAAATTATAGGATTGGTTGAGCAGGGCTACTAATTGGGCCAAATTTAGTGCAACAGCTGGTCTTGGTGTTATCCATAGAGGTCATTTGCAGCAGGGAAGGTCACTGATGGCACCTTACTTGCCTCAGGGTGGGACTGGTGGTGGTGGTAGTCCATACTCAGAAGGTGGTGCTCTCTACGCCCTTGGTCTGATTCATGCCAACCATGGAGAGGGCATCAAACAATTCCTCCGCGATAGCTTGCGCAGTACTACTGTTGAGGTGCTTATTAATATTGATCATCCTCTGTTATAAAAAGATTATTGCTATATCTAATGTGTGTTTCTGTCCAGGTCATTCAACATGGTGCATGTCTAGGTCTTGGATTGGCATCCCTAGGAACTGCCGATGAGGATATTTACGAAGAAATAAAAAATGTTCTCTACACTGATAGTGCTGTTGCTGGCGAAGCTGCTGGTATCAGTATGGGCTTACTCATGGTTGGAACAGGCAGTGATAAGGCAAATGAAATGCTCACTTATGCACACGAGACACAACATGAAAAGATTATAAGGTAAATGAGTTTCACTTGGCAATCTGTTAAACCACGACTTCTCTTGCTCTGTTATTTACTTCTTTTAAATTTTTCAGAGGGTTAGCCCTGGGAATTGCTCTTACGGTTTATGGAAGAGAAGAAGAAGCTGACACTTTAATTGAGCAGATGACTCGAGATCAGGATCCAATATTACGTTATGGTGGAATGTATGCCCTGGCTTTGGCATACAGGGGAACAGCAAACAATAAGGCCATTCGTCAATTACTTCACTTTGCTGTGTCTGATGTGAGTGATGATGTTAGGAGGACTGCAGTCCTAGCATTAGGGTTTGTGTTGTACTCTGATCCAGAGCAGGTTAGTTCTGTCCTTTTCTTTTTATTTTCCCATGTCCTGAGTTACTTTTCTATGGCTGTAGTCTGTTTTGGTTGATTTTGTTGAGATTTGCAATGCTACTTTCCTACACTGCAGACTCCACGAATTGTTTCCCTCCTATCGGAATCTTACAATCCACATGTTCGTTATGGAGCGGCTCTTGCTGTGGGTATTTCCTGTGCGGGTACAGGTCTCAGTGAGGCTATATCTTTGCTGGAGCCTTTAACATCAGATGTCGTTGACTTTGTTCGTCAGGGTGCCCTCATAGCAATGGCTATGGTCATGGTTCAGATTAGTGAAGCTAGTGATTCACGTGTTGGAACATTCAGGTAAGGAAAGTCTATTATTTCATTGTTGAAGCAATAAATTTTATTGATTTCTGACATGCTTCGTATTCTAGGCGACAACTGGAGAAAATTATCCTAGACAAGCACGAGGATACCATGAGTAAGATGGGGGCTATTTTGGCATCTGGAATCCTTGATGCTGGTGGAAGAAATGTGACCATAAGACTACTTTCTAAGACAAAGCATGACAAGATTACTGCAGTGGTTGGTCTTGCAGTTTTCAGCCAGTTTTGGTATTGGTACCCTCTTATCTATTTCATAAGCTTGGCTTTTTCACCAACAGCTCTTATCGGTCTGAACTATGATCTGAAATCTCCAAAGTTTGAGTTCTTGTCACATGCAAAACCTTCACTTTTTGAATACCCTAAGCCTACCACTGTTCCCACCGCTGCTTCAACTGTGAAACTTCCAACAGCTGTTTTATCGACATCAGCCAAGGCTAAAGCTAGGGCTAGTAAAAAAGCTGAAGAACAGAAGGCTAATGCAGAAGTTGCATCTGGTCCCGACTCGACATCAGCTGCTGGAAAAGGGAAGTCTTCCGGCGAGAAGGATGGAGAAGCCATGCAGGTGATGCATATATTGGTTTGTTTTAGTAGTCTTGTCTGATATTTTCTATTTTCTAAATCAATTAATGCAACCCTTTATATGCCTATTAGAGGAATATAAAATTGAGAGGAAAATGATGGGGTTACAAAAATGTCTTTTTTTTGGGAGGTGGGGGGGTGAGGTAATTTGGTGGCAGTGGTAGAATGACCTTGCTGGGAGCAGAACCTGATGGTATAATTTTTTGTTTAATAGTAGATTGTGTATTACAGTTTGTTAGATCCATGACTTGTCACATTGTATGTATGCTTTTGTTAAAAGTATTTTAATTTTAATTTCTCCGTTAAATTCTAACATTTTTAAACTTTGTTCTTCAAAGGTTGATAGCCCAACGGAGAAGAAATCTGAGCCTGAGCCTTCTTTCGAGATTCTAACAAATCCAGCGAGAGTGGTTCCTGCTCAGGAGAAGTTCATTAAATTTTTGCAGGACAGCAGATATGTTCCAGTTAAGTTGGCACCTTCAGGATTTGTGCTTCTTAAAGATTTGCGTCCTACTGAGCCTGAAGTTCTTGCCATCACTGACACACCTGCATCTACCACATCAACTGCTGGTGGATCAGGACCAGGATTGCAGAGTTCTTCGTCAGCAATGGCTGTGGATGAGGAACCTCAACCTCCTCAACCATTTGAGTACACCTCATAAGTTTGGTTCTTACTCTCGAAGTTCAAATATTTGTCAAGGTGATTAGAAAACTCGTTCTCCTGAGAGAGTAGGTACATGAATGAACTGCTCGAGTCACTATCTATTGCCCACTTAAAGTCAAATTCCAGGGCGTGACTTTCTTTTTACTTAATGGACTTTATAGTGTGGTATTTGCTCCGCTATGTGGTTAATTTGTGAACCAGTTCTCACTATGTTTTTCAAAGTGGGGCATAGAAACAGCGTGCAACCGATCTGCAGTGTTTAAATGTGTTTTTATCATTATCACATTTGTTTTTGAAGAACTAATGGGCAACAAATGCGGCCAAGGTTTCTGTGGTAGACTGTAGAGTAGTGATCTGTTAAGATTTTTTATTTGATATGTTGCAACTTTTTTATGTTTACAATTTTTAGTTCGTAGTCATGAATCTCTGAAATGAATTTAATCTTATCTCTGATTCATGAAGGAGCTCGGTTAGATTTTTATTTTAACCAGTCATTTAAAAGCAACGTATAAAAAACTAAAAATAAGAAAGCTTATTTCATCATAACTTTCACTTGGTTTTTCTATCTCTAGTTGATTTCTAATTTTTAAAATAAATAAGTTTGCAGTTTCAGAATAAACTAATACTAACAATGCAGCTCCCTTAATAATTTGATAAGCGCTCTACTTGGCTCGTAACAGGGTTGTTTAGGATGCGATCAGTATCTTTGTTTCTTCAAAGTCAAAGGGTTACCTTTCAGTCATGATGAATGCTAATGAAGTTATGTGATTGTCACCGTTTTTAAATTTATACGAGGACTTTTAGGACTAAAATAAAAAATGGTCATACTCCCTCTGACTTTTATTATAAGTAAAATTGACTATTTAGATACATTGAAAAACTAATATATTTAGACTATATTATTGTTTAGATACATTAGTTCTTCAATGTATCTAAAAAGTCATTTTTGACTATAATAAAAGCCGGAAGAAGTACATACAACGAAGAAAAATATTATTTAAGCCTAAACTAAAATAAGGTTGATGGAAATCATGGGGAAGGCCCCGATGCTAGTCATGTCGCAACTCGCATGCATGTTTGGGGGGTAACAAAATTGAAATGGTACAAAACAGCTAGCTTCATGTACTTTTTTTCCTATATCAAAATGAAATGCATCCAGCTACTAGTAAGTCAAAAAATAATTACATGGACAAATTTTACTCTCCTCTCCCGAATTTTATTTATTTATTTATAAATCGTACGATTCCTTTATTTACACAACGATTCTAAATTATTCCCTTCGATTGTTAAATTAATGTTTATTTTCTATAACTCTGAATCTTTGATATACAACTAATGCAAATTTTTTTACATCGTGAATAGTAATTTACAACAAATAAAACTAATCATATCGAGACTGACTATCACATGTTCATTGCATAATATTACAATGACAATCTATATAAATTAAACCAGCTAACTAAAATTAATTATTATATTATGTAGATAATTTGTATGTAATTTTCAAAGTTGCTTTATTACTATTTCTTATCAATAGTGTACTATGAAGAACACAAATATGTAATTTATTGTATAAAATAGTACCGAAACACAAGTTATTTATCACTGTAGTAAATTACTAGTTGAGTAAACGATACAGTGATCATGTAAAAAGCAACACAAGTTATTTATTTATTTATGATGGTGTGTTCCAGGAAGCTTCTCTTTAATCTTATCGATTATTCCTTTCTTGTTGTGATGGCTGTTCTTCTCCCCCTCACCAACAACAACGCCCTCGGTAGTAGTAGTAGTGTCAGCGGCCGCGGTTGTATTGTAATGGTCATCTGCACCGATCACTTGTGTGCTTCCACCGTCAACAATGCCGCCGGTGGTGGTTGTATCCATAATCTCCCTATGAATTAGATCATTGTTGCTTATAGGAACAGCTCCGTACTGGTTCTGAAAATTATCCATTCTCTTCTCTTCTCTCATTCAAACTCAAACTTTAATTAATCCGTTTACTATATGCTGCATGCATGTGACGATAAATAATGTTAATGAAACCAAGCACATTTTATATATGTCCAAAAACATCATTTGTTAACTGCCTCGTCATTGTAGTTCCTACCTAGTGATGACATGTGTCACAAGAGTTGTTCGTGAGATTGCCACGTGTGATTACCATGCCATACATATCTGAGCGTGTGGTATAAGATTTTCAACTAGATTTTGTGTGAAATTGATTTGGATTTAGTGCATTTACTGTGTCATGATATGATGCAATGAAATCACCTGAATGACTCAAATTGTTTGATGCTCTAGATTTTTCAATATGCAAAAGCATCAAGTTTCAAATTAATTACTGAAGTTTAAAATAGCGTTCGTAATTTTTTCTTCTTTTGTTTGGGCCACGTAAAGTAAAATGAAAATTTCATCTTTCAAATAAATAAATGAGATTGAGAGTTCAAATTTTGACTTTTATATATATATATATATATATATATATATATATATATATATATATATATATATATTGTATTAACAGAGTTAAGCTCATGTTTTCTTTATAGTAAGGGATTCAAATTGTTGGTCATGCCACATCAATATGGTGTGGTTCATTTAGAAGAAATATTGAAATGATGCAATATTTTATTACAAAGGTGAACATTCTATTCTATTAGCAGGATTATTGAACTAATAGTTAAACTGTACGTTCAGGATCATCAATAGAATACTAGACATATTTTGTCCCACTCTTAATTTTAGAATATGGAAATGTTCATCTTTTTATAATACTTAAAAAACTAACCTACTTTTCATCAAATTATGGGTATTTTCTTATCTATTATATTTTGATGGAAATACAAAATGTTGATAAAAAAATGATATGAAGTAGGAGACGACACATGTTTGGAGTAGAGATAGGGGCCCCTTTTTCTAGTGGCACTAAACAAGTGGGCGTTATGTTGGATTGGATGGATTGGATTGCATTGCACCCCAACCAAACCTAACCATGTGCATTTCAGGAGCAGATATAGGATAGAGGCTGTACCTGTTCCATCTTCAAATCAATATTCCATTTCATTTTATATTTCAACTCATTATCAAATTCTTTAGATGTATGTGGTACATATTACCCAAACAAAAATATGTAGTACATATTTAATTTTTCAATATTTTTTGTAGATCTTTGTCCCAGATATTTCAGACATTATATCTTTCTCATTCCGTAGTTCGTCACATTATGAAAGTTTAACCTCTTCTGTTCAACTCATGCTACTTGGTTTGGTTTGTGATGTGATGAAGACATACATTGAAAAATAAAATTATTTGTTTTTATTACAAGATCTAATTTTTTTATTTAGTGTCCACATTATTCACAATCTAAATTAAGTAGCAACCTTTTCTTGTGAAGATATGCATGCAACGAAAAAATAGAAAGAAAGAAAAACCTAAGCAAATCTTATACCAATTTTACAAAAATAATAAGAAAGAAAAGCCCTTGCTAATAGGGAAGTGAGTATTGAGATGCATAAGAAAAATATTGAATTTACATAATTTTCCACATCCCTTTACCTTGGGAGAAACTATACACAAGCTAGGGATGAAGTGTTATGAGGAGTATAAATTTACTCTTGAGGTTGAAATCTTCATGTCACTTCAAACTTGAGCTTGTTAGAAATGACACTTCATACTAACTTGAGTATCAATCAAGAATCCTCATAATATATTGTTGCTCTCTGCATAATAACATGCTAAATTAAGTTGCATTTTGTCATGAATCTACTATTGTTGTAGTAGGCTTGGTCTCAAAAAACTTTGCAACTGCTTGATAAAGATTTTCTTCCTCAAAAGGTTTTGAGACATAACCATCCATCCCACATTTCAAACACTCTTCATATGTTGCATGTATTACATCTGCTGTCATGGCCAATATAGGTAAATGGAACTCAATTTCCCCTTCACTATATTCACCATTTGTTTCCTCATTCGCCGTACTTTCCATCTCCCGAATTCGACGGGTCGCTTCAAACCTGCAAAATGTTTTAATAATATTTAATAAAATGATTTATCAATTCCTATGCATTGTATATGTTGGGATAAATTGAGAATATTGAGAGAATGGAAGTAAATGGTGATATAATTATCTTACTATGTAAAATGAGAGTTACAAATATATACATACACACACACCCGAATAATGTATACAAGAATAATATTATGGAGAGATAGTGGAAAATAATAATCATTAGTAATTGATGAAAATGAACATACCCGTCCATTTCTGGCATTTGAATATCCATGAAGCATGCATCAAAATTGTGAGGGAATTGAAGCATTTCAAGAGCAGCTTTGCCACTATCTGCACATTTCACATCAGCTCCGAAATTTTTCAATGCACCTGCAGCCACTCTCCGGTTCACTACATTGTCATCAACCACTAAAATTTTCTTTCCATAAAGAAGGCTTCGAACTGAAGTTGAACCGTTAGGCATCTCTTTTCCTAACTGTCTCTTCTTGCCTGTCCCCAAAACTTGTTGAAGACAAGCTCCCACCATACTGGCTCTAAGCGGCTTCATGATAACTGTATCGCTAAAACCCGCGGATTTAGCTTTATCAAATTCACTGTTACTAATATTTGTCGCAAGAAGGATCATTTGAGGCATCTTAAATATGTGTCCATTCTGTTTCCAGTCCAGTTGCCGCACACTGAAGATCCCGTCATCTCCACAAACCCATGAATCTTTCTCAACAAAAATAATATCCGGCTGGAATAATCTACAACAACCAAATAGTTTAACTCAGTGAATGAGCTCGAGTATTGAACACACAACATGAACAGATGGAATTCTTCATAGAATTTTACACTGTCAACTCATCATATGTGTGACTTTAGAAATAATCATGGTTAAAGTCAAACATTTTCAATAATCTGAGTTATGATTGATCGACAGTGTTAATTGTTTTTACATGGTAAAGCAAGTGTAAATAAATTTAATCCTTCTTCAAAACACCATAATATTAGTTGTCATTTAATGTTTACATAGACACCAAACAATGCAATGTATAAATCATCAATAAACACAAACGGAAATTAAAAACATACCCTGTGGTCGAAGAACCATTTTTCCCACATAATGAAACAGCCTTATTGATGGCATTCGCAACTTTCGCTTGTATCCCAAGTCTCTTCAAATGGTATCTAGTCACAGCAGCTCTAACAGGTTTACCATCAACCACAACTGCTTTAAGCCCTCTAAAACTGGATGGTAGATCTTCATAGTTAAGCTTCTTCACCTCAGTTATCGGATTCTTCTTAAATATTCCAAAATCCGCAGTAAAGCAAAAGGTGCTTCCAATCTGCGGCCGGCTTATAAAGTTTATCTGACCACCCATTAACTCTACCAGACACTTACTGATACTCAAACCAATGCCGGTACCACCATAGTTTCTAGAAGTTGAGCTATCTGCCTGCACAAAAGGCATGAAAATCCTATCTTGAGCCGAGAAAGGAATTCCAATTCCAGTGTCTTCGACACAGACCATCAAGGTTACTTGCTCATAAGATTCATTAAATGCCACTTTTTTAGTTGAAGCATCACAGAAAAATTCTTCATCGGCAATTAGATGGTTAAAATTATCCCAGTTGTTGCGTTCATCAGCAGCTTCAAATCCACTCAGTGTTTTGAGATTATAACCACCTGATATATGCATAGCTTCTTCAGATCCTCCATTTTGAAAAGTCTCAAATTTTCCATTCACTGTGGACTTTCTATTTTCAGCTAAATGAACTTTAACAAATATATGTCCTCGCTCAGTGAACTGCAACATAACAAAGTTAATCAGAAATGTGATCAACAAGTACCTTGCTAAAAAATTACTGCGTTCAATAGCAAAAATGGGCTTTAAGGATTCAAATTTCAAACATTTCCTCAGACACAAAAAAAGTAGATTTAAAAGGACATTTTCAACATAACATGCATATTAGTAGTGCAAATAACTGTAGGCAACTAAACTTTGAAAATCTCACTTACTTTAACAGAGTTGCCAACAAGATTTGTTACTATTTGTCTGAATCTCCCAGGATCTCCCATAACAATATCAGGAACTTTATCAGAAACAAACACCGCCAGCTATTAAAGGTGAATTAAAACAAAAGAAATGAAGTTAGATCATCAATTAAAGAAAGGAAACTGAATTACGAAATTATGCAACTAGTGTTGGCTTTCACAATAGGTTGGTTTATCAGCAATTAGGCATACCTCTAAACCTTTGTGTCTAGACTTCTCAGAAAAAAGAGAGAGGACATCATCGAGTATTGATCGAAGGTCAAATGGAACAGCTTCCAGCTCTAATTTGCCAGCTTCAATTTTGGCTCGGTCAAGCACTTCATTTATTAATGCTATCAGAGCCTTCCCGCACGCTTGAGCTGTCTGAGCGTAGTCCCGTTGGGTAGAATTCAATTCTGTTCGTAGCAGCAGACCAAGCATTCCTACAGTAATACCGAGTTTTAAGATAACATTGTTAATGAGAAAATGAAAGGGAGGGAGAGGGGGAGAGAGAGAGTATTGAAGTTACCTAAAATGCCATTCATTGGTGTTCTAATTTCATGAGAGACAGTAGCTAGAAACTGAGGTCAAAAACAAAATTTCAGATTTACAGTTTTAATTATGGTTGAGCAATCCAAGGAAATATCAACTACCAACTGCTAACATGTTGAGAAAAGTACCTGTGACTTGGCAACATCAGCTGCTTCTGCTCGAACTTTCAATTCTTGCATTTCATGGAAATCATCCTCAACTTTGACAATATGATTCCCAGCACCATATAAAATGTAACCGACTAACATAAGAATCACAAAGAATAGGAATGCTGTGGTAAGTGCTGTCCGATTTGCTGGTGCCTTCTGGTGATATCTGTTCAGAAGTTTGATCATAAGCATCTCTGCTGACAAAACGATGAAACTCGTTCGCGAAAATGTACAACATAGCCAGAACAGAAGAACCTACCTACATATCATTTGATGTTTCCTGTATGGATCTCCAAAATCAAGCTTACTTTCATGGACAAGAGAAACATCGCCTTCTTCGGATTGGTTGCCATACATGATTAAGGGGTCAGTAGAATTTGTGATATCATATACATTCACCAAAATTGCTTGATGTCCAGCAAGTTGACCAAGTAAATTCTCCACAAGGGACTCGACATCAAAGGACCCTCCAACATATCTGCTTTCAATTAAAAAGTTCATTAAACACATCATTCTATTGAAAAGGCTTGTAGTTGCAGCAATCATAAAGCTTTGCAGAATGATGCACCTAAGATTTTTAAACTATAAACAACCTTCATCCTCTAATCACTCATATGAAACTTAAGAAAAAAGATTCTAAAAACAAATAAAAACTGACAAGCCAAAAAGAAGTGGAACTAGGATAATACCCTGCAGTCGCTTTAATGAGTTCTTCTGTTGTTGGGTTTGTAGGGAGCTTAGATTTGTAAACAGGAAATGTTAAAACCACACCAAGATGATGAGAACCCAACAACCTAAAAGGGCTAGTTAGAACAGCTTTCCCAGTAGCCCTAGCTCTCATAATGTTCTCTCGGTCCTCCTGCATTGCACAAATGAGAAATGTCAGTATAAAAATATCTACAAAAAAGAAGAAGCAAACACAGAAATGGTTCAATATTATTGTTCTTTACCTCGCCAGACATCATATCAATAGACTCAAGGTAAGAGACGGTTTCTTGAGCAAATATGACCGGTGCATACTCGTCCCTAACCGGTGAAGCCTCTCTTTCCATTGTCTTTATAACCACTCCGTGTTGCTTCTCAAATTGTTCTCTTTCTGAGTTAACCACTCTTTGTGCATAGGCTACTCCACTCAGTAATGGCCTTTCGAATGCAGTCCTAGCTGTATATTCTGCAAAAGTTTCCTGAAGTAAAATGATACAGAAAAGCTCAAAAACACATCTAAGATTAAGTCTTTTTCATTTCCATATCAGAAAGAACAAAATTTTGAAGCACAAACCTGATCAATGGCAGAAAGGTTTCTGTAATAATGGAAAGTTGACACAAGGATGGCAAGAGCATGAACATGGTTGACACTAACACTGAATTGGTCTTGCAACATTCTAGCCCTTTGATCACAAAGACTACCCAAAACCTCTTTCCTTCTAACTTTAGTATCCGCATCCATGTAGTTGTAGATGAGATGACTAAATAGAGCCATCAGAAGAACCCATAGGAACAAAAGCTTCAGAAGCCAACCTCTGTGTGCTTGAATGAATGTGGATCTTTTGCTACCGTTTTGCTCTTGTAACTTAGAAGCCAAAGGGTGGTGGTGATTCTTCATCTTCAATAGAAGAGCCATTGCCAACACCAACCAACACTAAATCTCTTTCTTTTCTGCCTATTTCTCTGAAGTTCTCTTCTTCATATCTATGAAAAGTCCCCAAAACACTAAATTAACAGTATATACTTTTCATATGTAGGAACTAGCTTACTTTGTTTTAAAGTGGAAAGTAGTCCTAAAATCTCAGACACTTTTATCTTAGTACTATGGTTGAAAGAAAAAGTTAACAGAACAAAAAACCAAGTATAACATCATTACAGCATTGTTTTGCGTGATTCAAACCAAATCAAAACTCTAAGAAACAAGAATCAAATCAAAAGCAAAACCAAGCATGATGAATGATTAGGCAAATTCTTTTATTTCTCTCTCTGTCTTTCTAATAACTTAACCATTTCAAAAACTACACAGAAAATGAGATAGTAATAAAAAAAAGAAAGAAGAGAAGTGGTAGAATAGAGAAAGAATTAAAAAGAAGGGAAATAGAGACAAGCATGGGTCTCAAAAGATGGAAAAACAGCTCAAATTCCAAAGAAGCACCTTCTCCCTTCTCTCAACAGCCAATATTTGTGTATTTTAAGGAATTAAAAATTGTAGATAGTTCTAATCATGCTCTGTAGGCGTGAAACAAGTCTTTGCTCAAGGACAAACAAAAGCACGTTCACACTTTTATTTCTTACATATTTTAATCAAATAAACCAAAACATTGACCAAAACAAAAACACCATACTAAACCACACATAAAAAAAAAAAAAAACACAGCGAAGCGCGCACACACACAACCCAATGAGAAAGAGACAATGAAAGAAGGGTTGTTGAGACATCAGAGAAACAATGTTTACCTTACCTGTATAGGAAAGAGAAGATGGCTTGTACAATGAACACAGTTGAAACCAAACCAAAATGGTTGGTTCGTCTTGATCTGTTTCTTTTTCTCTCTCTTTCTCTTTCACTTTCTGTATAGTTTTTGTTTTTTTAATACAACCTTTTTATATGTGCTTTGTTACTTTACTTTTTCTTTCTTTATTTTTAAGCACAAAAACATTACCAAAACTAAATCGATTTTCTCTCACACTGGTGTTGTTGTTGTTGTTGTCTCCTTCTACTTCAAACACTAGTCAAGTCAAAAAGACCTTTCAACTTCTTCTTTCAACCCAACAACAGTGTTAGCATCTTTTTTGTTGATAAGAAGAAGCTTTAATGGAGTATAAGTTTGGAATATGAATGTAAAAAATGAAACTTTTTAACACATTGTAGCAAGCTACTTTCTAATCTGGGTCTTTTTCACTTGTTTTTGATAATTTTGTTGAACTTTTTTTCTTTCTAACGTTAAACAAATTTAGAAGAGAGGAGAGAGAAAAGAAAATCGCTCGCAATCACAAATCTGAAAGATAGTGACTTGCGACAATGCTCGGATCTTATTCCCATGTGAAATACCATTAACGCCCAAACTTTTTATACTTCAAATTCCCTAATTACCCTCAATGGATAAATCAACATTAATTAATTTTGTTGGTTTGTATTATTAATTAATAATTAATTAATGCTGTGACTAGACTTAAACTAATGTACCCTCCATAATTCATGTGTAGTGTTAGCCCTCATAATGTTTTGTTAGTTGTTACCATCATTGTTGGGTAACAGTTAATTTAGTTATATTTTTGTAACTTAATTTTGTCAACATTTAATTTGTTTGTTTCCTTTTTATTATAGTAGTACAAAGAGAGCCCAAGTTTAAAATAAATAAATAAAATGTAGTATATATTTGGTTTTGCAGCAAGAAAATTTGATTTTGGCATAATTTATTTTGAAAAGTTGATTTTGATAAAAATTGATTTGAAAATTAAGATAAAATGATTTGTATTTAGATATATTTATGTAAAATTGAGTTGAACAAAATATTTGAGTACAACAATCAATTTTATAAATTTGAAATTATAATTTTTAGTTTCAAGTATAATCAATTTTAGAGGCAGAATTAACTCTAAATTTGAAAAATCATGCCAAAATTAATTCTACACCTCTATAATTAATTATAGCTCTTCTATAATAGAAACCAAACTTGTAGAGCATAAATTTAGTGCAAGTTTAATTGTTTAAATATAATTTGTGACTTCTTATTGAATGTCCTCTTTCAAATTATTTACGGTGGACTCGTCTACTTGTGTAATTGTGATAATTTCATTGTCTCCTTTTCTTTTATTTTGAGGTATAATTTTATTGTTTCTACATAGAGTAATTAATTGCAAGTTAGCCTCCAAAAATAGTGGGGAAATTAAAGGGGTTTTAATTTTATTCTTAAAATTAAAAGAGGTAACTGCGGTCAAGGTAGTCATAAAAATTAAGGTGAAAAAGGAGTATTTAAGTCTAGATTCCCCATCAAGTGATTCATTATGTTATACTTTGATATAATGTTCATGTGGTACCTACGTTGATTGATTAAGTAGAATGTTAATTACATTACATATGCAACATTCACCTTGACGTTGACACACAAATGGTCATTGGTAACCACCATACTCATATGCAAAATTTAACAAAGAATTCTTATGCAAAAAAAAAATAAAATTAACAAAGAATAAAATGGGTTAAAATGCCCAATAGAATGAGTAAAACAAAACAAGGTTGAGTATACCAAATTGAAGATAAGTGGAAAACATCCTCATATGTTGATTCACTTTATTCTAAGTTCATTATTACTAAATAGTATGTGTCAAGGTTGAGTGAAGTTGTTGATAGAGGAAGACAAACAATAATTTCTTTGATTGAATAAAAACCATATATAGTACCAGCTATTCCTTCAAGCTAAGGGATGCATGATATGATATGATTTAAAGGTGTGGATGATGTCAAACAAATAACAAGTCGATAAGCACTTTCATGCTTTATTAGTGTGGTCCATCCTGCATGAGACAACATTTGTTCAGGTTTCACCTAAAAAATATGTTGACTCAGTTTCTCCTTTAATTTCCATAGAACTAAAAGACATTAAATAATTTCACAAATTAAGTGATAATTCCTAATTTGATTCTCATTATATTTTTCCTTTTTCGTTCTCATTTGTTGATTTTAATGTCTTTAATTTAATTTGTCCGTTTTCCTTTATTTTCGATTTCATATTGCAAAATAAAGTTAGTTTTTGAAAACAATAGACTTATTATAGCGGCTAGATTTGAACAACTATATATCAATTTAGAATTTGAGAAAATGATTAAAAAAAATTGGTTATGAAATACCATATTAGTTTACCTTGTTCATTGTAAATGTTAGTGTGACATATATATTATTTGTTGTTGATCTATTATCAAGTATATTATATATCTTTGTTATTTTAGATATGTTCACTTGATGGAGAGAAATAAACACATTATGCTATTTTTTTTTCTTCGTCACATAGTTTTGTTCTATACATCATGAGTTTATTTGATAAAAAATTTAACGAGACATTTTTTCGTACAAATGTGTCTACTCTTTTATCACTACGATTTTTTTTATAGTAAAGTTTTAATTATGAAACATATTATTAATAGATATCAAATGAAGTTGTTGAGAATGTTTTGTTGGATTTCAATAGTCTTACAACTTCCTAAATTTATATTCCATAAATAAGACACTTAAATGAACCTAAAGATGACTGTAATTAAATAATATATAAAAATGTCAAAAAATTTAATTTTAGCTCAACTAACAGAAAATATCAAATTTTCAAATAAGACAACGTCTATGACCGGGGTTCATTCTTTTTAGTCACATTATTTTATATATGTGTAAGTTTACAATAATGACTTTGTTATTTTATTTATATAAAAAAAATACAAAAAGTTTAATCACTTTTATTTTAGTGTCCATATACACATGATGATGGACAAGACACCAAAGCTGAAAGAGGGAGAAAAAAATCCACGCCAGATGTGCTATTATAATTTTATTTTTGGATCAAACCTGTTTTATTAACCAAAGCAAATGTACCAAGTTCTTTTTTTTGGTTGAATGTACCAACAGTTTTATTAATGATCAATTATAATGATCCGTTATCTCTTTCTTAATTATCAAATAAAAGGTTAGACTCGTGTTATTTAACAGAAATATTTGTAGTTTTATATTGTCCAAAACCTTTCTAGCATGTGGATTTAATATAATATACTCAATTACATTCTTAATACAGAGTATTTCAATATACTCAAAGAATGCATGTGGACATTAATTAGAGGAGACGCATTTTCACGATAGGTTAGATAGAACATCAATTTTAATGAAGATTTTTCAATGAAATTTATGTATAGTTTACTAGTAATAGACTAGAATCCAATTTATAATTGATGTCAACTGCATTTATTTTTCGTAAAAAAAAAACTGCAGCATGTTTTATATATTATTTTGGTACATACTGCAAATATTTAATATGCATGATTGTTAATTAGAATTTCACCTGTAATAAATTATGACATGTCTACATTTTCTTGCGAGATTAACTCTCTTGGTAAAAATATAGTCATATGTGTAGACTTTTGTATTTTGTCATTTTATGCTATTAATATGAATGCTATAAGTTTGTTTGTAAATTAATTCTTTTTGTTTTTAGCGAATATATATTGTATCATTATTGTACTTGATAGATTTGAATGGATGAATATAATTTATTTTTTTCAAAAATAAAAAACTTAAAATAAATAAATAATTAACACTGCACACATTTTTAAAATATTGTACTGTATAATTCTCTAATCTATATCTAAATAATGTAATAGGAAAATGTTTTAAAAAAGTCTTGCCGCACCAAACACTCTGCCTTACGAAGACTTGGTAGCTAGATTTAATTTAATGGATACATATATATTTGCATTTAGAATTGAAATACTGTAAATAGTAGGTAAGCACCCGCAGAAAAGGAATACTCCTATCTTGACAATGTGGAACATAAGGGCCATTTTATTCTTCTTCTTCTTCTTCTTTTTTTTTAGGCAATGTTGTTAGTAAATAATACTCCCTCCGATCTCAAATATAAGAGGAAAAAAAATTGTTGGTCTCAAATATAAGAAAAAGTTACTATTACTTTTTTTATTATTATTCCAGTTTTGCCCTTTATTTAACTTATCCAACTTTTCCAATTAACAATAATCCTAAAAACTAGTAACTATTATTTCTAATTAAAATATCTAAATTATTTAATTAATTTTAAATCTAATATCTTCCTCAAAAAAGTTAAGGGTAAATTTGGAAATACAATAATTTTCTTAATATGTGTGTTTTTTTTTTGTTTCTTATATTTGAGACCGGAGGAAGTATATTACAATATCTTTTATCAGGATTCGAACTTTGGACCTCCATCAGCTCTTTAACCCTTTGCTCAACTGATCAGCTTAACCAATTGAGCTACCCCTCCACCCAACCACAAATTAATTAAAGTAAATTATTTTTATCATTCAAAATGAGATGATACATATTATCGTGGTTAAACCCTCAATTATTAAGTTCTTTCTTCTAGCTAGCAACTAAAAAGAAGAAATTCGTTGGTTTTAGTTAGTAGTAATTTTTGGATTTGAATCCTCCCATGCTGTTTTTGTCATGTCTTCTCTCCTTTTTCTAATTTAAGGAATGACAACACTTGATTGAAAAAAAGAACATATAAGATGAGAATGAAAAATATGAATAAATGATTGAGATTAAAGTAGAATATGAAGAATATAAATAAGGTAAAGATACATGTTAACAAGACTCTTATAAATAAAAGGGAAGAAGGGATCCAATTTCGTATGTTTTTTTGGAGAGGAGGAACTTAGCTAGCTGGTACTAGTAATTTTGAGTGTGCGCCATGCAAAGTGTGTGAATTGTTGCGGGGTTGTCGGCCATATGATGCTAGTAGTACAAATTTGCAACAGACCAAGCCCAGCACTTTGTCAAACAATTTTTTTATGTTTTTAGAGTAATGTTATGTTGGATACTAACACACTTGGTTGGGTCAAGTGTTGGTTTGGGTCTTTCGAATATGTTATTTCTAATGTTTCAGATTTAATTTTTTTTGGTATCAATTTTGATAGATTGGTCTATACATAATAAAAACTATGATTTTAAATAAATTCTCTATAAGTAGACGGTGAGGTTGATTTTCTCCAATTAATCAATCATTATGGCGATATTGAACTTTCAAAAATAGAAACCAAAAAAATGTTACTCTCTCCGTCTCAAAATGTAAGCAAATTTGACTTTTTAGGTACATTTGACTATTGATGTATTTGACTCATAATATGAACCAAATACATCAATAGTCAAATGTACTTAAAAAGTCAAATTTATTTATATTTTGGGACGGAGGGAGTATGTTGGATACTAATACTAATAAATGATGAATGCTGCCCATGCCTACGCCTATGGCAGCATTCTCTACCAATCACATGGGACAGGTGCCTGATCCAATACGAGCGATGACTTGTTCCACACCTTCTTCAGAAACTCCACTATAGTTTAGTAGTATTGCCCTTCTTTTTGCAATGCTTTCAATCCTTGCATGATGCCTCTGCCCCTAGTGGGTTGCCTTGCTCCCCTCTCTGCCTCGTGTCATTGTGCCAATAAGCCCTATGAGTATGACCCTTGCAGGCATAAAGTGGAGTTTGCATGAAAGTTTGCTCCACTTGAGATGATATGAAGTTAGATTAAAATTTATTTTGATACGCCTATTAATAAGAGATCCATGTGACCGCACTGATAATGGTGCTCAAATCCAATATGAAAAATAACCGAAAAATTGAATCTATTTTTTTAATCATCCAAACACCAAATCAAATAGCATACTCTTTTCTCTTTAGATCAGATAATTTTTTGTATCATAACCGATTCAAACCAAACTACGAACGTCATAAGTTATGATTATACAACCCTGACTCATGTGTGGAGTAAAGAAAAATCTCAATTCAAAGTTTATGTAATATGTACATAGATAGTAGTATTATTTTCTTATTCTTTGAAAGCATTGTTTGAAGGATCGTGTTTATTAGTACCTTGAAACATTAATGAAGGAAATACATATAAATAAATTTTATATTAAAAATAACATTTTTTTATAATTTTAAAAGATTGATTATACAAAGTCAAAAAATAAATTGATTATACAAATTACAAAATAACATTACTTTTTTAATTCTTTAATTAGTTTTCCAGTGGCATTAGTCAGCATTTCCTTTGTTTTAATGTGTTGAACCCAACATACCTTGAATTGATAATTCCACACCATTTTTTTTTGTTTGCAAATAGAAAATATAAAAAAGAAGATTATGGAAGTGACAAAATGTCCTTATCGGGAATCAAATCCTTTGGGAGAGATTACACCATATGATATGATATGATATAGCATCACAACTCAAGTGGAGACAATGATCACTATGCATTGGCATCATATACATATAGACTTGTTATCTTTTTAGCACTTGTCATTATTTAGATGGCAATGTATGAAAGAGGATGAAAATTTTAAAAGAAAAAATTGATATGCAAGATATGGCTTATAAGTCTAAGTATCAGAGAATTTGTATAAAATCTATGACGATAGTTTTAGATTTCATAGTTGAGAAGAATAATTCTTTAAAGTCATCATCTAGAAATGTCAACAAATTTAGTCCTAATCGTATCTTGAGTAATCCATACAGTACAGTTTTTTTGATTCAAATGATTCACTCCATTTAAGTAAACGGATTTGGTAATTGGTATTGATGATGATGAATTCCATTTGTTACAAGTATGTGACTTCAATGATATTTATGGGTTCGGTGTTGTTTTTTACTTTTCTTGTTTTGGTTAGGATACACAGTAACAATATACAATTATTTTCATATCCAATTATAACCTTAGGAAATAAAAAACATATTTAACACATAATTATGCTTAAACAACTTAACCAATGACCAAAAAAAAAAAAACTTAATCAATGACCGTAATATGTTTTCCATGGTGCCATTTTATGTAGGATAACACACTTTCTTAACCAATTTCAAATTATAAATAAAATCACATCTGATACTATTTTCGTAATTTAGTTTTATTCATAATCAATCTAAACAAAATAAATGATTTAAATTTGAATACAATCTCATCTAATCCTTATATCAATCTCAACAAAATAAATCTATGCTAATTTAAATTGGAAAATTCTATGGCACTTTTGTCAAAATTAATGTAAAGATTTAACCGATAAAAAACTATTTTTAGTCCACATCATCATTTTTATATTATATTTTAAAAGTTAATTGTTACTGCATGTTTTTTTTTGGAGAACATGCATGTTAAATACTATCAAACATTTCAAATAACTATTGATTTATATATTTTACCGTACCAGTATATAATGATTTATTAATCGTACCGTAGGCCGTGACATCTCCCATCTAAATTTAGTAGTATATTTTGCACATTTTGAGGTTGAAATAGCAATCACAATCCACTTTATTTTGAAGAAGCCCATTATGTACATATTTTTGAGAATGAGGCCCATCATTCAGAAACACAAAACACGAACGAATTAAAACCCCAAAACAGCGTAACTCTCTTCCTCTCCGCTGTATCATATCGTATCAGAGGCGAAACAAGTTTGAATCGCACTCTTCTCAATCTCCGGTAGAAAACCACAAAGGTGACCGGAAAACGCTGGCCGGAGTTCGTCGTCGGCCGCCATAACCACTGAGAAACTCTGTGCAGGTTTTTTTCTTTCTTTCTTTCTAAAGTTGCGCCACAAAGTGCCGCGATTCACAATTAGGTTTTATTAGATTAGATTAGGTTAAATTAGATCTATTTTCAAATAATTCGTCAAACAAGTGTCTATATTTCACTGTGATTTCAACTCATTTATTGTTAATTTTAGTTAATTAATTGTTGCTAGTTTTCACTTTCTGTTGTTTTCATTTTTTAGGGTTTTAAGGAATTATCGGCAGTCATGCTAGGTTCATTACCTATACTTCCTCTACCTGCTCCTCCTGTTGATGGAAATCTCGGTCCTCTCCCCGAGGCTCAGCTGACTCAGGAGGAGGTGAACGAAAGGAATGATAAATTGTCTATCGAGGAAGTGGCGGCACCGACAACTGTTGCTACTCATACTAGAACTATTGGAATTATTCACCCTCCTCCAGACATTCGAACCATTGTTGATAAAACCTCTCAGTTCGTCGCTAAAAATGGTCTTGATTTTGAAAAGAGGATTGTTGTTAGTAATGCAGGCAATGCTAAATTTAATTTCCTCAATTCATCGGATCCCTATCACGCCTATTATCAGCACAAGTTGGCTGAGTTCCGTGCTCAGACTCAATCTTCTACTCAACAACCTGGGGATTCTGCTCTAATGGAATTAGCTCCACCTACGCCATCGGCTACTGATAGTAGTGATGCATCGACTGTTGAGAAGCCTGATATTTCAGCCCAGTTTAGGCCGGTAAGGAAAGTACTTGATCCCCCGGAGGCTGAGCAGTATACAGTCAGGCTTCCTGAAGGAATTACAGGCGAAGAGCTTGATATAATAAAGCTTACAGCACAGTTTGTGGCTCGAAATGGGAAATCGTTTCTAACAGGATTGACAAGCAGGGAAATTAATAATCCACAGTTTCATTTCTTGAAACCAACTCACAGCATGTTTACATTTTTTACTTCCCTTGCGGATGCATATTCAAAGGTTTTGATGCCTCCAAAAGGTTTGACAGAGAAGTTGAAGAAGAGTGTCCCTGACATGACTACTGTGCTCGAAAGGTGTGTGAATAGGCTGGAATGGGAGCGTTCTCAAGAGCAAGCTAGGCAAAAGGCTGAAGATGAAATAGAGCAGGAAAGAATACAAATGGCTATGATTGATTGGCATGATTTTGTGGTGGTTGAATCAATAGATTTTGCTGACGACGAGGATGAAGAATTGCCTCCTCCAATGACGCTTGAGGAGGTTATAAGGAGAAGCAAGATTACACCCATGGAAGAAGATATTGTTGAGCCAGGAAAGGAAGTAGAGATGGAAATGGACGAAGAAGAGGCCCAGCTTGTTGAAGAGGGAATGAGAGCTGCTAGTTTGGAAGACAATGATGAAGGGAAGAAGAATGAAGTCAGGGTTACTGAAGACCCTGAACCACCGATGAGGATTGTGAAGAACTGGAAAAGACCAGAGGAGAGGCTTCCTTCAGATAGAGATTCAACCAAGTTTGTGGTTTCTCCTATCACCGGTGAACTGATTCCTATTAGTGAAATGTCAGAACATATGCGAATTTCTCTCATTGATCCCAAGTACAAAGAACAAAAAGAAAGGATGTTTGCCAAAATTCGAGAAACCACTCTGGCTCAGGATGATGAAATCTCAAAAAATATTGTTGGACTTGCTCGGACCCGTCCCGATATTTTTGGTACTACCGAGGAAGAGGTTTCCAATGCTGTGAAGGCTGAAATTGAGAAAAATGATGAGCAACCTAAGCAAGTTATATGGGACGGTCACAGTGGTAGTATTGGCCGTACTGCAAACCAAGCAATGTCACAGAATATTGGGAGTGAGGATCAAAATGATGCTTTTAATAATGAATCTAAAAACCTCCCTGGTCCTGCTGCACCTCCTCCAAGACCTGGCATGCCTTCAGTTCGTCCTCTTCCGCCACCACCTGGACTAGCTTTGAATCTACCTCGTGGTCCTATGCATACAATGCAGTATTCTAATCCTAATAGCAGTGGCCTTCCAATGCCTCCACCAAGACCACCGGGTATGGTCATGATGCAATCTCTCCGACCAGCACCCCCTCCTCCAATGCAGCATTCCATGATGGGTGGTCAACCACCCCCGATGCATCCATCAATTCATATGAATAACCAAGGAATGCCCATACCTCCACCACCTGGATCTCAGTTCACTCCTGTTCCACGGCCTTATGCTCCTCTCTCGCATCCACCACCTGGGATGCCTATGATGCATCCACCACCACCGCCTCAAGGAGTACCACCGCCACCGCCACCTGAGGAAGCTCCTCCCCCGCTCCCAGAGGAACCAGAACCAAAGAGGCAGAAGCATGATGATTCTGCTCTGATCCCTGAGGATAAATTTCTGGCTCAACATCCGGTATGCAGAGTTACTGAGATAACAATCATATTTTTTTTCTATAATAAAAAAGCTACCAATTGTACATATATTTCATTTCACATTTTCTACCAGTATTATACTGCTATTTATGTTCATCCGAACTGCCATTTTTTCTTCACAGGGACCTGCTCGTATCAGTATATCTGTTCCTACTGTTGATGAAGGAAATCTCAAAGGACAAGTTCTCGAAATAACTGTGCAATCTCTATCTGAAACTGTTGGCAGCCTGAAGGAAAAAATTGCTGGGGAGGTCCAACTCCCTGCTAACAAGCAGAAATTGAGTGGAAAGCCGGGCTTTCTCAAGGACAATATGTCACTTGCACATTACAATATTAGTGGAGGAGAAACACTCTCCCTAACCCTGAGAGAGCGTGGTGGTAGAAAGAGATGAGCATATTACGCGCATTGTTGTTCAAGAAGGTTTTTGTAATCTTTGCTTCATTATGAGGCATATTGATTCTTATACTGTTGTTGGACTACATAATGCCTATCTGCATGAATTTTATGTTGAATACTTTATATTTATTGTAATGTGATGCTTCTTGAAGTTTTGATTGTTATCTAAAAGACTGATGTTAATTCTGGAATACAGATTTTTGCACCTTGGCGCTTGTTTCTTGATGGAAATGGCAAGTGGTGGAGTTCCGATATCTAATTTGATTATGCCAAATTATTTACATCTTTAATTATTATTTAATTTGCATTTCAGATTTTTTGTTTTGAAGTTACTGATCTGTTTTTTTATTGAAGTTCCCTGTCAGGGTGGAATCAATTTTGTTTATGTTAATTTTCAGCATTCTTGCAATTGTGAATGTGAAGTGGTGATTTAGGATTATTTTCCCCGTCTTTTCCTAGTGTTTTGGTTTTTTCTTGTATTGGATATTGGATACAAGAGCACTTTTGACTGTTGGTTAGAAGGCCATTTATGTCGCTGAATGTGTCTCTTTTAACCGGTGCATCTTGTTTTGGGTTTTGCTTTTAGTCATGGGAGGTTGTTGTAGTTTATTGTTGTTATTTATCCTTAACCTAGATTAGTGGGTGTGATGGTTATTGGTTTTTGATTTTGCTGTTTTATCATAACAGAACTTCTACTTGGACTTGTGGCCTGTGGGAAGGCTGTGCAGCTTAGCCTGATGTGATGTGTTTTTGAATGGGACGAGGCAGGTAGAATGGCCTATATTTTCTCCGATTGATATAAGCTCGTAATCTTTTAATTGAGATCATTACTTTTATGTCCGAGATTCTGATGGCTGTTTTTGCCTTGCCAACTTATTGTATAACGGAGCAGATTTAGTATTTTAGGGAAAACACAATTCACATCTTTGTTTTTTTGGAGGATATCTGATATCTCATGAATCATACAGTTGTAGACCCTATGATTAAGATTATTTAGTTGTTAAATCCGCTTCTGCTATATTGGTTTGAGTATGTGTTTGATATATATCTTTGCTCATGATTAATCGGGTCGAGTCTTTGCTTTTGTTTCCTTACTCTGGGATTGTTGGTCTGTTGATGTGAATCGGATTCTATAGCAGTCCCATTGTTTGACTTTTTACCGCCTCAATAGTACGTGATTGCTCCGCTGCTAGTTATGGAGTACGGGAATGGATCCTCTCATATATAATTTACACATGAGAGATTAAAGTGTGATCTTTTACCATTGATCAAGAGAGAAAAACTTTTTTATTTAAATTTTGTGTTTCTCTTTCTTGATTAAGGGTGAAAGATCACACATTACACTCATGAGTTCTTGTTTCCTTTGTGTCGATTATGCTACTTGTATTGAGTAGTCCTCTTCTCTCACGTGAAGATGAAAAGATGAAAATGTGTCCGATTTGAATTGAAATACAATTCTTGCTGATAAAAAAAACTAGTCTCAATAATTATACTTTTAATTTTTCTTAATATACGTGAAATTGATCATAGGGGTTTATAATAAGCGGAAGGAGGAAGTAATTCTTAACTTTTTATTTTTGGCATTTGTGGCCTTGTTGAATAGGCCACATGATGTTTACAAAATTATTATAGTCCTAATAATCACATAATAGAGAAAGTGCAACCTTCCAAATTCTAATGGGTCATATCATTTAACACTTTGCAACAAATATTCTCATTCACAAACAAAAGCAAAGATATGATTATATTTAGAATGAGAAAAATCTTAGCAGTATATTCTCTACTACACTCATTTTTATTTATTGAATTTTGTGAGCCCCTCATAAAGTTGATGGATATCAGGTAAACACTCTTAGCAACTGATCTCACTTGTTTTTGCAATAGGGCCAGTTGTTACTTGTTAGTACATTGTTCGGCTCATACATGAGAAAGTGTGAATTTCTCTACCCATCATTCTCTTTTCCCTTTTAACTACCGTTTTTGCCCTTATGGAGTATTTAAGCAAAATTCGGGACGTAGATCTCGAACGGAGGTTCGGGATGTAGAACTCGAACTTTGTGCAAACTTTTGATAAATCTACGTCCCGAATTGAAAGGTAATTTGGAGTTTAAGGAATAATAGAGAATCATGGGGAGAAGAGAAATTTTTGAAAGTGGAACCAATGGACTAGGCAGCTACTTTTCACCTCAACACAAATTTCTACAGTCTATTAAGCCCATTGAATGTTCTATGACAAAATCCATCCATCAGTTGTTGTTGTTAGTATTAAATAATTGGCTGATGGGATGGAAGAATAATATTTGATTAATTAATATACAAAAAAACAATTAATGCCCCTTGAGAGTTGAGATTGAAGGTTATTCATATCGCGGTAATATCAATCTGCTATTATATAATTTTTCAAATTGATTAGCTAGGAATAGTTGCTTCAATTAATGTTGAATTTAAATTCCAAAATCAATTTATTAAGCGAGAATCAAACATCTTAAAATCTAATGAAAAATCAAGTTGAAACATAGACGTGTATTTGATAGTGCTAGAGGTGGATCAAACAAGCACTTAACAAAGTAATTTTACGTTTGGCTACCATACATCCAGTAATTTCAAATTTGCAACTAAACACCTATTCGATGTATATATGTTTTGTATTACGGTGGAATTTCTGGTCGATTTTGGCAACTTCACCAAGATATTGGACATATATACTATTGCAATTTGACAAATGACAATTGATAAATTTCATTATTTTTTTTAAGGTACTTCATAGACTTATGAATAAAAGTAATTCTAGTATAAACATCTTAGATATGCAATTTTGTCACACAAAAAAGCAGCATAACAATAAAAAAAAAAAAGATTCACAAGATAAGCATCTTAGCACAAAAGGTTTAATTTTGTCCTATATATATGGTTTTACCTCTTCTCTTTTCACAGTTTCATAATGATATCTCATCACAGTCCACATGCTTTAGGACCCATGAGAGAATCTAAACAAATATCAACACACTCATCTTTCCCAATCTATCAAACTATTCCAGGACCCAAAACTATAATAATTTCCAGATAGACATATTAGCAAACAAAATTTTTGCCTTTTCAAAAAAAGATAGTTGTATGTTACAAAACAAAAACAATAAGAAATCCAAATAGACTTGACAGAAGATAAAACAAAAGGGTAATTATTCAAATTAAAAAAAATGAAGATAAAACAAATGGTAACCATAAAATGCCAAATTGTTCAAGTTGACTCCAAAATCTCCATTTACCAACATACCATATCCCAACTCAAGCATGAAAAATACAAATCAAAAGAAAAAACAATTCACCAACAACAATATAATAATATACACATTGATTAAAACTGACCAACATAACAACAATAGAACCTGATCCAAACTCCAAAACAAATAAGAGTACACTTTCCAATTCCACATTAAAAATCAAAAAAGAAGAAATTAAAAAAAAAAACCTCGATGGGTTTAAGGTGATGGAGTTAAACCTTTGTCTTGTTTGTTACCAAAATTACTATGGTTGTTATTATTGTTGGTGGTGGTGACATTGGTCAAGTACCTGCAAAGAACCTTACATTTAACAGCACTACCATAGACATAAAAACCAGGTGCAACCATAATCCTAACCATGTTAGGTACCAACCTTGAAGATTTGTCCCCACCCATATCTTCCATGTAAACAGAATCAAAATTGACACCTTTATCAACTCTAAAAATTGGCAAACTTGGATGAACTGAATTAGCCAACAAATGAACCATCCAAACACTTTTTGAAGCAACAAAGAAAGCTTGCAAAAGTGGTTCTGACCAAGCTCTATTCCAACCCAACATAGCAACAATTTCACTCATTTTTCTGTCACAAAATCTACTAAAATCTTCACTAAAATGTCTTGTTCCTTTGCTCAAAACTTCATCCCAAGTCAAACCATGAATCATGTTGAATGATGCGAAACTTGATTCACATCTTTCCATTGGGTTTAGTATTCTATTACAACCATTCTTTTGAAACCCAATTGACTCAAAATCTTCAAAAAATGTCTTGTTCAAAAGTGCTTCCAAGTAAAAAAGTAAACTTCTTGGATTCTTTGAAAAAGAGATTTTTATATCATAAGGTTGTAAAAGTAATGAAACTTTTTCATAAACTTTGTTCCCTGTGTGTCTGAGTTGCATTGTTAATGAACGACTTAGAAGCCTCACTGAAGATCTTGCTTCAGAAACAGACACCAAGAAATGTTGTACAACGTTGTCGGTGTCCTGAACATGATGATGAAATTTTTTCTGAGAAACATTTGAAGAACCAACAACATTAGTAGTAGTACTATTAATATTGCATTCTTCAAGACCCGATTTTAAAGTGTGACAGTAAATTTCAAGTTTGTTGAGTTTTTTCTCTAACTCAGACATTGAATTCATTAACCTTGAAGCTTCTTGAATAGCTTCATCTCTTTTTCTTGTGGCATGAACAAGTTTGTGAGAAAGTTCTGCCACTGCCATTTTCCATTGTTCTTCATTGTTATTGTTGTTTGATGATGCTGTTGTTGACATTCGACTTTTTCTTGTGAGCTTGGAAACAATGGATTTGAAAATCCCATTTGGACTTGCTAACAAAGATGAGTAATTTCTGTTGCTACTGTTGTTGTTTGAATGATCAAATGGAAGGATGAAGATTTTGTCACGAGAATGTGGTCTGCATTTGTTGCAAGAAACAGAACCATCTTCTTCTTGTTCAGTTTCAGAACGTTTTTTCTTGTGATTTGATTTTTTGTTGACAATTGGTGTTGGAGGATGATGATGATGACGATGCTTTGGAGTTGAAGCACTTGTTGGTGTTGTTCTTCTGCTTTGGCTTCTGTTTTCACTGTTGTACTCATCACCAAATTCATGTTCTTCTTGAATCTGCATATTTAATTTGATTCAAATAAAAATATCATATCATAAGACATTAAAAAAAAAAACTTTAATGTATCAAAAAAAAAAAAAAAAAAACTTTATGCTATAATTATTATAATACTATACTATAGCTAGAATGAATAAATGAATGAAAAGGGTTATATATACTAACTGGAGTGAATTGTGGAGAATGACGTGAAGAGATTAAATTAGGGGGAGATTTAGAAGAGGAAGAAGGAGAAGGAGTTGAAGAAGCTGAAGAAGAAGCCATTTTGATTTTTTGGGAGTTATTGGAGCAATAATAAGAAATTATTTGAAATATTTATGAAAATGTTAGTAGCAAGAATTAATATTATCCGTGACATGTCAGTGTACAGTAGTGAGATGGTGGTCCAAAGTCTAAGAATATTAAATGTGATGGTCCTGTGAATGAAGGGAAGTGGGTAAGGTAACATTAAATTGATTAGTAGTAATAGTAGTAGTAGTATGTAAAGTAGAAACTTCTTCCTTTGTTGTGAATCTGATGGAGTTATCAAAAAGCCAATTGAATTGAATTGAATTAAATGAGACTCAACGACTCACATTTAATTCTGAATGCGGTGGATCATCAAACCACCAAACATGTCTTTTTCTAGCTAGTGTGTCTGTGTGTGAGAGAGAGTGTTGTGTTTGGAGATAGATGGAAGATAGGAATAGGATTAGTGCATGTGAACTTATTAAATGACCTTCACTAGAATGGGTCCTCCATCCTCTCATTAATGCCATGCTACATTTTTATAACTTTCATGTACTACTTCTAAATTACCAGTACTACTATGATGCAATCAAAACTTTATGAGTTGTAGTATTAGTATTTGCAAAAGATCAAATCGTTTGGTTAAGATTGAAAGATCTATATTAAAAATATGTATTTTAGATTCATTAAAGAGAATATGTTGGTTTTAAAATTGGATAGTTTGATTTTAATCAAACAATTATATTTTGTCTCAATTGTATCACTACTTGCGGTTTTGACCTAATGCAATTTAGATCACTAAAAAATACTATCGTATCATTATTTTACATGTGTAAAGAATAATACATAAAAAAATATAAATGATAAATTTATATAAATTAAATTTAGGATTTAGCTAACACGTGTTCTTGAAACATTTGTCTAGAAATAAAAAAAAAAATATACAAATTTTGCGTTAAAAATAACGATTTTTAAATTTTCATGAAACTGAAGACTCAACATGTTGTGTGTTGCAAAATTACATATTGATAGTCAAAAGTCAAAACACTAGTTTGTTATTGTCTGAGATGTGAGGCGCATAGACCGGGACGTAGGGCGCCCATGCATGATAGATAGCCTAGGTTTAAAAAACCTTTGTTTTTTTGCTGGTTTGACAAATTTGAGAGACTACCATTAGAGGTTTTCTTGAGGTTGTGAGATTGAGAGAAAAGTATAAATTAGGGTTTATTCTTTGAAAAATCTTGGAACTAATTAACTTATTGTAACTCTTTTGCATATCTTATAAAGACTCCTTGATAGTGAATTAGGAAACTCTTGATCAATCATTTTTTGTAAGCATAATTTGGTCAAGTATTACCTACATTTCATTTTAAAGCGAGTATTTGTCAAAAATTCTTAACAACATTCTCAAAATAGGTTGATACAATTCATAAGAATTCATATTAGATAACCTTTGCTCTTTTTATGGGATTTCACTAACTAGTATTTTTGGAGTACTAGTTTAAAAGATTGATAATGTTTTTATCAAAACAATTTTTTTTTATTATACCAATTTTAAGATAATGTTATTATATTTAGTTTTCCAATAGTTAGCATTTTTTTTATATCGTGAAAAAGAAGTTTGTAAGAGTCCAAACAAAGAATCACTTACCCAAAAAAATAATATTCTAAAGCCGTGGTGTTTGTTTATGTGATCACTCATGCACGCACCCACCACCCTTATCACATTTTTCTCATTCAAATACTATCCAAAAGTTTAAGGGGAATGAAAGTGACAGTTAATGTCATAATGTGTGTTTGAAAAATTGAAGTTATGAATGTAAAAGGCTTTTACCATTTTAATCGCAATATTGGATTCCAGTGTGATGATTTATTAGGCACTTAATAGAATCGAAATAGGCACATGAATTGAATTAATCCATGTGAACTGAAGGGATATCAATTAATTAAATTGGTGCTGTGGTCTCTACTCTAACTCTATAGCCTACTTATTCTTCTATTCTAACCAAACCAGCTAGCAATTATTTTGTGATTTTTTAGCAGGGAGTACTACTAATACATAAGTCAGTATCTTTCATTTATGGGTGGAAATGCCCCAAAAATGACTTCCAAGGTTTACGCCTAATTTTAGACAAATGTTATTTAGGCACTTAAGAAATCTATATATAATTGTGCTAGAAGCCACAAAAGTTTTTACAAGCGACCAATATAATTTTTTTTATAATACTTAAGAATATGAAGATCTTTTATTGTGTTATTATATTAGACAATAAAGTTGAAATAGAATGTTATATGAAGTTAAATTCTCAAAAATGCCACGTTAAATCTTGAAATAGTACTTTATCTAACTGGTATTATAGCTTATATTTTAATCTATTCAAGAAAACTTGATAATTACAAAGTCTAGCTGCATTCATTCGTAGTTTACAAGTGCCTCTAATCAAGGGGTCTCATAGAGCTCTTGCTATTGCAACACTTCGCACAACAAATATCAACTTATATTTGGGCTAACTGCTAAGGAAGCATTTCGTCATCTCCGTATGCCTAGCAGTTAGCATAGGCTTGTAATATATCATCTCATTACATTACACAATAAAAATTGGTTAAGTCTGATTTACTACTAATCAACAAGAAGCATATATAATCAAGAATCAATAAATGCGGTCATATCCCCCCAAAATCAATACAGATATCATGTCCTAAAGTTTGAATACAAATATCAAAGAGGGAAGAAAGTAGGAAAAGAGAAACAAACTAAGTCCACAACTTCCATAGCTTAAACATTGTCAGATGAGCCTTTCAAAACTATTGCAACCTTCTTTCTCTGATTCAAATATGATGGAAGGGTTATTTACCCATATTAGCAAAGAATGGCACCAATAATAAGGTCACTTCACAAGTTAAAGGAATGTTGAACACTGGCTGTCCCAAGTTTGTTATAATGCAATTTTCAGCCCATATCCTTCAAGAATTTGACAAGTGTACATGGATGAGAGTTGAGATTGACCTAAAACGCCATACGACCAGCCAGTCTGCTCTCAAGTATCCTCTTGTCTATGGCTGCATCAATGGAGCTCATCTGCAAGATAAACATGATAATAGTGGTTGAACAAATAGTCATAGACCACAAATTACAACAGCCGACAAATATTTTGGAGCATGGTCCTATGCAAGAGATCCAAACTCTGCGAAAGAAGCTGACCTGGGCCAAGTCTGAATTCACTTGTTCCATAAAATAAATTGTAATCATGCTACGAATGAGCAAAAGTCTGTTGGGTAAGATCATGTTCCACCCAAAAACTCAAACTTTCGAATCAAGGGGAAAAAGAATAACATTGGTAAAATCAAACCCAACAAAAATCACATATACATACTCTTTTATCGTGTACAAATGCTGGGATGAAGGATTGCAAAGTTGGTTGTGTGCAGCAAGCTTCACAAATTATGTTGTTATAATTATGATTAACTACCAAATGGAATGAGTAGAATAGCTACTTTAATCTTTAGATGACCACAAAATTTAAAGCATAGCTTGTAGTGATAGTGGCCCTTTAAAAATATGTAATTTCCCCATTCATGTGGGAAGCAAAAGGGAGGGTTAAATGATCATTTTTCTCTTTACCATTTATTTACTTTAGGAAACTTATACAGAATGTACCTCTTTTAATATGTGTAACCAACTGAATCTGAATACAGAAAGCATAGAGCCTACTTTTTTTTCCTTTGCCATTTATTTTATAAAATGATTAGAAATTTATACAGAATGCGCATGTACATATTTTAATATGCATAAACAACTGAATCTGAAACCATAAAGCATAAAGCTTGCTCTTTTCCCTTTGCCGTTATTTTTTTTTTAAATGATTGGAAATTTATACAGAATGTACCTCTTTTAATATGTTTGTAAACAACTGAATCTGAAAACAGAAAGCATAAAGCATAAAGCCTACTCATCTGGTTAGATGTGAAAGCAACTCCATGAAATAAAGAGGTAGTATGACTTACCTGGCTACTTTCATCATGCACCTGATATTTTGTTAAAGACATTCTTCTTTCCTCCTACAACATCAAAACATTATCAGTCATAAAACAATGGTAGATAAGTAGCCAAATGAAACAGCAGATATTTTCAAGATTATAACTGACCATGGACATTGCCTCATCATCCCAAACTAAGTAGACTTCATTAGTGGCAGGCTGAGAAGCAGGAGCTTTGTTTGAAATTACTGGGGGAGGTCCAATTGAAGGACCACCGGTATTTGGGCCAGAAGCATAAGAATGCGAGTTACTTGCCATACCGCCTATAAGAAACCAGAGGGAAAAGGAAATGAAAATCACATGAATCATATAAGGTCAACCTAAGGCGGACACACTAAATTTTCAATGCCATGTTTTTTTTTTACTTATATCAAACACACTCAGTCACAATGATTCAATGAAAGGAAAGAAAATATTACCTGGAAGCCCTATTGCTTGATAGCTACTTGTCACCGAAGAGTTGATGCCAAAATGTGCGTCAATAGGGACATTTGAAGAAAGCATGGGAGTCACTGATGGAACACTTGAAGACAGAGGCGCGGTAGAAAATGGTGAACTCATAGTTGTTGTGTGGTTATTTCCAACAACAGGAAATAACGGTTGTGAAACTGGGACAGAAGATGTAGATGTCGGCAGTCCAGGAGGAGTAATCTGAAGGTGTGGTGCAGAAGAATTAGTCGATGGCAATGGAGGCCTCACATTCTGCACAGGAAATAATGGTTGTTGTGCATATGGAACAGGAGGGGGAATTGAAACAGCTGGAGGCTGGGGAAACCATGGCTGAGGTCGAGGTGGAACCACTCCCCAAGCATTAGGAGGCACTGGTAGAGCAGGATTATATCTGCAGCAGCGAGATAAGTAAATGAGCAGATTTTACCGCACTCATAATTTTATAATTGGCAAAATATGCATGAATATATCACTTATTCCAAATAGAAAAGGATTTCAAATATGAGAATTAAAATGAAAACAAGTTTCAACAAGCATACACTGGTCGAATTGGGCCCATGGTTGGCCGTGGAGGATATCCGGCTCCCATAGGAGGTGGCGCCATTCCGCCTACAAATGGAGTTGATGGGATATCCACCTTGGCTGTCTTTGATGGAACTTCATCATCTGCATTACATACAAAATTGTCAGAGAATATTAAACCATTTTATGCACAACCATTCAACATTTTTACCTTCACTAACATTATTTATACAAAGCCTATATCTAAAATAATATCATACATTAACACTCTTGACATCAACACTACCGACAAAACAGAAGAATACACAAAACAACGGCTACCATACATGTCAGGTGTGAGATATAACATGATCAGAAAATGAGAGAAAGAACTGTTGTATTTAATGAATGTAAACTAATCTGAAATATTCAAGAAACCTATACTCCCACCATCAATGACCAACTTCCATGCCTATACCTATCTGATAGAACGGGGCCAGAAAAGATGATAAAAAGTAGTATAATTCTTTTATTGAATGAACGTAAATTGAATCCAGATCAATGATGAAGTTTCAATGCCTACTCCTATTCCCATATCACTGCTCCCTTTTAAAATACCTCCCCTACTGATGACTTAACTACGGTTAATCAGCAGTTAAATCTGTTACAGTTATACAGGGGGCCTCCTTCCCTGTTTACCTCCTATTTTACCCATTACACCAACCTAATAGGAGGTCTCAGTTCTGGCTCCCTATCAGTGTGTGTGATTATATTATACAATAAAACATGTTAAAATTCAGAGTTGTTTGGCCATGTAGTAGTTATCAAGTTATCTCCAGTATACAATATCAATAAGAACTAGTAAAGAAGGGGAAGAATATATATGCAAGAAACAAAACCATGAGAGAGGACATTATGACCTTCATCTCCATAATGAGCAGCCAAGACATCTGGTGGAATCCCTTGCATTCCATATATTTCAATATCTGTACTTTCTCTTCCAGGTTTCGCATTTGGCACCCTGAAAAGAAAAATGAAATAATTGGGAGTTCGGTAAAATCTAGATTTATAGCTCTCAGAAAGCATTCATTTAAAACATTAGTAAGTTTGTGCATTAAGGGTGAGTCAAATGCCGAGCAACCTTCCTCTTAGTCATTATAAGGGCATTTTTGGATTGTCTTATTTGAGTTTATCTACCAACATAGACTCTAATGAGACTACTTGGGAGAGCTTATTATGCCTATAAGCAGTTTTTCAGCTTATTTCCATAAAATCTAAATGATATCTAATGAAATCATCTTATCTTATAGGTTATATAAAAATTGAGTTTTTATTATAGGAATAGCTTATACATAAGCACTTGTACGATAACCACACTTACAAACATTGATTGAATTAGAAGAAACATTTGATGAATTGAGCATATTATTAGCAATTACTAGCAAAGTAAGAATGAAAAATAGAAAACCCTAGATAGATAGATAGATAGATAGATAGATAGATAATGAAAGAGAGAGAGAGAGAAAAAGGAATATACTTGGTGACGTTTTCCTTGTGGACCTGAAGAACGTGAATGGACATGCCACCAGCAGTGGAAAGCTTCTTATGACAAACGTGACACTTAAGTCTTAAAGTGCTTGGCTTTCTGATGCTGAACCAAGATCTTCTCGTCATCGAATTCGCGATCGCAGTAATAACACCAAACCTTTGAAGCAACTCTCTTCTTCTTCTTCCCCATCAACCTTCAGATTCCGGTGACGCTAGGGTTTGGAGATTGAGGACCGGTCCGTTCAACCACCCTGTGCTGCGACTGCGATGGAGGAAGGAACGAAGAAGAAGAAGAAGACCTAAGTTAGGGCTTTTTCAACTTTGATTTTTGTTTCTCTCTTGTTTTATTTTTGCATCTAAAAAATTCTCAAAATAAAATACGCTTGGCCTTGGGTTATAAATAAATAAATAAATAAATATATGAATTATTTATATGCATTTGTAGGCACGTGTGGTTATTTTTATGCAATTGTACACAGTTTTTTCTTTTTTGGCTAAATAGGAATATTCAATTATCATTAAAAAAAAAAAGGGGTTACTAAAGAACATGACATCACAATTCACAAATCTGTTTGACCTGTTTAAAAACTTGACATCACAATTTTTTTTACTAAGTAACTTTGCATTGACTTGTGTTTATGTACTTGTGATTGTTTAGTTCACTTTTGGAGTATGTGATTTTTTTTATATTGACATTTTTTGTAATATATAGGAGGAAGATTATCTCTAGTTAAATTTTTTTTCTCATGAAAAATTCAGCCATTCATTTTTTTTAGGTGCTTTGATTAGGGATGGCAAAGAAACCCTTATCCGCGGGCCTCATCCTAACCCGAACTCGAGTCAACGGGTAAAACCCGAGTTGACTAGGTTTGGGTTCGGGTGACACCCGATATTTCGGGTTCGGGCTTGGATAGTGTCAAACTCACACCCGAAACCCGAAACCACACCCGTTATATATTAAATTATATAATTATCTATCTTATATTAGTATATTGTAGACTATTTTAACGTTGTAGACTATTTTTCATCATTATTTTAATGTTGAAAACAATGTTAGCATATTGTAGACCGTAATTTCGTTGAATTTTCCGTATATTTTTTTACTTTTGTTAATGTAAGTTCGGGTTTGAGTTTGGGTTTGGGTGTTATTTGTCACCCGAAAGCCACTTTGGGTTCGGGTTCGGGTTTACCCAATATTTTGGATTCGGGTTTGGGTAGTGTCAAACCCGCGCCCGACCCTACCCGTTGCCATCCCTAGCTTTGATAAATAAATAAAATAAAAAAGAAAGTAAAGGTGTACATTAACACTTCATATTACATGTATTATTCTCGAGTATAATGGCTAAAATTCTACTCTCTTTTTTTTTGTTACATAAATTCTACCTTTTAAAATGAATAAATATACTAATGTTTGAATTTTGATCTTGCATACATATTATTCCTTTCAACTTAATTATTAGTAGCACTCTCCAAAAAAAACTTAATTTTATTAGTAGTATACATTACATTTTGGTCATATTAAAAAAACTTAATGGAGTCATGGTTGTGACTTGTGAGAATCGTCTGAAATAATAGAAAGAAAAAAATGTGGTTTTACAAATTGGGTATCAACTTGAGGGGGTATGAGGCAAAACTTTATACTGAAATTACGTGCTTTGTTAATAAATGGACCGAATTGATTATCGAAAGTAAAAGATTGGTGACTATATTGGACTTTCAAACTTTAACAACCATAAACGATGGAGCGCGCATAACTTAGATTGCTATTCAAACCCCTTGGTTGATAAGAGTGATTTTATAGGGTCATACTCTATAACAAAGTGCTTTTAGGACATGATTTAAGGAATTTAAAAAATAGAAATTTTATTTTTAAAAACATAAGTTGAATGTTTTATTAAAGTAATCAATACACACTTTTTTATACGACATTTTTTTATTTCCTTAAATGTCTTAACAAAAAGTCATAACCGTTACAGTGTAATTTATGAATGTACACGTCAAATAATTTTTATTTTTATTTTTTAAATTTTCATGGATAATGTATACGATATGAACTTTAAACTCAACAATAAATTTTATAAAATTCATATTCGTTATAATGTAATTTATAACTTGTGTACCATTTAATCAAGTGGTGCACCTTAAACAAAGCCTCGTTAACATTTATCTTGGCAAAATTAGAATTTTTTTTTCTTTTTGGTACAAATTAGAGCTACTTTTTAATAGACATAAAATTGTTAAATGTGTTTGTCTATTAAACTTAATTGAGTTGGCACATCCACTAACCCACCTTAGCGGATTTCTAGCCATTAAACTAATAAATGGATTATTAAACTACCTAAAAAAAAGAAATTGTCAAATGCGATTATTATTACTTCTATTATACCAATAATAAATTGATTTAAGTGGTAAAAATTCATACCACCAAATTGAATGTTATGGACGTGGATGTTCTAAGACATATTATTTTACCTTATATGAAAACAATATGGTTTTGGGTCAAGCCAATTAACCATTGGAGTATGAGTTGGGAATGAGCATGCTTCAGCCTTAACTAGAAACTTCATGTGACTCATATGTACAATGAAAAGAAAGATAACAACAACTTTTTGTTACAGTAAATTGATGATTAGAAAATCATTAACTAAAGTACTGGAGTAAACCAAACAGCCGTGTATAAATTATGAGTAAGTGGAGTAATTTCGTAATTAATTGGCTGAACCCTTGAGTATTGTGATTAGTTTTTTTTCGTACATACTCTATTGTGATTTGTTTGTTGCAAGCAATATTGGTTAACTAGAAAAAGATGCATTTTTCCCCGTCCATAAACCAATCAACCATCTCAAAATATAAAGTTAAGGTAAAAAATTCAGTATCAAAATCTACTTACCGTGAATAATTAAATTCACCGTCCCACTCCCTACATACATTCTTTGTTTTTATAAGTAACTCTTTTAATTTATTTATTAAATAACTAAGATAGTATACTATATATTACTCTACTGCAGGTTATTCAATAATTTATTAAAAAAAACAAGTTATTCATTAAATATAAAAATATAATAATATAGTACTCTAGTATTTATAATAAAGAACAACGAGATTATTTCAACAGGTGTCTGTTTTGAGGACGTCATAGGACTCCGGTTATCTTGGACTCTGCCACCAAGGAATGCTGTTAAATTAAATATCGACGGGCGTTATAATCACATGAGTACATGACCGGTACAACAGTGTTGGTGGTGATGGTTGCGCGGCTCTGCAGCCATATTCAAGGTTAAAATAATTCTCTATTTGCTAAGTTGTATTCCTTCAAAACTGGACTTGAGTTCCGTTGGCTGTGGTGTACCAGACTGTTATTTGTGAGGTGGATTGTGAAGAAATTCTCACTATTTTGGCAGGTATGAACATGATGATGTTTCATAGCCTTCGTAGGATACTCTATGATATCAAAATTTTGTTGATGCATAATTGAAATTGTAGGTTTGAACTAGTTTCTTATGAAGTAAATTTAGTTACAGATAAAATTGCAAAATTTGGGACATGGAATACTATAATATAGTTTAGGCTTAATTACCCTTTTAGTCCATTAACTATTTTCAAAGTTTCAATTTGGTCCATTAACTATTTTTCACTTCAATTTGGTCCATTAACTTTACTCCGTTAACCAACCTAGTCCAAACCGTTAGAAAAAATCCAGAAACGTTAATTTTTGGGGACGCAGTGAGGGACAAAAATTCATCAGGTGACATGGCATAATTTGCGTTTTGCTGAGAAAGGAAGAGATAGAATATAAAGGGAAAATTCCCAAATTGAAATTAGGGTTTGAAGAGGTTTAAGGATCAAATTCATATATTGTCTTCTCTTCTCCAATCAATCTTTTTCTTCCCTTCTCCATCAAATTAGCATCTCTCCCTATCTAATTTTTTCACTTCACCATGTCCAGCAATTCAAAAACAAACTAAAACTTAACACATAGTGCTCATATTACATACCCATAAAACTAAACACCAAGTCAAAAAATAAAACTAGCAGAGGTACCAAAAGGCAAGCACACCACCACGACCACAACATAAGCCATGGCAGAAAAAAATTAATTGAAAGCACCAAAACAAACAAAACAGCAGAGAAAATTGAAAAGCAGACAGAAAAACAGAACATCAAAACGGAAATAGATCGAGGGTTAATACCTACCGGCGGCGATTCGTTATTCTTCTTCTTCTTCGTCGTTCTTCTTCTTTCGTTTTCTTCTACCGCGAGCGAGCTCTGTCTTCTCTCTTCTTTTTTTTTCTTCTTTTTTTCTTATCTTTCTAAAACATAAATTATGCCATGTCATACACACAACACAAGTCACCCACTGCCACGTCCCAAAAATTGACGTTTTTGAATTTTTTTCTAACGGTTTGGACTAGTTTGGTTGACGGAGTAAAGTTAATGAACCAAATTAAAGCGAAAGATAGTTAATGAACCAAACTAAAACTTTGAAAATAGTTAAAAGACCAAAAGAGTAATTAAACCTATAATTTATTTATTCTTGATAATTCTCTCTTAGAAGTTAAAATTTTATTGCTTGAGAATTTCGATGCTATATTTTAGTTTCTTTTTGTTGTTAATTTTCCTATGTAAAAAAAAAGGGGATTATTTATTTGGCCAAATTATTTGTTTTGTTTTCTGTACTCAAAATGTGGTCCAAACTAGGGTCTAGATTGAAAAAGTTGTACGTGACAATCTGTCCCTGTGCATTTGTTCTTTATCTATTGCAATTCATTTTGCTGTTTAATTTCTACTATATACTACTTCTTCCGGTCCTAAATATAAGAGAGAAATTTTGCTTTTTAAGTTTATGGAATGATTGATGTATTTGGTTCATTCCATGAATAAAAAAAGTAAAAAATTTCTTATATTTAGGACCGAAGAGAGTACACGCCACTATATTTCATTGATTAATGCTAGCCTTTTTGAAAAGTTTTCGTAGATATATGGGCGACAGATTCATTTTGTTCGAAGGAGAAGAAGACACCATCATTCATATAGGCCATTTTTTTGGGAACCAAAACAAACATGACCCATTTTGGTAAGACAGGCGATTTGGTACTATAATACGCTGATCAAAGGTTAAACAGTATGGTCATCATAGGATAGCTTTGTTCAAAAACTATAATCACTAATTCTAAACAAACCAATCCGATGAAGAACGGCTTGATTTGGTTCAATTAGATTGATATTTTACTTTACATTAAAACATTATTCAGATGTAAGATTAAAAGAATGAAAGTGAAACAAACATACTTTAGCAAGTTTGATTTTGTTTAATTTTAGAAGTATTTGAAGTCACAATTTTAATAGAAACCATTATTTCAAATATTCTTAATGCAAAATTAAAGACTAAAAAGTTAAAATGCACATTAGAGCGAGATTCTTGGGTCAAAGTTCAAAGATTTGTCAAATAAAAATGACTAATGTAGTATAAATTGTTATTAAAAATAGAAATAAATCTTATAAAAATGGATAAAGATTTTAATTAATTATTTCTTTTTAACATGTTTATTTGTTCTTTAACAAAACATCAAAATATAAAAAAGCCTAAAACTTAAATCACCAGCTAGTTTACTTTAAACTTCAAAATTCAACATCAACTTAAATCATTTTAAAACTTAAACTTTCATCAATCCATTTCCGTTCATGCAGAAAAATCAAAACAACCTAAACGCGCTATTGCTGGTAGCGCATTTAGTCAGCCAGTCAGTCTGTCGCAACAATCAGTCCGTCGCAGCAGTCAGCCAGTGTCAGTCAATCAAGCAATTTTCAAAGGATGAGCTTAAACTAACCTGCTATGTGACAGTAGGACAATTGAAAAAAAATTAAAAAAAAGGGTTAAATTGATGTTTTTTGGGACTTTGAGAGTTACTCCCTCCGTCTCATTATACAAGCCCCTCTGACAAAAATCACGCTTATTAAGAAATATTGGTAGTGTAATTATTATGTCTAGTTTGTGTGTAAATTTTACTAAATTGTCCTTTGTTTGTATATTTATTTAATTTGACTTTTCACATTTCAATGCAAGTTAGTGTAATAATTAGGGTATGTGTAGGGAAAAAAATAATGATTGCATATAGTAATTTGTAAAGGGGCTTATATTTTGGAACTAAACTTTTTTTAAAAGGGTGCTTATATAATGAGACAGAGTAAATACTACATTTAGAAAAAAAATCGTACCATGCATATTAAAATTTGTCATAATTTAAATATAAAATTCTGTATAAATTGTGTTGCCTCCCACTTCAATCCAAAAGGTAGAGTCATAGATTAGAGTGAGGGGAAGACTTTTGAAACATCTTCCTTTGATAAGTAGCATCAGCCATCATCAGTTCAGTTTAGCTTGAAAAACACAAAAAGAATCAAAAGTATAGAGAGAGAGAGGTCAGTCCACAGCACAGCTGAGAGGCTACTGGCTACCTAGTTTGTGTGTGTGTGATTGAATGAATGAATAGCATATGTCTGTGTGTCTGTCTGTGTCTGTCCACAATTCCTTCCAGCAAACAAAAACTAACCCAACTGGACCCCACCCTTTTCATAACACAACAAACAACCAAAGCACAAAAGCACCCCCCACAACAATTAATTAATTAATTAATCTTAAAACTAGAGTAAATATTCTTCCTTCCTTCCTTCCTTTTCTGTAAGCAAGCATAATCAATATTCATTCTTCCAAGTTCCATTCTTTCTTCTCTTCTCAACACTTCTAACCATGCCTTTTGTCACGGAGCAAGAGACAACAACAGAGCAATGGAGAAAACAACCCAGAAACCAAATCACCCACAAACCCATTTCACAAATCCCACCCATTATCCAATCCACTCGTTCCAAGTCCACTATTTCGTCTCTTCTTCTATCCACATTTTCCAATGAAACCACAACCCCACAACAACATCCCACCAACAAAAAGATCAACTTTTCTGCTGCTGCTGCTACCTTCAGAGGGTTAGGATGCACTGCCGGTGCTTCTCAGCATGTGTCGGTGCCGGCTGTGATTCGTGCCTCTGCAGATTGGCCTCATCATCAAGGGAAGCAAACCAGAAAAAAGAAGAACAAGAGAAGCACTAACGATGGTTCTTCTTCTTCTGCCACTTGTGTTGATTTTCAAGATGTTTGGTGTGGCCCTGGAATTGGATTCTCAGCAGATGCTGCTGCATCTGTTGACTGTGTTGTGTCTAAGAAGAATGCTTCTTCTTCAACTTCAAGGGCTAAAATTGATGTGGACAAGATTACTCACAGAGGGGTAATACTACTATTTTTATACCATTTCTTTGTGTTGCTGCATTTATGATGTTTCTATTTGTTTCCCCAAATTGATCTTTTGCATGCATTTATAATGTAGTAGTAGTAGTAGTATGAATGATTCCATTGACCATTATTGCTTTTTAAATTGATGAACTTTGAGGTTTGTTTTCCATATTTGGTTTCAACTTTCAAATTCCTTAACATGCTTACTGTATGTACTAAACTTCATCATAACTATATTGGCAGCCTTCATCTTCATTCCGAAGGCGCACTACTGTCCACCCAGAAGCCTTCTCTTTTCCCGATACCGATCCTGACATTTTCACAGCATGCTCATTTGGAACTGCAACATACCCTCTCCAAATCAGAGATCTTTCTTCTGATGATTTTTCTGAGGTTTGCTCATGCTCTTGCGTATTCTTTCATTAATTATTCTGTTAATCACTGCAAGTTACTCTGTGTTACGTGTAGAACTTGAATGTATTGGCTACTGGATTCTAAAATTGGATTAGCTTACCTTGAATAGAATATCCGAAATCATGTTTTTAACTTCGGTCTTGTTTTCTGACAAGATTCGATAAAATCAATGTCTACTGAAAGTATGAACATGTTATGGAGAGTTAGATTCTTGATTGTAATTGTTATGTTAGGCTGTATGATTTTTTCAAGTAGGAAAAAATGGTGAAAGTTGCCCCTCTTGCTAGTTTGTAGATGGTGTCGAGTATGTCAGTCTGGGGGTATTCTTAGCTAAGATATTATTGTAGTTGAAAGATAATTTGCATTTTTTCATTATTGTTGGAACTTTAAAGATAATGGCACTTCAAGGAAGAATACTAATGAGAGGACGGTTCAATTCACGGGACCTTTACAGAGATTGGAGACTAGATGTTGATAACATGTCATACGAGGTGAGCCCCTTCTCCAAAAATCAATTTTATTTTTGGTTTTAGTAACTACATCCCCAAGCTGTTGATATGGTGTCCTATATATGAATGCATCATTGTTTTATGTCGGTCTAATTTTGTTGTTTGTGTTTGATAGCAATTGCTTGAGCTCGGCGAAAGAATTGGTTATGTCAATACTGGACTTAAAGAAGATGAGTTGGAACTTTACATAAGGAAGACTAAGCATCTGTTTTCGGATGATGCATCAAAGCATCAAGTAGACAAAAAATGCAGCATTTGCCAGGTATATAATTATCTCGAATTTTGCGTTCAGTTTAAAAAACAAAAAATGTGAATACTTGGTTGTTTAAATGCAATGCAATAATCTTTCTGAATACTCGTTTAAATGGTTGCATATATAATTGATCATGGTTTTGAGTGCAGGAGGAGTATGAAGCTGATGATGAACTAGGGAGGCTTAACTGTGATCACTTGTATCACTTCAAATGTATACAACAATGGGTTACACACAAAAATTTCTGCCCAGTATGTAAGGAGCAGGTTGCAGCTCACGAGTGAGAAAATAATCTTAATCATGTGTTTTAGACAATAGGTGTATAACTTTACATATGTCAATTAGAATTTTCATTTTTTTGGTGTCAATCATCATTTCATCTTCAAACCTTAGCCTCCTTGTTGAGGTGTTGGCAATATATATGTTATTGGATGGTGTCTTAACAATGGATTGGCTTTAATTTAATACTTTATGCTTCATTGTATCATTATCTTCATCTCCCTCTTCATACCTGAATGTCCAAATCAATTTAAAAGATTTTAATGCGATACAAAAGCTAGGTGTTTGCGGTTTCGACCAATTTTGAAGCAGAAAATCATTCAATCCAAACTATAAATTGCACGTGGTTCGGTTTCAATGTCGCCCTAAACACTGTTTAATTTGATCCGATCCAATTAAATGCGGTTTAATATTTATATTATATATAGCCACTGCTTAATTCTTAATTAATTTATTATTAACAAAATTATGAGATATAAAGTTTATATAAAAAAACAAAAAAAACTAAAAGGTATAAAGTTGATTTTGTTTCTTGCAGACCAGGAAAGGTGTAGATTAACTAATTGACTTTGAGACAGAGTGGCATTATCTCGAGAGACATGTCTTGTGTAGGATTATACCCCTCAGTGAGCATTGAAAAAATTCCCTTAATATTACCAAAAGTTTAGACAGAAATAAACAAGAAATGAAGAAAAACATAAGAAAAACTAGCTTGAAATAAACTAGAGACCTTATATTTTTTAGATAGCAGATCCCATTATATCATGCGACGGATTTTTCTCCTTATCAAATCATACTTGCTGCGAGTTTTTGTTTGGTTGCTGGATGTTATCTACAAGAAGTTGTTTTGAAGCATCTGATATTGCTGCTGCAGCAACTGCTGGGGTCATGGATTCATACTGAGGGGGTGCATTTGCATGCTGCTGTTCTGTATAGAATACTTGTTCTTGCATAGTTCCACCATAGTCATAACCATAAATAGGCTGTGGTGCATGGTTAATATTTTGAGGCAAATTCACATATTGCTGCTGAAATTGGTTTGAAGGTATTTGAATAAAAGCAGAACTTGATGCCACAAGAGCTTTGTAAACACTTGGAGTCACTTCAGATACAACACTTTGTGGTATTTGTGGCCTAGCCGAGGCTACTACATTTGTGTCAGCTATGTTGGATTGCAAAGACATGTACGGTTGTGTAGATCCAAGTCCAATAGGCATCACATAAACTGGATACTGATTAAGCTGTTGGTGTGATTGTGGTGCACAATAAGGGTAGTATGATGACATTGGAACTTGACCTGTACCTATAGGACGGTGAATATAAACAAATTGATGTTGTTGATATGCAGCCAGTTGTCGCTGATTTTGATCCAGTTGTTGTTGAGGTGGGGTGTAAGCAGAATTGTTTACTTGTTCCTCTTGCTGATGATTTTGATCACTTTTGACCTGTGATTGCAAAAAAAAAGCATCATCTTGCTTAGCATTCGCCAATTTTATGTCGTCAAAGTTCTTATCATGCTGCTGCTGCTCCATCTCAACAAGCCTTTGTTCATCAACGCGAACTCGTAATTGAGGAAGATTATTAAATGAATTATTAAACATATTGTCCTCCTCATGCACAGGTACCGAATAATCCACATCGATTAAATGCTCCTTATTAGCATTATTATGATTAGTATCTTCGTCGTTGCAATTGGAAGCACTTATATCATAATCATCAAGGTTGAGGAGGCAATTATCAACAACTGCAGCAGAATCAGAAACAACACGAGAGAGAATCCCCGAGTTGTTCAAAGCTTCCACGAACCATGTATGATTAGAGTCACGGTGGAGAGTGTCCATGGAAACAGCAGTTTCTGGTTTTGAGAAGAAGAGGAACAATCTGAGTCGTGAAGGGGAAGGAGAAGGATTTGAAGACAAACGATCATACTCTTCGATCATGTTTTGGAGATCTTCATCGGTGGAAACAGTGATGAGATTGTCAAGGTCTTCGTTGGGAAGATGGTACTTTAGAGTGAATGATCTTCTTCCATGAAGGAGATTGCGAGAGAGGTGAGAACAGAGGTATGCTAAGGAAGAGTGGCGGTCGACGGCCACAATGCGAGTGTCTCCTCCGACATAGTAGAGGGAGTTGTCACGTGGCATGATGTGGCCGCCGTAGCTGCACAAGAGGCGCAGTTTGGAACCAGGCACGTGCGGGAGATCAGTTGTTTCATTATGATGATGATAGCCGGGAGAGGATACCACTGCTGCCACTGAGTTAAGATGCATTTGTGATATGGGGGGTGATGGATCCATCGAGTATTAGTGGAGAAGTGTGAATGATAGCTATGGAGTAGTGTTAATAGATTTTATAGATATCATAACTTACCTTCTCTCGTTAAGTACAACACAGTCGCATAATTTCACATTTCTCCACATTTAAAATGTGTCCGTCTAATCGCTAAACTAGAAACATAGTTTACCATCATATCATTGAACTAAGTGTTAGCACGTGCAGAACTTTGGGTTACAAAATTGCAACTTGAATGAAGTTGGGAGTGAAGTTATTTGTCCCCTTTGAATTTGGCCATCCCCTCACCCACGAGGGACGGCTTAGGATGAACATAACCCAAGAGAGCAAATTATAGATTGGGGAGAGTAACATATATAAATTAGGGTCCTTATTAAGTCTATTAAAATATATCTTAAGGGCACATGTTAACATTTACCCATAAATTATACATACTTTTTTATTTTTACAAAAGGGCAAAGTCTATGAAAAAACTACTAGACTATGCGCGTATTCTTGAGCATATAAGTCCAGGATAAATTATAGTACTACTATTAATGTTTAATACCACCTCCAATATTTTTTTATAAGGAGATGTATGAGTCAATAAAAATTAATGTATTCAGTTTATAATTAAATCAAATACATTAACTTTTTTTGACTCGTATGTTTCTTATAAAAACGACCGAAGAAAATAATATCGGGTGAAAATTATACTTTGATTTTTTCTCTGTTTGATTTTTTCTATGTTTGGGAGTTTTCAAACCAGTTTTTGGATCCAACAATTGTACTCTTAACTTATTCTAATTGTTCGATGCAAAACAAAGTACTTAATAATTGAATGCTTTTTCTAACTTCATGACAAAACAGAGTACAAATTAAAAAAAATTTAGGTGATAAATTATTATAGTTGAAATGCAAAACATAAGTAATATATAATGAATCTTTGAATCTTTTTTTTTTTTTTGAGGAAAATCTTTGAATCTTTTGCAACATAGAGTATTTAGATTCACTTAGCAACTTTGTCTGGGTGTATATGATATAGTAGTATCAAATATAAGAGCAATTATCCGTCAAAAGAAAAATATAAGAGCAATTAATTAAGACAAAAATAAGAATATTTTGTAAGTAACAGAAATTGTAAGATTAAAAATAACTATTTAGTTACATCTTTAATTAAAAATCCTACACGACCTTTTCTCCCTTGTACTACTACAACTGCTAGTTCTTCATCTTCTAGAAGAAACAATTAATTATAGAATTCATCATCAACAACAATAGCTTTCTGAATCAAACTAAATGTATCATCTTCAGATGGATAGCATGCATCATACAGTGATGATGGATCATCTAGGATGTTGGATACGATAGTAAAAATATTGGAAGTTTCGAAATCATCAATAGGCGTTGAATGTTGTTGTGCATGAAAGTTGTCAGCACATTCTACAGCTGAATTCAGTGCAACATTTTGGTCCTGATCTGGCATTGGTAGAACAACTTCAAGGCCTTCATTAGGAACATGGCATTCGTTAATAAAAATATTGGAAGCTTCAAAACCATCAAACGGTGTCGAATGTTGATGCACATGAAAGTTGTTACCACATTCTGTAGCTGAATTTTGTACAACATTTTGGTCCTGTTCTAGCATTGGTTGAACAACTTCAAAGCTTTCGTTAATAAAGATATTGGAAGCTTCAAAACCATCAAACGGTGTCGAATGTTGTTGCGCATGAAAGTTGTTACCATATTCTGTAGTTGAATTGAGTACAACATTTTGGTTTTGTCCTGACATTGGTTGAACAACTTCAAGGCCTTCGTTAGGAACATGACATTCGTTGGTAAAAATAGTGGAAGCTTCAAAACCATCAAACGGTGTCGAATGTTGTTGCGCATGAAAGTTGTTCCCACATTCTGTAGCTGAATTCAGTATAACATTTTGGTCATGTTCTAGCATTGGTTGAACAACTTCAAGTATTTCATTAGGAACATGACATTCGTTGATAAAAATATCAGAAGCTTCAAAACCATCAAACAGCGTCGAATGTTGTTGCGCATGAACGTTGTTACCACACTCTGTAGCTGAATTCAGTACAATATTTTGGTCCTGCTCTGGCAATATTGGATGAACAACTTGAAGGCTTTCATTAGGAACATGACATTGATCCTGCTTTGATATTTTCTCCTCACATTTTGGCATTTTATTCTTTAACTTTGTCTTTTTATGTGGCCTCTTTGGACAAACTCTGAATTTCTGTTAATTAATATTGCAAACTTAGGTTAATAATATAAATTATAGTTTAAAATCATACAAAAACAAAAGTACTATATTATTAACCTACAACATATATATCGGCTAACTTTATAAAGAAAATTATCAAATTTCATACATGATAGAATATAAGGGTAACTATTTCCTAACAAAGTTATTAACAATTAGAAAGTATGAAAAAATCAATCAAATCAAAATTTATAACAAAAACAAACCTGCAAATGGCTAGCAACTTGTATGGTTGTCAAATCCGGATCATCCATCAGTTTAACAATCTGTCTTGGCTTTGCATCTGAAAAACAAGGGAGAGGAAAAAAACACACATTTGAGTTTATTGAAATATAAAAACAAATTAAAGAAAAGAACAAGAATTGGCAAAGAATCTTACTATCAAAGCCACCAAGTTGATTAACAACTCTTAGAAATTTTTCATGAAGATTTGGTGACCAAGTTACGCGATTCTTCTTTCTTGGAGGCTGATAATTACTATCATTATCACTATTTTTTTCAAGAACAGAAGTATTTGTCTCTAATTTTGTTGCACTTTGATCATCTGATTTGATACTCCTTATTTTTAGTCCTGTTTTAACCTCCAAGGTTCTAAAAATTTGATCTTCTTGTTGAATGGTTACAACATGTTGCCACATGTTGTTGATATGATTCTCATTGATAGGCTTAAGCCAATAATCACAAGCCCCTTTTTGAAAAGCCTCCCTCCTTGCAGCACTTGTTGAGTCATGATCATGATCAACACCCATCATTATGATTGGAATTTTGATTTCTTGCGTAACACATTGCAGAAATTCGTATGAATCCATGTCCGGCATTTGAGCTTCAAGTAGTATGATATCAAAGAAACCCTTTGTTTCTCTCAAAAAATGCACAGCATAAGAAGCCATAACGCATGTTGTAACTATATAGAACAAACAAACAATTAATTAGAAAGCCAATTTAACAAAAAAAATTGTTAACATAATATCGCATGATTGAAAAAATTGAAAAAACAAACCTTCATAATTGCATTGGTAGCACAAATCTGCAATGGCCTTAAGTTGAGTATCGTCATGATGAAGCACAAAAACTCTTAAACCCTCTGGAAAGCGGTAGGGAAGATCATCAGCCATTGCAATGCAATAGATGATCAGTTGTTGAAGTGAAGAATGAAGAAAGAGTGAAACCCAAGAAACAAATATATATGTATATATATATATCAACCGGTACTGTTGTTATTTATATATATAACAAACAGAAACAAAAGAAATATATCTTATACAAAATCTAATCTAATCTAATCTTTCTCCCTATATTTTTGGTTTTTCGGTTGCTAATTAACTGTGAAAATATTATTTGAGAGACTTGGAATACAATTAATTGAGTAAACCCTAAATGGGCCGTTGGACCTCCTCTGTATCAAAATAATAATATGCGTCGAATTAATATATACTGTATTGGACTAGGGCTATACCCTAAAAAAAAAACCCTTACAAAAAATTCTCAAAGCCTGAGTTTTTTTACACAGACTTAGAAGGGGTTTGAAAATATTACTAGTTTCCAACCAGCAATAGATGCGCCTCGTTTAATACCTCGCTAGCTGCGTCATTACAAATATGATAATTAATCACTTCTATTTATAGACTCACCCTCTATTACTTGTAAACGTTTAACATTCTTGAACCTATGATTCCGGTAGTCGCCGAAACTTAACAAAATAAAACTCAAAACCATATTATTATTAATCATATTTTTTTTTTGAACGGAAAATATATTAGTATCAATTAACATATTATTAATCATTGTTATTGACATGTATGTATATCATCTCGAAGATTCAGTCTTGGATGTTAGGAGAATTTTAAAAATTCATCTGATAAGAAAGAATCAGCAAGCAAAAATGAAATAAAACTAAAACTCTGCTTCATCATCACAGTAACTTTGTAGAATGATTAGGGAATTCAAGCTGAAGTTTTACATGGTAAGTTATAGCTTCATCACTTTTTTGTCCATCTGTCTGAGTAAAAACTGCAACACCATGAGCAAATGCAAACGAACCTGTTCCTCCTACAACCTTAAATTCTTCTCTGTCCTTATGACCTACTTTCATTGCTTGCACACTCAAACTACCTGAATGATCTGGCGTATCGAAAGTTAGATACAAAACATTGAATTCTGACTGTTGAAACTGTTCCACAGGAAGTATGAAACCTTGTGCTTTTCCTACAGCCTTTGAAGTGTTTTCTGGTCCTTCGGTAAGTACGCGGTGAAAGACGAATGCACCAGCATCTTCTCTTGGTACAGCAGCAGCATGTGTATTTGAGGTTGTTATGTTTTGAGGTTGTTGAATGTAAAGGGATAGATCAAGCCATGGTCTTGAATGGATCTTGTTATGCGAAACAGGTGATACCAAAGCCAAAACAATGACTGCTATTGTAGCTAATGTAACTGCAGTGAAGAATATGATCCTGGACAACATTATACTGTGAGAATTTGAGGTTTGTGTTCTCTAGCTATTATATATGAGAAGTGATGGACCAAATTATTTACTTTTAAATAGAATGTTTTGTCATGGTAGATAAATCAAAAGTTGTTAGCTACCTAACCCATTTAGTATTTCACTACCTAAACCATTATACTAATTAACATTTTTGTTTTTCAATATCATGGATTGAGATCAACTAGAACACCAAATTCAATTAATAAACATTACAGCAATTGAGGTCCTTATGTACAATTTCTTGGTCACTATCAACATGTACCAATTGCATATATATGTTCATGCCAAAAGTACATGAAAGAACCAATCAGTCAGTCAGTCAATATTCAATTCAATTTAAATTCAATTATATATCTATCTAGGAAAGATTCTCACAACAAAGTGATGCATAGTCATTAGTCATGGTTTTATTTTCTCACAAAAATGGCCACAACAGGCATAGTCCTTAAGCCTCTTACCTATTTTTAAACATTGAAAGGACAATGCGTATATATGGTGAGAATGACATTGAAAGCACAACAAATGGTTGGATTGAATGAATATTATTGTGTGTTTAATGTTTATTGAATGAAGTATTGATTGTTAAGTTCGACCAAGTACACAAGAATGTGCACATAATAACATGGAATTAAGTACCATCCTTGTTCAATAATGAAATTTATTTTCCAATTTAATCATTTTGTTCAAGAATTTTGTTTATAATGATTCAAAATCGAACTAATTCCTTTATCTAATACGTACTACCTTGTATAGAGGAGGAAACGGCTAACTCTGTTTTATTTTATTTTATATTATATTATATTGTGACTTAGTCTCCATAATAATAATAATAATAATTCTTTTTCAAAGATACCATCACCAATGTTGCATTAATCTGGAACCAAACCAGTCAAAAGTTGTTAAAATATACTAATACTATTATCAAGATGTCTCGTGAACTTATCCACCTTAATAGTAGAATTTATAGTCACTAGTCTACTTGACAAAAAAAAAATACTACTATTAAAGCCTTTTTTGTGCATTTTTTCCTACTTCTTCCATAACATAACAAAATCTTATATTGGAAATCAAGGTGGCAATGTGGTCGCACCCAATCCCCAACCAACAATCAATATGAAATGAATGAACCGTCCGTTGAAGATTAGAATCATACAAACCCCAAAAGGGAAATCTAGCTCCAAATGTCCAAGTATAATAATCTTATATCATGTACATATGTTTTTTTTTTCGTTGATTATTAAATTCTGTTATACTACTATTTTATTTGATTCAATAATAAAATTAATTGATTTAATAGTGATAAAAAACTTATACATAACATGAGACTTTTTTTTTCACTCTTTTCTTCCCCCACTTTTTTCTTTTGAGGGAGAACTTTGCCACACTTTGAAGTTATATCCAATTCGAAAGATTAAGTTACACGCAAAAGATAACCGTTTCAAACAAAAATAAAACTATAACCTACATTTACTATTTAAAAATAAGGAAATCAAGATACATATATATACCATTTGCCTAAATTCTTTTTTGGTTAACATTACATATGTACTAAGTTTTCAGCACTATTAGCGATGACTAATCTCTGTTGGAGTACTTGTGGGCATACAAGGTGGATTCTCTCCTCCCAACCGAATTATTTCCACACGAGCCAGAAATCAAAGTGAAGTCTAACCACATATTTAAGATGTCCAAAACTATTACTACTTGAATCAATTCATTATCGATTGCTACCGAAATTCTTTATTTAAGCGGATATAGTCTTCGATTTGAGGTGGGCCATGAAGCCGAATGTTGGAAATAATTTTGGGAGGATTTGTATGTTCTCCCACAAAACTTTTATACATATACAAAAATTTTACTTGCACCTAAAAAATTAATTTTTTTTCTCCTAATTTAAGGGCTAGAATTTCTCCGGATAAATAAAATATTCTCCTAAGGACATTTTTTCATTGGTTAGTGTTGGACTAACTTCATAAAAGGCATGTTATAGAATAATACATAAAATTATAAATTTTTTAATGACGGTTGTTTTTAAAAATAAAAAATGCAACAACGTTAGAACGATTCATTAAATTTTTTTAACTTACGTTAGATTGATTCATTAATGACGGTCCATGTCTCAATATTAATATTTTAGATTGGTTTTTGTAAAATGTTTTTGAATTAGATTTTTGTCTTTGTTAAACTTTTCTCAATTTGATCTCATTGATGAACCAAATTGAAAAATAATTGATAAAAGCAAGAATTAAAAATACACATTGTGACTATAGAAAACTTCCTGATGGATATGTTACCAATTTAGATACACATTATTTATTAGGGTGGCTTTATTTAGGGATCTATCTATAAAGTAAAAAAGGGCATGCATGGTTACAAAATGGAGGGGAGAGAGTGTAATTGCTTTGGTACTAGGCTACTGTACTGGCTGGTCAGTCTCAGTCTAGTGGAATATTATTTCAACAAAGCCCTATAATATACTATCATGATTTTGCATTTCCCCCCCTATAAATACCTGATCCTTGCAGAGCAAGAGATATCAAACACTTCTAAGTTCCTAAATTTTCAGACTATCTATTTTCTCTTTAATTAAGTCTAACACATGACATGACATGACTATTAATTTTCCAACAGTATCTGGGGTTAGAGGAATTAATAGGGAAAAACAAGGTTGTTGACAGAAGATAGAGAGCACAGATGATGATATGCATTTATCTAGCTAAGCTACATACATGAATGAATGAATGAATTGTGCATTTCACTCCTTTGTGCTCTCTATGCTTCTGTCATCGCCTTTATTCGATCCTCCAATTTTCCATTTTCCTCTACTCGATGAGGCCAATTTATTTTATTTAATTTTTCACAAATTAATTGAAGTTGTTGCAGTTTTATGGTGATTAACTACCTTAATTTGTATTTGGCTGCAGTTTGGAGACATGGACCTGCTGTGGCTGCTGGAGATTGCAAATCTGTACGTAATTTGTTGATAGCATGAAGAATTCAGAACCAAAACTGAAGAATTTATTAACTAGTGCAAGTTCAAGTGCAATTCATTCATTCTATATTTCCCTTCTATTTAAAATAAAAATAATTCTGTATCTTTCTTCTTCCCATTAGAAAATTAACTATGGCCTTTTTAATTTGTTGTGTGATATGGTGCATTATCAATTTATCATATTGTTAGATATAGTTGGATGGAGTTTCTTAAAATTAGTTACAAGTTGGTTAGAAAATTAGTTGTCTTGTAATGATTAGTTAATCTTGTTATAGTCATTATATAAAGTCATTGTAATCAAATTCCATATCTTTCATCTGCATCCTATTCCTATCAATTTTATCTCAATTTGTTTTTGTTCGATCGGCTCTACTATGATGATCTACAATATGGTATCATAGTCGTAACTTTAATTTCCCTTTAAAGTATTAATCCTAATGCACACTCCTAAGTTGGAATTTTGTTATATATGGACTAATCCGATACAAAAAGTGACACGGAGGTCTCATGCCTTTACCACCGAGCCAAGGACCACACTTAAATTGGAATTTGTGGCAAGATTGAGCATCAAGGCAGAAGCTATATATGCTTCGGATTCTTCCATAAGTCAGTCAGTACCCCCACTGTATTCCCTTCATTCAATAAATTCTGCACTTAATTGCTGTGCCTTATCCAAATATTCCTTTTAGTGTGTGCATGGCCATGTTAGTAGAAGGATAATTAAGGCAACAATGTTCTACTAATATAATTATCTTCTCACTGTAAATAACTTTCTAGTTTCTACATTCATCTATAAAATATTTATTTAATGGGAGCAACGCCTATTTTGTATATAGGATATTAAGCATATAGTTCAGCAAAAATAATTTTTGATTAACAGTAGATTCCATTTAAATGATTGACCTCCCCGTCCTCTTGTGTCACACCATGTTGTGAATGTTGCAGTATGTCTTGAATTTGATGTAGCATTAGCATATGGATTATGTCTTTGAATTTTGCAGTTTTCGGTTGCGGATTGGCTTGGCGGTTGATATTGATATGATAAGTTACCATTATGATTTATGATGTGCATGTGTCTTCAATTTCAAATCAACTGTGCTTGCTTGAGTACGGTATCTATCTAGATCAAGTAATTGATTGATAAGGAAATGTAAGGTAGTGAATGCATGTTGCAAAATTTAATACGCCTCTATGAGATGTTGGCATCATTCCTATTTGCAATTGTCAATAGTACTATTGTAGTTATTGCTTCTGATATATCTCATCATTCTTTTTCTGACAAAACCTTTCAAACAAAGTACTAGTTAAATGTTTTTTCTGATTCCTCTCCAATTATTACCTCCCCCAATCATTGACCTCATGACTACCCTTATATGTTTATGAAGTTTTACACTATTCTTATGACATGGCTCTGCACATGACTTACTGTGCCTTCATCTGATCTGATATATAAACTAAACTAGTACTCCCTCCGTTTCAAAATGAGTGCCGTTTAAGGTTTTTACACACATATTAAGAAATGCAATCATGATGTCAAAAGTAATAGTACTTTTACTAACAGTCTTGGGTTGGAGTTCAGCCCTAAGATTGCAGCCGTGTTAAAACTCATAAAGAGACAGTTTTGATGTATATTGTGGTCCTATCCAACTCGAGGAATAGTCTTTGTAGTCACACACAGAGGATATATAATTTATGCTCAAAAAAATTGTTGGAATCACACATTATGACCCTATCCGAAGAAAAATCTACAGGTAAAAAATTGTTACACAGAGAAAATATTCAGTTTCACAAAATCCCCACCCAAGAAAAATCAGAAACAGGTAAAAAAAACTCCCAATATATAGGACATGTTGTCAATAAACATCATACAATTGCACTGTTTTGGATTTCTCTTCCAAAAGTTAGCTTAATGAATGAGTGAGAGCATGTATCCGGTTCCAGCACATTTCCTGCAAAATCCAATTTTGATACCATGCTATTGCGCATATTGAATAAATTTGGATCTAACACCAAAAAGCTAACATATGACTATCATTGGAGAGATGATAATTATCGGACAGCTTGATAACCGTTAACAACGTGAAACAAAACACAACTCAACACTGATGACTATCATTAGAGAGATAATAATTAGAAAATCTACAGCAGAAATTCTAGAAAAACTACAGCAGATAAAAAGCATCATAAGTTGAATAACCGTTACATATATATGGGCCTATGCTGCTGCACCCACTTCCTCAGTACTTTCCCTCTCCACCCTGAATGACTTAGTGTGAAGATCCCTTGTGATTTGAGTGGTTGTATCCAAGAAGTACAAAAGAAATGATGTGAAACAAGAACAAACAAACATAGGTATGGGACCATATATCCATAGGACAAGAGGAATTGACAAGTAAAAAGCCCTTAAGCCAAGAGACCAAGAATAACTTCCACGGTTCAATGTTTTTGCAACATGTTCAATAAAATCTTTTTTGCCTTTGAGTGCAGGTGTAGTGATTAAGAAACTCACATGTGCATAGTATCTTATTGACTGCATATTACATAGAAATGCAACAAGGAAACATAATGAGATAGAAAGTCTTTTTATTGATGAATTAAGGGAAGTTTTGTTGCCAAAAACTAATTTGGTCTCTGACTCATTGCTTGCAAAAACACCAATAAGTGAACTTAGTGTGATTGCTGTTGTAGCTAGAAGAGTGGATGCCATGATATTGTTCCGGATTGTTTGAACTGCCAAAACTCCATTTTTCAATGGATCCTGATAACAACATTATCAAGATAGCTTGTTAGTACAAGAGAACATGTAATGAAAACAGCTTTCTTAGTGTGTGTTAACCGTTAGGATTCACGGTGAAAATAACAGAATCACAGTGAGCCACACTATGATTTTGACAGAAGCTAGACTTCGAAGCTTCAACAAAATCACGACGACATTGTGATTTTATCAAACTCACCGCTCGTCCAAACATACACTTATTGCATGTTTGGAATCATGATAAATTGGACAAAATTAGGATGGCATAGTTATCATTTTGTTGAAGCTTTAACTATAACTTTGCAGCCATAAACAGGCGGGTTTTCCCCAAACTGAATGTCAATACAAACATGTATATATGTTCATGAAAAAACAATTCAAACCAAAACAAACAAGTTTTAGCTTGTAAACTAAAACTCTATAAACAGATATCTAAAGATAAAGGAATTTGAATTGCCCGAAGTCGGAAATATTGGTCAGTCCATATTTGAAAACTCGTATTTAGGCACTCGGCATATTGGTCACTGTTGGATCAAAATCAGACAGTCCATATTTTTAAAATTAACATGCCAAATTTGAAATCTGAACTGTATAATCTCGTTCCAACAGCTACCGATGTGCCAATTACGTGAATGCACAGGCAGACTGAATTTGAGATAAAGATAAAATCCAAGAATATGTTAAGGAGTGTCAAATGTCAACTGACAAATACATACAGGAAAGCATAGAGAGAGTGTGTAAGAGAGAGTACTGACAGACATCATGAAAAGAATCCATTGATAACGAGTTTGAGCATTCAAACCAATAACAGTGCTAGATGGGTGGCGGATTATAGTATAGAGAAGCCAAACATGATAAATTAACAACACCAACATACCAACAGGTACCATCACGTAATCCAACTCTTCTATTTCCATCTTCTTTTCCTCTTTCCTTTCCTTTGCTTCGCTTCTTCAAACCAAACTTTACCTTTCTAATTTCACCATTCACTCATCTTATTCTTATTATTACCACTGCTACTGTATAGTGTGCTATGCTACCCCACAACACAACACTCCAAAAATGTGTTACAAATTCAGAATTAGTTCCACCTCACTAGTCACTACCACTCACACACACACACACACACACACACACACACACACGTAGTAGTAGTACATTTCTTTGTCTTTTAACAACAGCACAAACTTGTCTTTTTTTACTTCTCCAAAAATATAATAACATTGTTCTTTATTTTAAATTGTAAAGTTGTCTGCAATAATAAAAATCCATCTAATGTAAAAAAGGAACAAAAAGTGGGAAAAGATACATCTATCTATATTCTATGCAGTACACTATGTTGTCCAATTGAGTCTGAATTTGCTTGCTTTATGTAACAACAAAACAATTTGAATATGATCACAGATAAGAATCTTATCATAAGATGCTGTTATATATGTGTGTTACAAATTATGATACCCCACTTATTTAATATTCATTGTAACATCTTTTATAGTGTTGGTGATTGTCTCTGCAAATCAACACGAGTCTTTCCGATATATAATGAAATGTCTTATTAATTATTTGTCAAGTTTGGTCGATAGACTGGCCAGACTAGTATTTATCAGTCACTGCTAGAAATTTGGGTTGAGACATTCATAAAGGTGCAAAATTTGTATGTCAAAATTAACAGTTCCAAATCCATGATTGCTTTGGCATATCAAATTAAATAAGTGTCCAAACTCATGTTTGGTGGACCTAATTTTGTTTCATACTAACTCCTCCGATGTGTTGCTTTTGCTAATGAATGGTTGAAATTGAAAACTTTTTTTCTTACTTTTGTGTTTTAAGGTAAAGAGAATCTAGGAATAAATAAGTTCTCTAAACATCACTTTCAGCTAAATCATGATGTTTGTAATTGTGTCATTTTCATAACTATTGCAAAGTGATGCTACTTGTTCTCACTATCTTCCTTTCCAACTCCCTCACACTACTGAACCCATTTTTATCAGTTTATGAATTAAGATTGTGAAAATATCTCACATTATTACAAATTTGTTTATTTTCTTGCGCTCACATATGAAATGAAGCGTGAGAAAAAAGTAAAACAAGAAGCACCAAAACTTAAACAGCCACATATAATGAGTGCTGCTGCTGCTGCTGATATTTGGATCACTTTTTAGTGCCTTGTGCAACAGTTCCACAAGACAAGACACTAAAAAGTGACACAAGTTTATCTATTGAATTGGTTTATTTGAGTTTATCTATTGACATAAGCACCTGTGAGTCTGTTTGGTAGAGCATATGGAAACAACTTGTGACATATTCATTTTCAGCTTATATTCACATGCTCTCCAAAATAGCGTATGAAAACAACTTATAGCTTATATGAAAATCGTTTGACTTTATTTTATCTTTTGTTAACAAAATTGTACTACCTAGAACTCTACTCTCGATGAATCCTTCCATTCAATGCACATGTTCATACTTATTAACAGAATCGTACAAAAAGATCGCTGAAAGTGTAATTGCTACATGTATATATGGATTACACATTATCTACAGCTGCATTTTGAGTCAAATTGTTACCAGGTAAAGGATAATAATCAGACTCCACTGCAGATTCTACATCATCAGTTCCACTCTCCTTTATGAATGAGTCACTGAGAAGATCCCTTGTGATTCTAGCCGTTGTATCCAAGAAGTACAAACAGAATGATGTCAAGCAGCAACAAGCAAACATTGGTATAGGCCCATAAATCCATAGGAAGAGAGGAAATGACAAGTAAAATGCTCGCAATCCCAGGGACCACGAGTGACTACCACGATTCAAAGTCTTGGCAATATATTCCATATAAGCCTTTTTATCTCGAAGTGTAGGCGCAGTGATTAAAAAGCTGACATGACAGTAGCATCTAATAGACTGAATATTGCATAAAAATGCAACAAGGAAGCAGATGGTAATAGAAATACGTTTGATTGAAGAAGTACTCTGAAGTATGGAAGATGTGTCATCAGAACTCCACGAACCGCTAGCGAAAATACCAATCAGCGAACTTAGTGTGATTGCTGTTGTAGCAAGAAGAGTAGATGCCATGATATTGTTGCGGATAGTTTGGACCGCCAAAACACCGTTCTTGAAGGGATCCTGAAAATACAGGCAATTGAATTAATGGACATTCAAAATATAAAAACACAACCAAAAATATAAAATTTGAAATGAGAATAAAAAACATTCCAACTAAACAATCAAAATATAAACTGTAAGTTCCAAGAATTGACTCACACTCATCATGGCTTGAACCCATTGATGACGAGACTCAGCGTTTAAGCCAATGACAGTTCGATGAGGTTCACGAAGAATAGTGAAAAGAAGCCACATATGGTACAAAGAGAACACCAATAATCCCAATGGCACAAACACAAATTCCAGATGCTCGTATCCCATGCCACCAAATTAAGGCTTAATGTATGGTTCATACAAGATTTTTTCTGATAAATGAAAATTAAGGTAATGTTTCATTAAAGTACTAAGTACTATATAACTAGCTACCTAGTAATAATAAGACCAATCCAAAGACATCAACCTCGTTATTACATTAACTAGTTTTTCTGGTTGAAATGGACCACAAATTAATATTTTTAATTTTTGAGGATGAAATATAATCGTGATGTTGCAATGCAACTTGTTCACAGGTTGATGCTGGCATAACTGGCTTTACCCAAAAACACATGTTTCCATTTTATCGTCATTTGCAAATTGCAATGCAAGAGGGGAGACATCAATTTTTATTTTGCATCCATCATAATATATTAATACAATTTTTAGTCAACTAATTATTTTTATAATGATTATTTTAAAAAGTGAGTGTAATAATGTAAAAAAATATTAGTTCATTATGCTGCTGTCTGAGTGACAGTGAATCAAGAAATATATTTTGTCTCCATGTCAACATGTTGTCCAAGTTGGCATATCAAATTTAAACAAGTGTTCATCTCATGTTTGGTGGACCTAATTTTGTTTCACACTAACCTCTCCAATGTGTTTCTTTTGCTAATGATTGAATGGTTTAAATTGAAAACTGTTTTTTTTGCTTTTGTTTTTTTTATATGCAAAAGACAACCTTTTAAAGTTTAGTTCTCAAAACTCCACTCTCAGAGGAAAATAAAACTTTTATTTAACCATCAATGAATTGGTCTATGCGGTAAGAGATTTTGATATTTTAAGCAAGTAGTCAAGAGTTTGCTTCATGACTCTTGCGTATGGAGAAATTTGATTGACATAGTAAAATTCACCTTATAGGTTCAACAAATTTTCCGATAGAGATTAATACGAAAATTTCTCTTTCCACCCCCCAATATTCTTTTTTTCCCCTCAAAATGATTTTTGTATGAGAGTAAAAAAAATTTTGTATGAGAGAGTATTGGGGGGAAAAGAGAGTGTTGGGGGGTGGAAAGAGAAATTTTCGATTAATACATGGTAGAAAAAAAAAACTAAGTTAAATAGAAGCACTAGATAGACATTCTTAAAATCACTTTTATTAGAAGTTCCAAAATCATTTTTATCAGTTCCAAGTCAACAACTGCAGATCAGTACAACAAACATGATTGGGTGACTTGTAACAAAAGCAAAGCCACCTTAAATGAATTCTACAATCATACAAGAAACACAAATTTTCTTCCTAGAACTCTACTCTCGGTGAATCATTCCAACATCTAATGCACACGCTCACACTTATTAACAGAAAATCATACAAAAAGATCGACAAGATTGTAACTGCTACATTTATACATCGACTACACATTATCTACAGATGAGTTTTGAGCCGAATTGTTACCAGCTAAAGGATAATAATCAGGATCCTCTGCAAATTCTACATCGTTATCTTCCTTATTGAATGAGTCGCTGTGAAGATCCCTTGTGATTCTAGTTGTTGTGTCCAAGAAGTACATGCAAAATGATGTCATGCAGCAACTAGCAAACATCGGTATAGGCCCATAAATCCACAGGAACAAAGTAAACGACAAGTAAAATGCTCGCAATCCAAGGGACCAAGAGTGACTACCGCGATTCAATGTCCTAGCAACATATTCCATATACGCCTTTTTATCTCTGAGTGTAGGCGCATTGATTAAAAAACTGACATGACAGTAGCATCTAACAGACTGAATATTGCATAAAAATGCAACAAGGAAGCAGATTGTAATTGAAATACGTTTTAATTGAGCAATGCTGTGAAATATTGAAGATGTGTCATCAGAACTCCACGCATTGCTAGCGAAAATCCCAATCAGTGAACTAAGTGTGATTGCTGTTGTAGCTAGAAGAGTAGATGCCATGATATTGTTGCGGATTGTTTGGATGGCCAAAACACCATTCTTGCTGGGATCCTGAAAATATAGGCAATTGAATTAATGGAAGTGAAACACACTGACCAAGTGAGTGTCCAAGATAATACAGTTAGCAAGGATATTCAATCAAAGGTAATGCCTGTATCAAACTCATACCAATAAGCAGTATACAGTTACCAATTAATTAGTCCAAGCATATAGTTTCAACAGGCTCACATTAATTCACAATCAAAAGGCAAATGCACTGGTTTTATTGAGAAAAAAGTGAGAGTAGGAACATGCTCTAGAGAAAGAAATACTAACTAAAGTCATAAACTACCAAGGAAACACATAAATTTCAAACATGATTGCCAAACATAAGTTCTTACACCAATTTCATATCAGAAATACAAAAGCAAAAACTTACTGTACTTAGAAATGATATAATCAAACAACACGTGTGTGAGACAAAAGGACCAAAGTTGGCCACCGTATGTAGGTCGAGTTGATAAGGATTCAACTCAAATTCTACAAGGACTTGGATTTGAATTCTGCTGCTGATGTGAAGACATCATTGGAGTCCAACTCGCTTAAACTTTTTCGGATAAAAAACAAGGACTAAAGTTGGTAAATGGATATTTCTAAAGCAATTAATTGGGGATAATGATAACAATTAGAAAGAATGTTAGTAATTTAATCCAAAAGAATGACATCAACCAACTAGAGAGTAGAGACCACAGTAGCACATAACTTCCCATTTTGTCTCTTTCTGTGCAGTGAAGTTAGTAAAAAGTAAGATATGAGAATCAAAATATTCTAACTAATTAAAGAATGAAAATATAAAGTTTAGTAGTATGTGTCAAGACTCACAGTCATCATGGCCTTAACCCATTGCTGACGAGACTCAGCATTTAAGCCAATAACAGTTCGATGAGGTTCACGAAGAATAGTGAAGAGAAGCCACGCATGGTATAAAAAAAAGACCAGTAATCCCAATGGAACAAACACAAATTCCAGATGCTGGCTCCCCCCCATGTCACCTCCTTGGTTGTTGGTGTGTTTTGTTGATACAAGTACAACAAGATTTTTGTGGTGTTTGTTTGATTGGTTCAAGTAGTACTTTACTATATATATATATATATATATATATATATATGTACTATATCATGTACTTAGCTAGTAATGAGACCAACTGACCAAGCCAAAGACATGAGAACAATTCATTATCATCAAACAAACATGAGACAGAGTGAGAGTGACAGAAACCAGTTTTTTCAGGTGAAATGGAAGATTGACCAAAACTTGCAACTTGTTTGTTGATAGGACGGTCGTGGCATTTTTTATTTGTTTGACAGAATTGGTAATGGCGTTATCCGAAAACACTTGTCATATACTATAATTTTATCATCACCCGTACGTGTCTTGTCTTGTGCAATATAATGCAAGATAGGAGGAGAGGAGACTTCCACGAACATATATATATAGTACATCATGTACAATAGTTTACTCCTCCACACAATATTTTATCATTAAATTGTTAATAATTGTGCTTTACAGTATTGATTTAATGATAAAAATCAATTATATATATACTGTATGATATGTTTCACTTGTACATCATAGACACATTTGATTATCTTTATTAACTTTTCAACTAAGTGTGTATTTCAGTTAGAGTTTGTGTGACGGTAGTATCATTGATTTTAATAATTGCTTACCTTTTCTTGCCACCATTGCTAAAACGTGGACAGGCTACTTGCATTGCATCAACATGTTTAGTGGAATAATTTTTAGTCAACTACTTTATTTTTTTTTTTAAAAGTCAACTACTCAATGGTAATAAATAATATTTCGTCTCAACATCAACATGACAACATGTTACCCAGTTGGTAAATTTGCGAACAAGAACAAGCACATCAAAAACATATTGCTCATTTAGTATCACATCACATGATAAACGCCACCATACCATACCATACCAACAACAAACTTGAACAGCAACTTAAATTTTCTTTTCCATGCATGTTATTGACTTTGTACGAGTTACTTGCAAAGTAGTATTCATCATTTCACAATCAAAATTTGGATCCTCCCACACTTTGAATTTTTCTTGTACCTCTTCTTTATAGTAAGAAAATATCACTTTCTCCAACTTATTTCCTAGCTTGATCCGGTCCTTAAAGTATGTAAAAAACATATGAAATCTATCTCTTTAACCCAAGCGGTTAAAATGCTAGGATGGATAAGTATTTAAAAATGATGTTAAGTGATTTCCACAAAGTGGTATGAGGAGAGTTACGCCTATTGTTCTATTTTCTTTGCTTTGCAACCAGTATCATTCTCTATGAATTATCTAGACTATCGTTAATCCACTATTGAGTTCCTATAAAACTTTAGGTGTGGATCTCGCAGCACTTACAGAATTCTTAAGTAAAACCATGCTATGCTAATAAAAGATCTAACCATGCACAGAAAGCTTACACTTGAAATTGAAAATGATCACTGACATGAGGCAGTTGAAAGTATACTTTTTCAGTTAGCAAAGTCTAAATGTTCAACAGTGCATGCTGCAAATAAGTGAAAATTTATGACTGCATGTTCTTCTTCCTCGTTCGCAGTATCAATGTTATTGCAAATAAGAAAAAAGAGGAACTAGAAAAAAGAGCATTTACATCTATCTTATCAGCAGCTGAAGTTTGCAAGTTGCAAGTGTCTAAGAACTTTTGTCAGCAGCTTTCCCCAAGGAGGTGAAATTCAACCTTAGAATAAGAATAGTGAATAATCAACCAATTAATTTTGATCCAGCTTAACCATGACATAAACTATAAAGACAAGTACAAGAATACGGAAATCAAACAAATCATGACAACTAGACATTATTTATGGTTACCTAATAAGGGGCTTCCGCTGCGGCACTGGTGCTTGATTCCCACTTAACAATGGCGCTGTCAGTTCAGCAGGCTTACAAAAAAGATAGAAAAAAAGTCAGAACCACTTTGATTTCTTAATGCTATTCCTTGCTGTTGGTATTATAATATTATTTTTGCAGAATGATTGAAAATTTTACAAATCTAAGATATATATTAAGATGTTAACCTCAAGCTCCTCCAAGCCCCCGTTAGAGTATATATGAGTTGAACTACTGTTTTCCTTTTGAAAAAAAACTGGTTCTGCTGCCACTACGGACTCTGAGTTTGAAGTGTCCGAGTTACCGTTAATCAGCTTCCCACCAAAGTCTTTTATTTGATTTTTATTCTGAAGATCATCTTCAAGCTCATCAGGTTCTCCTGAAAAGACTTGATGTGCATTGTATGGACCACACATAATCTTCTCAATGTCGAGCTTTCCTGTTTCGTTAAAACTAGATGTATTAACAACAGTAAGTAGAGAGTTAACTTGTGAGTTGCTTTTCACTGATCCATTGGTCTCTCTATCCTCAGAAGGATACTCCCCAGAATAATTCAAATCAGGTTTCTCGCTCTTTTGTTCACTCATACTGTTGACTTCTGTGCCATCACATTTCACAGAGCAAGAACTGGCAATGCTGACAGGCTTTCCATCCTCATGAACTTCCCTGCTGGAGGGTGGCAGAGATTTCAAGGCCTTGGAATTTCTCAAGTCATCGATACTGTCCTCAGCTTGCTTTCTCTTCCTATCATCATTTGCTCCTAATACAGCCACTTTACCATCTTGAGACTTTTCTGTTTGACCATTGCCGGAAATCTTGAGCTCTGAACTTCGCTTACTCACCCAGGTTACTTTGGATGGACGGTTAGGCCGAACACCACCAGGGAATACAAAGGCAGGTATATTGCGGCGTTTCACATGAGAGACAGAGATATCCATTCCAGGTTTCCATTGATTGTACATACCAACAGCATGCTTAAATTCATCAACAGTTAGTCTGATATCAAATTGTTCGCCTTCAGTGGTAGGAACTCCTGGCTTGCGTTGCAGACCCATGAAGTAAGAACAGTGTAGATGTCTAGATTTATCTGAAAAGTCACCAGGATGTGGATGACACTGAAGCACGCTAAAAGTGTCCCTCTCAATCTAGATGTTCAAAGGACAATCAAATTGGGTTATATATATAAAGAAGGGGAAAGAACAAAGTTTCACCCTCCAACATTTATCAGAAAATAAAATAAATAGAAGCAGAGAGGAGAAGGAAAATAAATTAAACAACAAACAAGAAAACTTGATGTACATACCTTCAATGTCAACTGGCGCAAGCGAGACTTAACCCAGCCTTTCCAGTTTCTAAGATCATCGTCATTCTCCGCTGAAATGTCTATCCACAAATAATTCTTATAAGCTTCAAAAAATGGATAGGGCTCAAAAAGAGTATCCCAATCAGCCCCGTTAGCCTCCATAGCCTACAAATATCAGAAAGCAACTCCAATAAAACAAAGAAAAACAAAGTATTGGCCGACCTTTGAGGAAACACCGCTATAATGCTGATGTTTAATGTGAAACAAAATCGAGAAAAAAAGTATTGGCTGAACCTTTCAAAAAACAAACATTTTAACCCATACATCATAAATTCATAACATCACATTTTTTTCAAAATAAAGAATGCTACCTCACATATTTCATCTCCCCTCTGAAACTCCTCTGTCATAATACGCAAGGTACTAGACGACACATTGTAGCTAGAATTCATGCAAGGATACGCAGGAGTAATTATCGGCATTAGATGGTATTTATCCTTGGGATGTTTTCTAGGATCCCAAACTTGAAGTCCAAGAGATCCTTCTCCAATAGCACAAAGCATTACTGGGTTTGGCCAACGCCACCGAGTATATACCCTAAAGAATCGAGACACCAACATATTAGGCAGTGCATTCGGAAATAGCTGGCATATTCGAGCAACAAGCAATGCCCAGTTTATACCACCAAGAAAACCTGCAACCTGCCCATTACATATCATGAAGTAAAGTTAGACAAATTAAAACATAATGACAAATAACATTGAAGAAGTTTAGGTCAAAATAGAAAGTGAACAGCACATAAGTCATATAGAGCGCAAGGTTTCCCCCATACATTTGAATAAACGCCACGACGCTTAGCCCATAACTTCATGCATCTCAATGACGTGCGAAAATTCTGCACTTCAGAAATAGAAATATAATCAATGATAGGAAAGTCAGAAGTCATATCAAACCTGAACGTCAAAATTCTATCTTAGTCTATGAAATTTATATCCAATACCTGAATATTTGGAACCAAACGCAAGATTTGATCAGTCACTCTACAACCATTAAGACTGCGGACAGTTTGTTCGTCTGTATTTTGTAATATTGCTTCCTGTGATAAATCCAAGTCCTACCCAACAAAAAACAGTATTACTCAGTGGTAAGTAAAAATGTAAAATACAATTTACAGTTTAAACTAGTTACTAGCGAAATACAGAGGAGACGAAGGGAGGTGTATTTCACATATCAAGAAGTCTTCCATAAGTCACTTACTTCAGGAATAACCCACAAAGATAATTTTGCATAAAGGAGATCCAAAGAGACACCATTGAACTTGAAACCCATCACTGGAACATGAGCATCAGGCACTGGGTGCAACTCTGTCACTTCTGGCATCTCAGATAGCATTCTATGTAGCTCACCAAAGAAATCTTCCTAAAGCCACAATAATTCAAATAACAATTTTAGCTGGCGGAAAATATGACCTGAAAATCCTTTATCTACATAAAAAATGGCAAGAATTGTCACACATCTCTGGTTGCATGTCTAGGTCCCACACAAAGAACGTCAATATCTGCTCCAGGGCCATGCACCTACAAAATATGAAAAGATATGATAAAACCTACAAAATAAATTGTTGAAAGTTGAATAAATACATTGTTACTTATAACTAAATCCAATATATGTGGTCCACAAATTTGAACATCACATTTGATATGAAAAGATATAAATAGAAAATAATCAATCTATTACAGCAGTAAGTCATATGACAAAGCTGTCCTGATTATGAATCCTCTATTCATAAAATAGTCCAAGCTTAATGTGCAATGCAAAGATAAAAAGTGCATGAGTATGTGCGAGGGTGTACACAAACAAGAAAAATTTGGAAGGAAAAACAGCACCATACCCCTAGGCGATAGGAGCCAAAAGTAAAAATCTTGGCATTTGCTTCTTGCACCATTTGTTCATTAAATCCCTTTGCACGGCTAACAGATTTGACCCAAATCTTGACAATCTAATTCATTTCACAACAGCACATCCAATATACATGAATTCATAAGGAGCTCCACAAAATTTCCAAGGTGGTAGGTATAACATGAAATGATGCAATAACAAAATAAAAATTGATATAAAATGATACACAAGCCCTCCACTCGAGAATAAATTGATATAAATTATTGGTATAACATAAGTTTATCTTTCCCTTGGTTTCTTGGGATCACAATGACACGAGAATGAACAAAAAAATTCACATTCACTGTAGATGACAAAGTAAATTTAGAATATCATCTGTTGATTTTCTCGTCAACAATTGATATATCGCAATGCAATGAAACGATCAACAAAGTAAATAATCTCAATTGTAATAGCAAATCACAAATAAACTTGAATGCCATCCGTTGATTTTCTCAGATATCGCAATGCAATCAATAGATAAACAAAGTAAATAATCTCAGTTGTAATAGATAGAAAATGAAAAATAATGGATCAACCTGGTCCAGCCTGCCTAGCACTTCCTCCCTACAAATTGCTTCGTCCTGATTCTCATACAAGCCGGCATCTTGCAAGTACTGAAATAAAAAATGGAAATTCAGCACAAGAGAAGTAGTAAAATCTAAAAAACAAACACAAATAATGAATTGGCAATAGGGAGAAAAATAGAACCTTTTTGAGGTCACTGGTCTTGGTGACATCATATTGAGTGGGTCCACCCAATGAGATGGGTTCAGATATCCCTAACCATTGCTGCTGGCCAGTATTGCGGTTGCTCAACCCAGGGCTCCCCATGAACAAATTGTGACACTTTATTTGTTCTCAGTTTTTTTTTTTGGTTTTTGCAATATAATTTAGACAATAACTATATAGTATATATATTATTATTTTCTTTCAATGGTATAACACATAATAATAATTACAATTACAAGAAGTTAGTTTTAGAATAAAAAGGTAGTACTAGTACTAGAACTAGAACTAGAAAAGAAGATAGAGTAAATAAGAAAAGCAAAAATAAAAAAGTTGCGATGAATGAAGGAAGAAATGAAAGCTATAAACAACTTAGAGTAGTAAGTACTATAGAGAGAGTATCATCATCATCAATTAATTACAAAAGGAGGAACAAAGCAAAGCAATAGTAATAATAAATTTAGTGATGGAAAAAATAGATTACAAGAAGTGAAACCCTAAAAAGAGAAATCAGCAGCATAATAATAATCAATCAAAAAAGCGATTCGATTCGATTGGATAAGAAGCGGCACGGTGTTGTATTCCTCCTCCGAGAATGAGAATAAAATCCTGCGCGCGCTGAGAAAAGTAAAAACAGAGAGAAAGAAAGTTAGGAGAAGGAGGAAGAGAATAGAAATAGAAATAGAAATTCGTGTGGATGCAAACAAAACAAAACAAACCAAAAACGAACAGAGTGAGTGACTGTGAGAGAGAGAAAGTGAAAGCAAACACACTTGCTTCAGCTTCAGCTTCGGTACAAATACAATGGGATGATCTATCTAATCATAAGTACACTACTAGATACTCCCATGTCCCATCCTCCCAATATATTGATTTTTTTTTATTTTATTTTGTTTCTTAAAATAATCATTAGTTATTAGTTGCGAGAAAAAAATATTTAAATATTTATTTTTTAATATTTCAATGTCTACTACTAATAAAAAATATATATTTTAAAAAAAATCACACTCTCTTTTTCATTTACATATTTTTCTTAAAATGTCAACTATAACACTTAAAAATATTTTCGTTAATCACTCTCTAATCTCTACACTCAAGTCACAATTATATTACTCTCCAAAAATAATAGAAATTTTACATTACATTAAAATAAAGAGAAATAAGATGTGTCCATAGAATGCACTCCATATTCTTACCAAAAATAACAACATAATCCATTGAGAAGATAAATATAATCTATTTTTTAGAATTTGTGTATTTAATTTTATATTATTAAATTTAAAAAATTTATAATATTTTAAGAAAAATGTTAAACAGTGTCCCACTCCCACCCCAGAGAACTAGTTTTTTTTTTTTATATAGTCCAGACAACTAGTTAAACATATTAATAAGAAAATTTTATCTCAGAACTTATGCATTTAATACCTTAACAATGTGAAAATTTATTTTTACAATATTAATTTTATCTTTTTAATTTTAGTATTAGTATGCTTAATAAATACCTCGGGAATACTCTTTAACATGACCCATATTTTAACATGCATTTTTAAGGGGGAAAAATTATTGTGCCAATAAAATTGTATTTTGGGTCTCATTAACTTGAGGGGTGTTGCTACGGTACAATAGATAAATCATCATGTACCGGTACAATAACATGCATTGACCAATGATTACTTGACATGTGGAATAATATTTGACATGCGGTAATAATTAATTTTTAAAATATAATATAAAAATACTGATGTAGACAAAAAGTGATTTTTTATTGGTTAAATCTTCTATTGTACCGGTACATGATGATTTATCTATTGTACCATAGAATTTCCCAAGATTATAACCATAAAAAGTTGTTGAAGATAGTAGTACTACTATTTGTTCGCTACTTAAAGTGATGTCAAACGCAAAATCAACTTTGTATTTGCTTAAATTTTTGTGATGTATCAGATCAGATCATGTATGTACTTCGAAATTGTGAAGTGGTGAGGGATTTCGAGACAAATATATTACCGAAAATAGTTGTAGTTGTGTTTTTTAGCTTGAGTCTCTATATGATTATTGTTTGTAGTAAAATCTTACTAGCTAGTACAGTTACTACAGAAGTTTATGCTGATGGTAAATTCTCCTATTCTTTGATGGTAACACTAATTGGAATTCATTCTTAGCCTTATATAGAAGTTTATGCTGATGTTATCAACCGTCATAAAAGCAAGTTGATACTATCTTTCTTTTTCATTTATCACAAAAATTATTAAAAAAATAAATAAGAAAAGGTAGCATGCATTGACTTGATTAAAATACAATGTGATTTTAGGCTATGCATTGAAACTTGGCAATTTGTGTGAAACAAGCAGGCCATTCTGACTTCATCCACATGGCATGGAGCCCGAATACAAATCTAACATCACAAAATAATCAACGAATAGTTCAAGTTTTTTTGGCTATAATTACACTATAATTACCTAACAAAATGAAATTACAACATTCAGATTGAATACATTGATTACATTACACCTTAACCTTATTATCACATGATGGGACAAAATTCATGAAAAAAATTAAAAGTAAAAAAAGGTAACTGTGATCACAAGTCACAAATTTCCACCGAATCCAACATGTCTTTTTTTATGTTTCTAGAATGTGGAATTGTTAATGCAGCCAAAAGTTCCACAAAAACGCGGTTTTCCATTTCTTATTCCTTCCTCTTAATTAGCTGTATCCCCCATGTTTTTTCCTCAACCAATGGATCACTTTCTATTATTGTATTATTTTATTTCCATTTCCATGTGCTTCTTTCTTCCATTCCACTACTACTACTCAATCATACTTGCAAGCATTCTTGAGAGAAACAGAAACATTGATTTTCTTGGGATCAAATATGACAGAACATTGAACCTTTTTGTAGTATTTTGGCTTGACCAATTTCCCAAGCACATAAGCTCTAGATCTAATCTCAAAATTCAATTTCAATGGCACCGGCAGACTTGGCATACCTGTTGTGCTGCTAAGACTAGCACCACTTCCATACAATGGGATCCTACTCCCCATCACTGCTACACTCACTAATCTTTGACTCTTCCTTGATTGATAAAACTTCTTCATCTACATAGCAAATCCAAAGAAAATGAATTGGTACTGTAATACACAATTTTAACTGATTCATGTCAAACTAGAAATTAATGTCTGTCCATCAGAATTTGGACTGACTCCGATTTGCAATCCTCGTATTCACATGGTCAACAGTTGTTGGATTAAGGATAACACAGTTGACATTTTAAGTTTGGTATCTTAGTTTTATAAAAATCAAAATCTGGATGGTTTCATCTCGATCCAATGACAACTGGTGATATGCCAATTGCGTAAATTCAGTGATTATTGACGGTAGGCAATCCAAATTTGACCGGACAGACATTGACACGTAAACACTCTGATAATAATTCGTGATACAATGAACTTGACGGAGTATGTTTTATAATTTCACCTCGAACACCAGACACAACTACTTGAAGATGTGTGTTAATAGATAGATAGATAGATAGATAGAGACTTACATTGCCTGTACCAATTACGATATCTGAATAGGATAGATCCAAAGGTGTGGATGAGACATGAACCCCAAAGAATGTACCCTTGTTGCGATAAGTGAACTTTAGAGTTGAATTGACTGAGATCATATCAGTAGCCACACCCGTTGCATCTGAACCAGCTTGAACTGTAACATGATCAAATTTAATACTCTGCAAAACACACACAAAATCAAAACAAAAATTGATCAAGACACATCCACCTAGTTTAGATAATAATTATAAAACGAATAAAAATAAAAACTTTACCTTAATTGTGACACGAGGTTTCATGGGTCTACTAGCACCCCAAAGGATAAGAGAGAAAAGAGTGAACAAAAGGAAGAAGCCGACAATAAAAGCAAGGAAATAGTAACGACGAGAGAGAGAACGATTGTGATCTTGATTTTGAAGAAGACCTTCTTCTTCAATGACATCGATTTCTTTCCAAAGTTTGTTGTTGTTGTTGTTGTTGTTACGGTGGTTATTGTTGATTTTGCGGGAACCAGAGAAACGGCTAGAGGAAGAGTGAGAGTGAGGTGGAGAACCCATTGGACTGATAACAGGAGTGGAATGAAAAGAGGTAGTTGTTTTTTCACCATCGTGAGATGGACTTTGAACATAGTACGCTGGTCGACGAGGGGATCGTGTTGTGGAAGATGCGTCTAAGCTAGTAACCTCGGAGTCTGTCTTGTTATGCATCTTCTTTCTTGTTGATGTGAAAGTATGAGAGAATTGATGATGATGATAGTGTTGTTGTTGTTGATGGAAGTGTTAAATATCTAATCTAGTAGATAGATAGATAGATCTGGTGTGGTGGGTGTCTTACTATTCTGTTCAGTTCTCTTTAAAGAATAGAAAGAAAGAGGACCCAACAAGCAAGCAAGCAAAGCAAAATGATACTACTTCTTCTATAATGAAATGAAGGTACTATGAGAGTAGTACAAAAAGCAATTGCATTAGTGCCTCATTATTATTTATGCTCTTTTAATTTGTTTTGGTGGGGTTGAGTGTGGAGATTACTTCAAAAATAAACAAATAACTTTTTTATGCTTTGAATAAGATAAACGCCAACAAAGATAAAAATTCCATGAAAAACAATTAAGAAAGATAAAAAAAGTTAAATATATTTGTTAGAGGAAGTACTATTTTGTAAAAGAAGAAAAACATCAAAGCAAACAAACTTATAAATATAAAAACAAAAAATATGTTTGATTAACTTAAAAAAAAGAAATTGTTGTTGAATTAACCATTGCGACAAAAAGTAAAGAGGATCGGATAGTATAGTGGTGTTTTTAGGCATTGATGAGATTATAAAATTAACAAGATAATAATGGGACAGAAAGGAAAAAAAGTAAATAAATAAGGACACCACAAAGGGACGTGGAAAGAGTAAAAACGACCGAGGGTTAAGCGTTCAATACTTCGATCCTAGCTTTGAGCACGGAGCAATAAAAGGTTCGTCCGTAGAAATTTTTTCAAGTTTTTTACAATTTTTCCTACGAAATTTCCTGCAAATTTTAACTTTATGGACCAACAACAAAAAATTTAGTTAATTCAAGAATTTATTTAAAACAAAAAATTGATCCTTAAACATTTTCTTAAATGAATGAATAGTGCCCGGGATAAAATAAGAAAGACTTACCACTACATCAAAGTTTGGAATTAGTCACACGCCTATTCTATGTATCGTTAGAGTGAGTGAAAACATTGAATAATGACCAAACAAACAGCTGTACAACTGTCACCGAACAAAACACGAACGTACTACGAATCTGCGAGTGTTTATATGTTGTTGTTGAAGATGAATCATTTAGATATCAAGATCAATTAACAGCACATGCACACTTGGACTAAGACAGATCATGACATAAAACAAATATGAAAATTATAAGATATTTTTATATTTATGTTTATATATGCGGACTCTCTTTTTAATTAAATTCCTTCAAACAGCAGTTTGGAAGCAAAATCAATCAAACATAATTTTCTTTACAAAAGCCATGTTTGGTATTTGATAAGGTCAACTCAATTCTATTAATATCTTCTTGAAACCAAACACACCATTTGTAAATTGTATCCCCAACGGTACACAAAGAAGCCACAATACCTCTCAAGGAGTACAATCCGAGACTTCTAAGAGAGAATTTTATGAGTTAATCCAACCTAGCAAAGCAAAGGCACCCCTTTCAGGTGATTAACTTTGTTTGGACTAAATAATTACAGCTACACTATTTTTTTACCATTCACAAAACAGATTATCATTATGCAGTTGTTTTACCTTCCCTCCTCCACAGTTCCTGCGTAAACATAAAGTCCTACAGTTATATTCCGCAAAACAACAGTCAAGTATGTTCGGATGATGAAATATTTTGAGGTAATGTAATTTTTCGAGGGAAGTCAAACTTTTCTTTGTAAATTTAACATTGGAAAATTTGAATTCCCTAAAAAACATACATTACCTCACAATATTCCCTCATCCAGACACTAGAACGTAATGCATGAGCGTGAAGAATGCAGATCACACAAATATTTACCATTCTAGCAGTATCATATTCCAAGAGCAGCTTATCTGCCTTATTTTTCTTCTCTTGATTGCATTCAGCACACCAGCTAAAGAAATCTCTTTTAAACTTCTGCATTTCTCTAAAAATAGAACTGCACAGAAATAAAAATAAAGAGTGAAAACAATATAAAAACAAATCCATTCAGGTAAAAATAAAGAGTAAAATAACATTCCAAATCAATGCTACAATAATGCTTATACAATGAGTCAACCTACAATAATGTTTTACAAGCAGTTATGATTTATGAATGCAAACAAAAAGCACCTTTTGCACCACAGAAGTAGGTTGACACGATGACCAGCAATTGTGGCTCTAGCACCATGACGATGACGACCATGATGAAGCACAGCACAACCAGGTACATGCGAATAATCAAAAATCTCCTGCTTTCAAATAAAAGACTCCATAAAAAATGTATACATAATCATACCATCTTGGGAACCAAGGGGTTAATTCATAAAGGAAATACATTGTATAAAAGCATTAATTCAAAGTTTCAGAATAGCAGCCATAAAGTGTTTTAGGGTCAGGTGCAACACATTAATATAAATAATAGTATAAGCATTTTTATACTTCTTCATCCAGTCTAATATGTTTGTTTGAAATCATACAAAAAAATTGGAAGAATATTTCTCTCATGTGTATGCTCAAATATTCTCACCGTCATTTGAAAAAAGTAAAAATCAGTAAGGACACTTGAGCCAGTTGCATAAAAATAAATGACATGATATTAACTATGATTGCCTTTTTGTACACGTCAATACTAAAGGATCAGATAATCTATTTTGAGATTAGAGCAATGCACACTTAACATGAAAATTTTAAAAGAAATCCTAATGGCAGTTTACTTTTACGTTGTTCCTTCTGCATTTCGTAACTCTTACCTCTGAATGACTCATTGTATTTAAATGTTTATCGCATCGCATGCCCCGAAAGTACAACTCTCCTCCAGAAAATTGCCTACCCAGGCAAACATTTAAGGTAACTTCTGAGTCATCCACATGGAATTCTACAAAAAAAATGTAAGACTATCTGTTAGACTTCATTGCATACAATATTAAAAAATGAAAAATTCAAGTTCCAAAGAGCAAAGGCATGAAATAGGTTGAACTTACAACAGATGTAAAACATAAAGTAAAAAATATTAGTAACTGAAGACTTGTTTAGCAGTAATTATATATTGCTACTGCAACGTTCACATATAAAAATGCTAGCCTTCTCTTGAATGAATGGCCAACATTATGCACAAAGCCAGTAGAATGAAAATAAAAATCTATTTTCCTTGGAGGTAACAAAGCGATATTAAGTATGAGAAACATACTGATGACAAAACCAGACTGTATTCAACTATTACGAGGAAACTGGGGGCAATGCATACCACATTCTAAGACATGGTAGAATATGCATTCAATTTAAGATAGATCGGCATCGACGATAAATAAATTCAAATCAGGCACAACTCTTACCCATATCAACATCTCTATGTATACCGAATTCAACAATAAATCCATGGTGAGAATCCAGGGTTGATCCGCCAACTTCTGCATAGAACACTGTATAACAAAGAATTAACTGACTAAATACATCTTAAGAGAAAAAACAACTTATACAGTGGCCAGTCTCTTCGAGTGTATAAATACATAAACATAATTGGTCAAATCACCATGAGCAATAATAATCAGGCAGACTTCGCTCACCTTTTGACAATGGAGAAATAAAATCTTCCATAAGCTTGTTAAGCATGGGTTGAAGGCCAAAGTCATCAAGTACAGCACCATATTGATTCATTGTATTGGGACGCATTACATGGAATTTTGTTCTGTCAACCCATTTCTCAAAATGTTCAACCTAGAGAGACCCAAAAAATAAATTAAACATGGAAACAATATGTATCTGTAAATACATTCACTTGCAGGTTACTAATTATAGCTTAAAGGAAGAATACAATATTGCTTAGATAATTAAAATGATAAATACCTCAGATATCAGTAACTCACAAAAATGTGGTTGAAGCATTTCAAATGTAAAAATGCCTGGAGCAGGTTCAGACATTATACTTCTAAAGCTTTCTTCCGTATTATCATTAATTGCTTTCAGAAATGTCGGTACAAAAAATGCTACAGGATCAATAGTGTACAACTCTTGATGCAGAGGCTGCAAAATTGGGATAGAAAACCTGTAAGTATTGTTTCAAGGAGCACAAAAGAGGAGGAAATGTGATGAAGACTGTCATTATACTTAGGCACACATGCCTGACCATAAATCATAAAGTCGTCTGCTGATTTGAACGGAATAACAATTCTTTTATAGCAACTTCATAGATGTTGAAATATTAACATATTAAAAAAAACCAAGCACCGAAGAAAATTGCATAATTTGAACTCATAAATATTTAGCAGTGTGCAAGAAAACAAAATTCAATAGAATATGCAATGTATCGAGAACAGTATGCTTCCTATGGTAAGAATAGAGCATTAATCTTCCACATTCCATTCCCTCTATTTGACTATTATTAGAATTTGGGAGGCCTATACTCAATCACAAAAGCTAGCTTGAGAGTTGAGGTTTGCACACATTTGTAAAGGCTATCTATGTCATATCTCTAGCCAATGTGGGACTTCTAACAACTATCAACCAACGCCACTTAATATAATTTGCAAAACTGTAAAATTTGTAAATGACAATTGTAATTCGCACAACCAAACCAGCCATAATAGTTTGCAACTGCAGTAAGTCACACCTTATCACTTCTATTAGGCTCAGGCACATTCCCAATAAAGACACAGTAACCTTACAATAAGGTTAGCACAGATAATAGGAAATGGAGATTTGCCGTTTAGTTCAGTGTTTAAAATTTACATGTATTCCATATTGGGACAAACTAAATGTTGTCAAAACTGGGAAGTAGAATTCATTATTAGATCAAGCCATTAATATTTCTTAAATCTAATTGATTTTTTATTTTCATTCCTAGGGGAAGGGGACCCATGTAGTCAAGAGTTAGAGTTCGGGGCGAGTTCTAGCATCAAGTGGTTTCAGTCCCCTCTTGAACGCAGTTGCGAGGGATCGAACCGCGGTCCTCCCTATGACCAACAACTAATGTTTGGTAAATCTAGTTTATTTAAGAAATTACTTGGGTGACATTATTTCCCTGAAATTATTCTTTCAGGCAGTTACAGATCCAAATAACAATGAAATGTGGGGCTGAAAAAAGTTGTTAATAAATAAATATTGCAAAAAAAATTGTTGTAATAGTTCAACATACTCAAATCTCACCATTTAATTGTGAGATATTTGTACCTGTATATGTATATGTATATGTATATGTATATGTATATGTATATGTACTTTAAGAAATAATATCATGACATATCTAAATTGTGAGATTGAATTGGATGTTTTTTAAAACTATTTTATACGGCAGCCCACCCTTACCACCTCCTCCTAAGAGTGAGACTGTCCTTGCTTACAGGTTCCACAGTCCAAACTAATTTCAGGCCAACAAAATCAAACAAAGAAATAGGACAAGAATTAACATTTGGAACTACACACACCTGATAACTTGACTTTATCTTCTCTCTGTATTCTTTTTGCTTTTGATCCTGCCATAATCACATTGAAACTTAGAATAATAATAATAATAATAATAATAATAATAATAATAATAATAATAATAATAATAATAATAATAATAATAATAATAAGATAACATCCAATTAAGGCTAATGAAGAACTGATCAATTACTTAATCACTGAAAAATAGTGAAAATTATAATACGCAAAATGAGGAAGAAGCATACTCTGTAGCGCAATGTTGGAGGCACATAATCGTTCAAAATATCGCGCATGTAAGTAACTTTGACGTCGCGAGGAGCACGGAGCAAATGAAGAGGAAGGTGCATCTCCAATGAGCTTAAAAGCAAACAAGAGTTCTCCAATTGCAAGTCCTCATACGTTTCCGGCTGGTGATTCTTTACCGGATTCAACATTAGCCTTGACATCATCTCCTTGCTATTGCTCACAGTCTCCTCCAAGCTCTTTTTTCTGTAACGGGTGTTGTACCCGGTTGCCGGCGATATTTCCGGTAGCCGGGCACTGGAGCCGCCGTGAAGGAAACTGCTTCCGCTGGTAGTCCTGCATTTTGGAAAATTAGGGTTTTCATGAGAATTCTTTATTTTATTTTTTCTAAGGATAATTATTCAATCCATTTTTTTATCCAAAAATTACAAAGTTGCTAGCTGATGATATAAAAAATAATATTGAAATACTAAGCTTTAAATGTTATTGTCCTAATTAAAGATTGAGCTACATCATATTTTTTTTTTTGTTTACATAGCTGCATCATTTTCTAACCTCTTAATAAAATTAAGAATGAGTTTGTAAGAGTTTAAAATAACATCAAATTCAAAGATATGATCAAGATTCAAGAATGAATTTGTAAGATTTTAAAATAATATCAAGATGTAAGAATAAGATTCTACAAATTTAAGAAGACAGATAGTAATTGTATGAAACAACATAAATAAAAATTTCAGTTTTTTAATAGAGAATTGGGGTTTTTTTATGAAAACTTTACCAATTGAGGTTGTTGAAGCATTGTAGTTAGGTTTAAATTTTAATTATAAATAAATAGATAAATAAAATGGATAAAACTAACAAATTAAATTGATGATTATACAGATGATACCTTTGTGAATGCTCTATACTAGATTCGGAGTTTGATCGCTTAGATTTCTTTCTTGCACGTTTATGCATTGTGAATCAAGATTATTGATGAAAATTATCCTTTCCAAACTGCGCGAAAGCTCAATCGACTGGATGAGGATAAACAAACCCTAAGTAGTTAGCGTCTTAGCGACGAGAGAAATAAATACGAACTGATCTTCTTTGTCTCAGTGATGATTTTGAGGGTTTCTTTTGCAACATTCGACAAGTTTTAGGTTACAACTCTTGATTTATGCACCGAAAAGAGTTTATATCTATTTGTTTGAAATTTTTGTCATCAGATTAGGTTTGGTATATAGAAAAAGTTCCGCTTCTCTTTTGTATCGTATAACATGAGAAAACGAACAATACTTTAAAAATTCTCATAATCGTAATCAAATGTGCACAACAAAACAATAATTTGATTAACATGCATGTGTTGACTTGACTGGAGTTTCTCTACTGGTAGGATTAGGGACTGCGAGTTTCACTATTGGACAGGCGACCCTCAAGGCTGCTTCAAACAAAGTGACAAAACATGAAAAAACGTGTTCTGACAATCAACATGCTTTTATACCATTTGTTTTTGACACTTTTGGCTTTTTGGCACAAGATGCTGTTAATCTTCTAAATAGAGTTCAAAAAGTCATGCACAACAATGTTGTGTCTCCCAAATCTGTAAATGTGGTCTGTAAGTGAATTGGTTTTGCAATTAAAAGAGTAGCGGCGCAGCTTGTTGCCCGTTTACCTTCGACACATGTAACTATCTTATATATATATATATTTAAAGAATCTCTAAATGCATTTCGTGTTAAATAAAATCTTACTAAGTTTATGAAATCTTACGTTTCAAGTTTTAATCCATAGCATCAGTGACAGAGATAAATAAAATAAGTGATATTAGATTTTACTATTATTTAAGGAAACATACACACGTACATTTGAAATTACACATCTTATGGTATCTTATTTGAGATAGCGGCGCAATTTGTTATTCGTTTACTTTCAATTCACATGTAATTATCTTATATATATATATAAGAGAGTAAATTAGAAGAATAAAACAAATAATCTTTTGATATACGATCACACTTTGTTTTTTCGCGTTTCAGTGTTATTTTTAAATATGAATTTTTTATAACTACAAATGATACCTTTGGAATAATTGTGCGTTTAAATAAAATGTCGACATTAGTAAAAAAAATGTCGGCATGAAAATAAACTTTGATTCCCCAAATTATTTGTGTTGGCTTACTCTCTGTCAAAAAAAATTGTGTAAGCTTACTATGTGAAGAGTAAAGGTACATTGATTAACAACAAATATGCATAGAGCAATAATGCTAGATGTAAAGGGAGAGAGCTTACTAACTCTCTCTCAATTACTTCAACACACAGCAGCCATAAAGAGATGTTAAGCTCCAACAACAGGAAATATATGTTCAGCTTCAACAGGAGGGCCATAAATAGTGATACACTTGTTTATTTTAAATTTTTTGAAGTACAAGAGGGTCTAAGTCTAGAAAAAAGAAACTACAACAAAACTAAACTAAACGGAGAGTCGAAACTCTAGCAGCACCAGTAATGAAAATCTCCTAATTTGATTAAGAACAATATCAAAAAGGTAGGCTTTTAGCAGATGCTATAATTGTTTACAAGATTAAAGTTGCTCTGTTGGAAGCAATCGTCGCACTGAATTTATACAAGAGAGGACCACAATTGCTTCAAGATCAACTACAAATTTCAATTTTTTTGGGTACAAACTATTGATTCCAATTCTATAAAATAATAAAACCATTTCCATGGAACATAATAGTAATATAATATAGCTACCATTATCATGTCCTGTGATGCTTCCACCAACATGCTAAGAGCATACTTCATCTACACAACTAACTCCAAGAAGCACTAATTCAATTCCATAAGAGAAGGTAATGACACGAACATTATCAAATAATCAATAGCCACGGTGGTCAAACAAATAATCAGCTATTGATAAATTCACAATACAGTACATATAAAGAAGTGATTTGGATGACTGCAGCGAGTGTCACAATCCACAAGAGTATCCAAATTTGTAAATAAAAACAGCAGCCAGAGTCAAAATCGATTAACCAAATTCACTAAAGAGAACATAAACTACCAACTTAAAATTAACGTATGAATTATGAAAGACATACTATGATGATTCAGTTTTTCTCCAAATTTCTGTCAATATCCATCAAACTCTACCTCACAGTGACAATATCATCAATCTTCAAAATCATCCGCACACACTCTGTTGCCAAGGTGATAGCGCTTGTGCTTACAAGCAGCGGCTGCACCACATTCTCCTCCAAGATGTTTGTAATCTGACCTTTCCTCACATTGATTCCAGCATTTATCTCACCCTGCGCATGACGATTCCTCAGCTCAGTAACAATCGCAATCGGATTCAAACCAGCATTCTCAGCCAAAGTATAGGGAATGACTTCAAGTGCCTCAGCAAATGCTCGAATGCAGTAACCCTCCATTCCATGTAACACCTTTGCCCATGCACCCAATTGCCTTGACAACTCTATCTCCGGTGCGCCACCACCAGCGATCAAAAACCTCTTAGCAACTAAACACCTAACAACACACAAAGCATCATGCAGACTCCTCTCAGCTTCATCAAGCACAAGCAAATTAGAACCGCGAACAAGCACAGTTGTAGTCTTTCCCATATCCTTAATACCCGAAATCTTCACAATCTTCCCATCCCCAAGAGAAAGCTCCTCCACAAGATCAGCATAACCCAACTTCTCGACACGAAAATGCTCAATATTGGCAATTGGTAAACAATTAAGAGTCTTGGTAATGAACTCAATCTCATCTCGTTCAACATCCTTAATGACCAAAATCTTAGCTTTAGCAAGGTAATGTAAAGACAAATCAGTAACAGCATCTCTCAAAATACTCTTCTGAATCAACAAGACATTACAACCAGTTGCTTTAATCTTCTTAATCATACCCAAAATATAACTCCTCTCTTCCTTCAAAATCCTATCCATCTGAGAGTAATCACTGACCACAATGCTCTGCTCAATATCAGTTTTGGGAGGTGAAATCTGGAACTGAATCACAGCAATCTTTGCATTCTCCATGCGGGTAGGTCCACCAGCAGCATGGCTAACTTTCTTGTCGAATACCAAACCCTTCACAAGCTCGGTGTCGTCAACAGTTCCACCTAGCTTCTTCACGATCTTAACATCGCGGAGATCGACCATGTAGGGTTTCTCAGGGTCCACGACAGAGAGGACTGAGTCGACAGCGATGGGAGCGAGAAGGGATGAGTATTGGCTAACAACCTTGCTGTTGAGAGAAGTGCTAGCGGATTTGACGAGAGAATCACGATCGGAGAGTTCAACGGGAACTGCCATGGCGGTGAGGATGTCGACGGCTTTAATAGAAGCTTTGTGGAGGGAATCTGATATAACAGTAGGGTGAATACCGTGAGAGAGGAGAAGGAGACATTTTTCAAGGAGAGCACCGGCGATGACGACGACAGTGGTGGTACCATCACCGGCGGCGGAGTCTTGAGATTTGGAGAGTTCGACGAGCATCTTAGCAGCGGGTTGAAGGACTTGCATCTTGTGGAGAATGGTGGCGCCGTCGTTGGTGATGATGACTTCGTTGGAAGAGGTGGAGATCATTTTGTCCATACCTTTGGGACCGAGACTGGTTCGGACGGCGTTGGCAACGGAACGTGCAGCGATGATGTTGGATTGACGGACGTCATCCTTGCGCTTGTTGTCGGTGTAGGATTCGGTCTTGGAGGAACGGATTTGTGGAGCCGCCATTTGATGATTCAAACCCTAAACGCTAAAACCTAACCTAACATAAAGTGTTTCTCAGTCAAGAAGAAGAAAGAGGTTGATGATTGTAAATAGTAAGATAAGAAATGAGTGAGGGTTTTGCAGTTTGGAACGGTGCTGCCTGCCTTATTGCTTTTTATATTCCTTCGCTCTTTCTACCGATTTGTAGCACTTTGAGTTTCCATTTACAGTACAGTATTGTTCTTTTTTCTTTTTAGGGTTTTCTTTTTTTTTTTTTAGTACAAAAATAGGGCATAGCCAGAGTTTTGTTTTCCTTTACTCAAGATATTTTTAGTAAAAAAGAAAAAAGATATTTTGGATGTTACATGTGATTGGATATTGTGTGCCTAACTTCTTTTCTATTCTATCTCTTATAGGTAACAATTCAATAATGTTTTAGTTATATAAATTTTTATAAAATACACGGGCGAATTGAAAGTTTATATTATAAAAATTATTTGTGTAAAATTTCAGACAAATGAGATACATATAAATTAACGGCGTTTAAAAAATCACACAAATTGTTAATTTTGATGTATCTCAATAACATATCAAATTAATTTTAGATTTGTCTGAAATTTTAAACAAATAATCTATGTAATATAAACTTTTAATCCAACAGTGTATTTTATAAAAATTAATATCGATTCAAATATTATTTAGTAGTTGAGGGGGTAAAGACCCCACATCTTGAAAAGGTAGACCAGATATTTTGTCAGGTGGCTAGAATTTCATCGGCCGAATAAGTGAGTCAAGATTCTAAAATCGGTCAACATCGAATATTTACAGTCAATAAAAATCCTGATACTCTGATGTATCCTTGGCATTCGTACACATTTTGTTTTGGTCACATTGAATCAAAGACAGTAATCTAAAATTTCTAAATTGTCCGTTACTTGCAAGATGTCCCAAAACCATGCATAAAACTCTCCACTAGTAGAAATACAAATACTCTGTACGTTACTTTAGGAAAAAACAATGGATGAAAACATAAATAAATTACAGAGATTTTGTCTGGTTACTAACCAGGACAACCTAAAGAATCCAACTAACTACGCAAAAAACCATACCTTATTGATGCAATAACTCAAGGGCTTTCTGTAATGTTGGCCTAAACTTATTAACATCAAGCTTTATATTTTGTTTGTCAAAATACACTGATCTAAAGGCTTCCCATCCTTGCTTTACAATCGATGAGGGATCCTTTATAATCATATCGTCCAACTGATATTGTTGTATAAGACTGCTTTCTTCCAACCTTATTTTATATTCCAAGTACTTTATATTCATATCCTCTGAGGGCTTCGCAAAATCATTCGTGGCAAGCCATTCCACTTGCATCCCTCCATAAGGCACAACTTGAATGAAAATTGCACTTTCAGGAAGGAAAAGTATGTTAGTAAGACCGGCGCCATGAACTCCCATTAGTACATCACAAGAGTTCACAACGTCTGCTATACTCTTCATGTTCCGCCCCGCTTCCATAACAATTACTTTAAAACCCAACCCTTTAGCCATTTTTGCTATTTGATTTGTATTAGTGAAGGTTCTTGATCTTTTTCTTGAGAGAATTAGGAGCCTAGGCTTCTTACTTTGATCGCCAATATTATTTCTGATTTTGATTGCGTTAACTCTCTTCAGCGAATAAGAACTTCTCAGAAAATGTCTGAAGTCTTTGATAGAATAGGAATACTTGTGAGGGTCAATGCTTAGCTCTTTATGATACCTTTTAAGGCCAACAATCACCTTAGGGAAGCAATGCACTTCATCATTTGTATCAATGTCCATAATCTCATACTTGGATAGCTTTTTAAGAAAATCTTGGTGTTTAACAATCCACCAAGGCTCCTTATCGGTTATGATAAGCTGTACTTGTCCATTAAATTGTCTACAAGTCAAAAACAGTGGAATGATAATGTCACTGAATTCATGGAAATGGTTTCCTGTATATCCTGCAGTTGAGAATATTACTGCTGGAATGCTGTGATTTTTGTTGCATTGCGAGACTTGGTGGTTGGCAGCTTTCACAGTCTTTACTGACCATTTTCTTACACTACTCATTGCGTATGCATCAGTCTTCCGAGCATAAGGCCTTATACTCCATGAAATGTTTTCAGCGAAGCTGTTTATTCTGTGTGACACAGTGTAAACAGAAGATGATTTTCCATGCACTCGGATATCTCCCTGGGTTTGGCAATATTCTGTCCTTGCTTCTGAAACACATACCGGTTGTTCTTGATCTACTTTTCTTGTTTCTAAATATTCAACTGAAAAATGAAAAATGATTAAGCCTTACATATAAAAGATCTTTGAGAATTAATATAGTTAATGTTAAAAATTAGTTTCAATCTGATTGAGGTCCTTGCATTTTTCAAGTCTCAAACCTAACTAACTGAGACAAGCAAATGATCTTACCTTCAGCTTTTGTTGGAGAGATGCTGGTTTCATTGATGAGAGTCTTAGTTGCATTATCTTCAACTACAAAATAACAAGTTTCTTTCAAAATAATCAAGGATGTTGAGTTGTTCATATAATTCAACCACAAGTAGAGCTGATCCAAACTTGCTCTTACTATTGTTAATTTATTATTACCTTTAGCAATTTGTGGAGAGATTCTTGTGGCATTGACAGGGTTCTTTTGTAAGATTCTTTCATCTGACAAATGAGATATTCAGAGGGTTAAAGGGTTACCTTAAATCCTATTAATCATATTGAGATTCAAAAAATCCTACCTTCAATCATATGTAGAGAATTTCCATTGTCTTCAACAAGTATTTCGGTTACAGTGTCTTCAACAGTAGATCAAAGAATCATCACATAAACAAACATATATTTTCAGAATAATTTGGCTCGAAAAGTATATATATTATTCTTACCTGTAAAAGTGTGTTAACCTTATTGAAATTCAGAACATATGTCTCTTTAGATCGATTTATTTGAGCTTATATATTAACATAAACACTTGTGATGTTATTTGAAAGAGCTTATGGAAATAACTTTTACTAACATTTTCATAAGGTTGTTTTCAGCTTATTTCTATAAGCTCTCCAAGATAACTTGTAAAAATAGCTTATAGCATATATGAAACAATTTGGTTTGATTTTATCTTCTGTTATAGAAACAGTTTATACATAAGCACACATATGATAATTGTTCATGCTATAAATGCTTAGTTAAGTTGTTTGTCCAAGCATAACTTATATATATATATATATCTTATTATTACCTTTGGCTATTTTGAGAGAGCCACTGGTGTCATTGACCATCAACATTTTGGTGTCAACACCAATAGAAAGCTTCATGTTGACTGTCAAAAGTAAAGAGGTTTACTGTGAAAAGAAGTAAAGATATATTCATAGGCTAGCTACTATGAAAACTCATTTCACAACATTCATCATGCTTGTACTAATTAGGCATGCATTATGGAAACAGGTGGTTAATGCAAGTAGTTACATTGCGCGCAGATGAAAAGCTTAAGTAAGTACTCACAATCATGTAAAGGACCCAAGTAAGGCTTAAACACTGTGCAAAGACTCAAAACTATGAGCAAGAAGCCAACCAATGCTCCATATCCCAACTTTTTCTGCTCATAACGACTAAAGCTTTTTGAAAATATTGTATTGTAAATCATTTTTATTTTATCAACCAAGAACTTTGTGTCAAAATGCTGCCATTTAGCTCACAAATAAAAACAATTCTGGTATAGAAAATCTTTGTAGGCTTTGAAACTATGATTTTGAGACATACTACTTTTATATATATGACAAATGGAGGAAGGTGCATTGATTTGTCTATAAAATGTTGCTCCTCACGTAGTTGTTGGCTCTTGAATCAGGAGGATGTTTTCAAAAACTAATAAAATAGGTAATGAAAATGACTCTGTGGTTGACTGTTAAGACATGTTTGGAAACTTTTTCAATGATTAATTGGTACATATTTGGTTAAGTAATTATAGTTTTTTCATATAATTAGCAAAAACTACCAACCAACTTTGAAAAGTATGAACCAACTAAAGTTTATTTAAAATGTTGATGTTGATATCAATCAATTATTGCAGTTTTATTACCATAGTTGGTGACACATACAGGTCAAGTGAAAAATCTTACTAGCTTGATGCACCAGTCAGTCTCTGCATGAAACTATTAACTAGCAACTTGATTAGTTGACAATTGTGAACAAAAAACCAAGGACAAATTAACAGTCAGTTTTTAATCTTTTTAATGAATTCTATATAGTATAATAGTAATATCTATTACTGCTTGGTATGATTATACAATATAATAATCAAGGCCACACACACACTCCTTATTATATACAAAAATAGTATGAAAATGAAACAGAGTTATGTAAAAATGAAAGGAATGAATAACATGAAACTAAAAGCAACGAAATCGTCGGTAGGAAGCTGATGATAGCCTAGATGTTTGGTAACAAAGAGTGAGACATATTAACAATCAGATCAATAATTTAATTTGTAATTTGAAGTGGGGAGCATGATGAGGAATTGGATTAATTAAGATATTCCAAGGCTTGGTATTATATGTGTGAATTCTTCTTGTGGTATACGTGTGCATATTAATTGATGGTAGTTGTTCCAAAATTAAGCATTATTCATGGATTTTAGTATTTGATTCTTGTAATGCAAGCCACCTTATGTCCCCTATTACCTTTCAGATTGTGAGACATTAATCTAGGCATTAGGCACCCTCTTAGTAATAATTGATTAAATCATGCATAATACTAGTATTTAGTAGTAACAAGCTATAGTATGAGAATAATCTAAACACTGATTTACCCAACAAATTCTTGACTTATGAAAATTAAACCTTCCACCCCTACACTTAACCCCCCATCCTTACAATCTATTTAATATTCCAATTTTATCCTCTTTATTTAAAAAAAATTTCACACTTTAGAGCTATCCCCTACATGAATTCTATTATCTACATATTTTTATTTTTATTGACCAATTTTATTTATCACTATAGTATTTTTATTAAACTTAACATATATTTGACTTATAGTGACGGACAATAGTGTCACTAAAAGTCAAAATATGTACATAGAGGCTAGAGCTAGTTTTGACGAAAACCGGAATATTTTTTGAAAGTATTCCAGTGTAAATATTCTTACCGGAACAATTATTTGAAAATTCCGGTGTTTACACTTAAAATTTCAAGAAATAGAACTTGTAGTGACAGACGTGACTATCACTAAACACCAGATTTATGACTTTTAGTGACAGTTTTGTCTGTCACTAAAAGTTGTATTTCTTGTAATTTTAAGTGTTAACACTTAATTTTCAAATACTTGTTCCGGTATGAAAATATATACCGGATAACTTTAAAAAAACTGTTCTGGTTTCCGTCGAAATTAGTTCTATGGACATATTTTGACTTTTAGTGACACTGTTGTCTGTCACTATAAGTCAAATATATGTTAAATTTAATGAAAATACTATAGTGATAAATAAAATTGGTCAATAAAAATAAAAATTTGTAGATAATAGAATTCATGTAGGGGTGAGCTCCAAAGTGTGAAAAAAAATTAAATAAAAAAAAAGTAAAATTGAAATATTAAATAGATTGTAAAAGTAAGGGGTTTTTTTTTTTTTGACCGCAAAAAGTAAAGGGTTAAATATAGGAGGTGAAAGGTTTAATTTTGTGATCTTATTGTTTTGTGCAATACCACACATAGAAGTTAATTAAAAGTCAATATTAGGTAGCACATTTCGGGACTAGATATATAATGTGCAACGCATGTTTGAGTTTATATATGTGATATGTGCACACACTATTTAAACTAATTATTTAATGAAAGATTCTTTCATTTTTTTTTATTTTTTTGGTACAAAAAGATTCTTTTATTTTATTTATACAAAATAGGGCAATGTGCAACAAAAAAATCTAAAATAATATTACGAGGAGGCATGTAAGCATTGAATATGCAAAAAATGAGACTTGGCACACAGATTTACTAAAATTAAGTAGTTAATCAACAAATTTTTTCAAACATTTCAAAATTCCAACAAAATAAATTAAGAGTAAAATATTCCGATCCGTTTTAAAATGAGAAATTTAAAATACCTATAGATCAAGTGTTTTTTTTGTTGACAAACTATACATCAAGTGTTTATATTCACAATTTTGTGTTTATATTTGCAGTTTCTTTATTAATTTTATTTTTTTATCAGAATAAAAAATACGAATCTTTTATTTTACTCCTAAAGTTTAGATTATTAATCATGATGATTACATTTAATATTTTTCTAATCAAAGTAAAGGGTGATTTAATTAGAAAAATGGCTGAAGGGTTGGGTTTCAAAGTAATTGTTGTTGTTGTGGAAGCAGAGCAGAACAGGAGGAGTATTGCACATGTTGTGAACTCTGTCTCTTGTGATGTACTAATGGGAGTTCCGAGTTCATGGTGTTGGTCTTATCAACATGTTTTATCTAATAGTTAATATTGTGTCTCGCGTTATATCCGTTTAGGACAGATGTACAATAACATAGTGATAGAAAACTCTTGGAATCTGCGTCGGTCTCCACATGTGATTGAGCCTAGACTTTTACATTATGTTATTGGGCATTTTGACAAGTCCAGAATAGAAAACAAGGATGGAAAGCCTTTAGGTGAATGTATTTGGACAAACAAAATGTAAAGCTTATTTGATGTTAATAAGCCAGTATTGCAAAATGCCCTTGGGCTATTGCATCAATAGATATGATATTATGATCCAGTTAGCTGGATTTTTGTAATAATAAACACTTTTGGATATGTCTTGTTTGGAACTAATTTTAGTCTTTTGTTGTAACTTCTTTAACCTTTAGTTCAAATCAGTTGAGTTACTCAATTCTGGTGCGCAATTAATTAGCATCGCTTTGATCTAATGAATTAACACACACACACACACGTAGTTACACAATCCAAATGCAGAATTTTATTTATTTTATCAACTGAAGTGATCTTCATTGACCTGAAATAGAGACCTAAAATATTGAAAAGAATAAAATAAAAAAAATTATATAGGACATCTATCGAATAAATTAATTCCATTTTACTCTTCTAATGTTAATTATTACTTCTATTTAAAATGTTTTGTTTGAAATAGTATTTGTTTGTCTCTCATGCATTCTGAAATTTTTATTTAAAATACTAATGGATTAATTACAACTTTGATATCCATCTAACCAGTTTCTTCACTTACTATTTTATCAATGATGTTAATTAATCAATAAAATTTTCATTTTTTCTTAAAAAATATATAACTTCAAACATCACTTATGGAGTATGTTGCGAATTCGTTTGAATAAAAATCACACCAATAATAAACTTAATGTGTGAAGCAATAGATAACAAGTCACCAATAAAGTAGGCTTAGGATATGCAGTAATAATAAAACTAATGGAAAACTAGCGAAAAATATGATATTAAATGAATTGTGGTCAATCAAATGGGGCAGGAGAGTACCATATGGTTGGCATACACACGCAAAGATCCATGCTTGTTGTTTCAATTGTGAGTGTATTCCTTGCAATCATATGGGCAAACACAGAACCAATTCTAGTTGCTATGCATCAGGACAAAGCCATATCCAAGGAAGCTGGTTCATATGCATTTTACATGATCCCAAGTTTGTTTGCCTATGGTCTTCTTCAATGCATTCTCAAATTCTTGCAAAGTCAAAACATTGTCTTGCCAATGGTAGCAACTTCTGGAATTGCAGCTTTGCTTCACACCCTTTTCTGTTGGATTTTGGTGCTTTGTCCAATTCTATATGTTATTGGGTTAACGTGTTGTTGATTTCACTCTTCGTGAAAGTTTCTTCTTCTTGTAAACAAACATGGACAGGGTTTTTGTAATAAATCAATATATAGGCTCAATTGAATAGAATAGGTCCAACTTGTTTAGATTTTTTTTTGACGCAGGTCCAACTTGTTTAGATTAGGAGTTATCCTTCTAGAATATAATCTTCTAGAAGGATAACTCCTAATCTAAACAAGTTGGACCTATCCTATTCAATTGGGCCTATATATTGATTCATTACAGTTTTCAAAGAACGCTTTGTATGATCTCTTTTACTTCCTTAAACTCGCTTTTCCTTCAGCTCTCATGCTTTGGTAAATTTAAAGACGATTATATTTGTCCTGTCGTCCTTAAAATTATGGGTTTTGTACCAGATTGGTTCTGTAAGCACGTTAAACACATTATTACTTAAACGATCAATTTAGTGCAAAGGCATAACTTTTTTTTCGATAGGATGCAACTTTTTCTATATTTTATAAATAAATAAAAAAATAGATTTTTCAGAGTTCTTATGATGCTGGATGTATATGTTTATGACAGCTTAAAAGTGTGGACATTTGAATTGATGGTTCTCATGTTTGGTCTTCTTCCTAATCCAAAATTAGAAACTTCAGTGCTTTCAATATGGTTAGTAATACTAGTATATCTCAAAATCAAACATTGACAGCATTATATTCTTCAATGTAGTGCACATTAACTTGTTATGTCTCATTCATATCTCCTATAAGTGTACTAGTTGTGGCCTTGTTGGTACTAATTAAAAACAAAATGTTATATATTTGCAGCCTTAATACATTTGGTCTAGTTTGGATGGTCCCTTTTGGGTGCAGTGCTGCTGTCAGGTAATGTTTTTGTCAATTTTGCATATGTAAATGTATACTTGAACTTACACTTAGAATGCAAATGTTGTGTGGATTTTTTATTTGAAAGCATGCGGGTGTCAAATGAGCTTGGGGGTGGAAATCCAGAAGGTGTGCGTTTAGCAGTTCGTGTGGGGTTATCAACAGCCTTCATTGAAGCCTTACTTATGGCTGTAGCCTGTAAGCATGATTCTAGCAAGGAATCTGTGGGGTCATGTTTATAGTGATGACAAACAAGTCATCAAATATGTATCAACCATGGTGCCAATTTTGGCTACTTCAAGTTTCCTTGATGCCATCCAAAGTGCACTTTCAGGTATATTTTAACTTATACATAAACTCTTATCATCATAAGTGTTTACGCTATAAACTGTAAATTAAGGATGTTTATCTAAACAGTGTCAAAATGTTGTCCTACCGACTTAAATGGTTACGGTTTGGATATGATGCAGGAGTTCTTGCAGAATGTGGGTGCCTATGTGAATCTTGGTTCATTTTATGTTGTAGGTGTACCATGTGCAGTTATATTAGCCCTTTTTGTTCACATGCATGCCATGGTAAATTTTGTATTCTAACTACATTTATATAATGTCACACCTTATCTATATAGATTGTGTTTTATTTTTAAAAAAAATTTGCAAGTGCTGACTATGTATTTGTTTTTTTTTTCTGTCAAAAAATAGGAGTTGTGGTTGTTACTTACATAACTCTTGTTATTTATTAGGCAAGGAAAACTCAAAGCAGAGTTGAGCGTTCAACTACAATCGGCGAATCAACTACTACCAGCAGAGACGACGGGGTCTTACAATCTCAAACTTGAACAAACTCCCTAATCAATTGATTGTGTTTATTGCTTTTACCGTTTTGAAATTTGTATCATAGCAAAAACTTCCCCCCAAAGTAGTAATGTTTTGTTAAGTACTAGCTCACTAGATTGGTTTTGATTGAGCAATAAAGAAATTCAAGCAATTGGATTTAATACAGAATTTGGCAACTAAAACTGGAATTTTAATTTCTTTTATATACATACATAGTAAGAACATAAAGTTAGAATTAAATTCAATAATATTAAAGAAAAGTACAGTAAACAAAAATTATGTGAAGAGCTAAGTCTGTCAATAAAATCCTTTTGCAAATAACTATAACTGTTGAAATAACTTTGTCCGCTGCTGCTCTGTACTTTGGCTTCTTCTTCATTTTTTCCCAAACAGAACAAACTTTCCTTCTTCAACATCCTAATGATTTGAGGAGAGGAAGGGAAGTTTCACTAAATCAGCATCTTCTGTCAGTGAAACATACCAATCAGTGCAAGTTTCCCACTAGCAAACAATTCACATTAAGTTCCCTGGGACCAGTTTTGTCTACTCATAAATCAACCTATCCATTTCCAAGTTTGTCTTACTCACCAAGGATCAATATTGCAATGTCACCATTCATGTTCTATCCTCCACAAATCCAATTCATCATCTTCTTTTTTTCTTGGTTCTGAAACAACCTTTAACAATTATCTTATCTTCTCACTCTCCCAAACAAACATCATCATCATTCACTCACTACCAATGGCAGCTTCGGAGAATAATCCCAATGCTCAGATTCTTGAAGAACTAGAAGCTCTGAGTGAAACCCTCTACAAATCACACACATCGACCACAGCTCGAAGAACAGCTTCACTTGTGTTGCCTCGAAATACTGCTGTTCCATCCATTGAAGATGACAATGACAATCACACGACCGAAGTTTATGGTGAAAGCAGTAACAAACCTCGATCCCGTCGCATGTCCTTGTCCCCGTGGCGATCAAGACCAAAGCTTGAGGATGGAATTTCAAAGACAGAAAAAAAAGAGGTGGTGGTTAACAGTAACACATCAACAACTAATTTGGGAGAGAATGAGAAGAAAGGGATTTGGAAGTGGAAGCCTATGAGGGCAATCTCACATATTGGAATGCAGAAACTAAGCTGTTTGTTCTCTGTTGAAGTGGTTGCTGCTCAAGATCTTCCTTCTTCCATGAACGGACTAAGGCTAGCCGTTTGCGTTAGGAAGAAGGAAACAAAGGATGGTGCTGTTAAGACAATGCCGTCTCGCGTTTCACAAGGAGCTGCTGATTTTGAAGAGACCCTTTTCATCAAGTGCCATGCTTATTATACCAACAACAATCATGACAAGAGACTTAAGTTTGAGCCACGTCCCTTTTCGATATACCTTTTTGCTGTTGATGCTCAAGAGCTTGATTTTGGAAGAAACTATGTGGATTTGAGCGAGTTGATTCGGGAGTCCGTTGAGAAAAACCAACAAGGTGCGCGAGTTAGGCAATGGGATACAAGCTTCGGGTTATCTGGAAAGGCAAAAGGAGGAGAACTTGTTGTGAAACTTGGTTTTCAGATTGTGGAGAAAGATGGAGGAGTAGATATATACAATAATAGCAATAGCAATAGTCCAATGCAGAGTTCAAAGACCAGCAAGTTGAGTAGTTTCTCATCTTCTTTCGCACGCAAACAATCCAAGTCATCTTTCAGCGTGCCTAGTCCCAGAATGACAAGCAAAAACGACGAGTGGACTCCTTCACCTTCACAGGAAGCTGCCATTCAAGGAATGGATGATTTGAATCTTGATGACCCGAACCCAGTTCATGATTCCTCTTCTTCTGCACAGAAAGTTGATCAAGACCACATAGAACAGGTGGAGGATTTTGATCTTCCAGATTTTGAGGTTGTTGATAAAGGGATTGAGGTTCAAGAGAAGGAAAAAGACGAAGGAGAGGAATCTGATAAATCCGTAGAAGAGAAACCGGTTGCAGATGAGGTTGTAAAGGAAGTAGTGCACGATCATGTGCACCATACTAGATTGTCTGAGCTTGATTCAATTGCTCAACAAATAAAAGCCCTCGAGTCTATGATGGGAGATGAAGGTATGAATAACATGATGAAAATAGATGAAGAGACAGAAGCACTGGATGCAGATGAAGAAACTGTGACTAGGGAGTTTCTCGAGATGCTTGAGGATGACCAAGACAGCAAAGAATACTTCTTCAACCAACCTGAAATTCCACCTTTGCAACTTGAAGACGCACACGACAATTCTCCTGCAGATGCAGGAGAATCCAAAGTATATCTTTCTGACCTCGGTAAGGGCTTGGGTTGCGTGGTTCAAACAAGAGATGGAGGCTACTTGGCTTCCATGAACCCTTTGGATGTTGCTGTTGCTAGAAAAGATAGCCCAAAGCTGGCAATGCAGACGTCGAAGCCTTTTGTGTTGACACCACTTGAATCTGTGAGTGGGTTTGATTTGTTTCAGAAATTGGCTGGTGTTGGTATTGATGAACTCAGCTCTCAAATTTTATCCTCCTTGATGCCAATTGATGAACTGATAGGTAAAACTGCAGAGCAGATTGCTTTTGAAGGCATTGCTTCAGCCGTTGTACAAGGTAGGAACAAGGAAGGAGCAAGTTCCAGCGCTGCCCGCATAGTTTCTGCTTTGAAAAGCATGTCAACCATTATCAGTTCAGGAAGAAAAGAACGAATATCAACAGGACTTTGGAATGTTGATGAAGATCCAGTTACTTTGGAAGAGCTTCTTCCTATTTCAATGCAGAAGATCGAGTCCATGACAGTTGAGGCATTGAAAATCCAAGCTGACACAACTGAGGAAGAAGCTCCATTTGATGTTTCTGCACTTAGACCAAAGAAAGGGGAAAGTGGGAAAGATCTTTTGGCTTCTGCTATTCCACTTGAGGATTGGGTTAGAGACCAGAGCTTAATAAGCTACAAAAAGGGTGCTGCAACTGCAAGTTCTGATGTTGAACCTGGAAAAGTCACACTGATATTAGTTGTCCAACTGCGGGATCCAATGAGACGCTATGAAGCAGTTGGAGGCCCTACTTTGGTGCTTATTCACGCAACACGTGCTAGCGCAAAGGGAAATGAGGAGGAGCAAGAGAAGAGGTATAAAGTAACAAGCATGCATGTGGGAGGATTCAAGGTTAGGAGTTCCGCTAAGAATGCATGGGACAATGAGAAGCAAAGACTGACCGCAATGCAATGGTTGGTTGCATATGGGTTGGGAAAGGCAGGGAAGAAAGGGAAGCAGGCATTGGCAAAGGGACAAGACCTGCTATGGAGTATTTCGTCACGGATCGTGGCTGATATGTGGCTCAAAACCATGAGAAATCCAGATGTCAAGCTTGTAAATTGATTAGTTATGTTATGCCAATGAAACAATCTTTGCATTCATGTACCATAAATTGTTTCATTCATCTATCATAGAAAGTGTCCAGTTGAGGAAACACTTCTTTTCAGCCTATATAAATAAAAGTGTGTATTTTGGCATTGTGAGTACATAAATGGGATATAGAACAAAAATAATAAAGTATCTAGTCCTGCACATGCGTGACTATTACTTATAGAGAAATTTGTTACACCACACCCAAGTTAAGAACCAGCTTCAATGCACATAACAAAAAGATGCCAGTGAACATTTCACTTAAGATGCAGAAATCCAGAAACTGTAATTCACCGGTGTTATAAATTAAATCAGAGTTGCTAGATTCATCAGAGATGCAATTGACATATTATCATATTTTTGATCATAGACTTCACACTAGATTTTATTTTCCACTCCTTCGAAAAGGAAGTTCCTCTTGATACAAATCTACTCAGAATTTATCAAGATAAAAAGAAACATTTTGAAAGACAAAAATTACGCTGAATTAATACATCTTTTTCCTCATTGGCTTATGGAGTTGCATCATTATTTTAAGCCATTTAATTTACTTATTAAAAAAATAGGGTTCGAGAGAATACTCGTCAACTGTTTTTCTCAACATTTGTTTACTATGTGTTAATTTATAATACCTATCAAGTTTTGAGAAAAAATCTATCACGAGTACAGACAGAATAGTAAACATGAAAAGCCAAATAGAAAATAAGTTCAATGAAAATGTTGATAAGAATAAGCGATCACACTTGATAAGATAGAATTAGAAACGAAAGTATCAAACAGAGTTGGAGTGACATCCATTATAGACGAAATAAAAATAATCTAGACATGTGTGGAAAAGACTATCATGATTACTGGTAAGAGAGTAGATCATGAAGGAAGACAAAAATATAAATCAAATCATTAAGAGATATTTAGATTCAGATTTCTTATCTTGACACGTGATTCGTAATAAAATATTATGACACTGTCGAATAATAAGATGTTATGATATTTTTTTATTTATGTAGCTAACTTCCCCTAATGGGGGAAAAAAAGCTTTGGCTTGTCATTGTTGCCTGTTTCAGCAAGCATATGAAACCCAAAAACCACAGCATTTGCAATATCCGGTACTCATTGTTGTACTCTTCTAGTGTAACTATTTAAATAACAAGACGCCATAGTATTTAAGCCATTCACATGAACACAAAGAACGTTAAGTAAATATAACTTTCACAGCAAAATTGTGTAAAATTCATCGAATGGAACACATTCTGAAACATATAATTCAGATTGACTAGTTCAATATATAACTAAGTAACTAACTTGACCTGATTGAGAATCTTCTTCACTTCCTCTTATGTTACTTTTTGAACCCTCTTTACTTTAATTGCTGTGTAATTCTTTCTCATAAATGGCCCCAACCGAATTCTACAGAAGGGGCATGTCATAATGAAAATGTCATGAAACAAAAACTTTTATTCAAGGTATCTATATACATTTCAGTTTCCTGGATCGCATGCATACAATACACAAGCACAGATAAATAAGTAACTCACCTGAATGAACTTCAGCTGCGTCAAATTATCTACATGATTTTTTTTTCTTCTAAGATAGCTAAAAGGCATCAAATATCAACCCGGCGACACCGACACCAAAATGCAGTGCCTCCACTTCGGCCTCGAGCAACAGCTATTTCCTCATCAACATAAAACCAGATGAAAAAAGGATCCTTGGTACTTGGTTCCCGGTCTTCCTTTTGTCCAAGGCTGATTTGTAGCGGTTTTAAAGGTCCAACTTTTATTTGAAGGTTCTCAAAAATGAAAGACAGTATTCTGTTTTTCCATGAAAGTCTGCCTTCAAATGTTAATTGTCCAATAGGTCCAAGAAATACACCATTTTCAATCCTCTTTGCCTATCAATTCACAAATATAACAACATTATAGAAGCAATCCGATAAATACCCGATTTTATCTAAAGATATTTTAGATGTAGTTGGATGATTTGGTATATGCAACATTTACAAGTAATGAAACTGTTCCATAAATTTGTGTGGGGTGAGGTTGCTACAACAAAAAGAATAGTGAAGAAGTAGATAACTGCACAATTCACCCTCAAGTTTAAAACTCAACAACACAGAAGGGTGAAAACTTCTCATTGTGCTGATGAAGGGGTTTTAAAAAAAAAAAATCACTCTAAATGGACTCTTAAGTATCAAGAATGAAATATAGATAGTATTATCGTAAGACAGAGACTTACAGCAGCATCAAATCTCTGAACAGCTGTGAGAGGAAAATATCGACCACCGTCTAATTTTTTCTGAAATTCACCACAAAGTTATAGTAAGTATAAATTGCTAAAGATAGTTTAAACCAAAATCATACGAAATAATAGAAACATGTTAACCTTTGCAGTAAAAACTAGCATCCAGGTTCTCCCAGGGGATTCCTTTCCACCAAGAGTGTCAAGAAAACCAGAAGGATCAACTTTTGCTTTCTCAATGAAAGACAGTGCAGAAATAATCTCATCTGCTGGCACCTTTCTTGTCTTAGCTGCATTTTTTAGCACTTTCACACTTTCCTCTAATTCCTAAGTAAAGATAGAAACTAAAAATTAAATTAAGGCCTGTTTGGTTAAAATAAAATCAGAGTATTTTCATATAAGCTATAAGTTGTTACATAATATATCATGAACTTATGAAAAATAACCTAAAACAGATTATGGACATGTTATAAGCTTTTTCCATAAGCTATCTCAAACAGCATTACAAGTGCTTATGTTAGTAGATAAGCAAGCCCTAATTTGAATTGGAAAACAAAACAGAAACCCCATGAAATAAAAATTAAAACTTTGAGCTCAGATCAAAACTATAGAAGAATTCATCAAGTTTTCATAGTAAAAAGGTGGAAGGAATTCGCTAAAGATTCAAATTTTAGCAAAAATAAAACCTTTTCAAACATTAATGGTAAAGCAAAATGAATGCAAAGGAAAAGAAAAGAGCATATCATCATCATCATCAGCATACCGTTTTGGGTTTCTGATCCTCAACAACAAGTGGGGTTGAGGAAAGTTGATTTCTTTCAATGTCATCAAGAGTTGCTCTGGTTCTTGTTCTTTCTCTTTGATATTTAACAAGGTTATGTTTTGTTGTTGTTGTTGTGATAGGAGTGGAATTAAGAAGCTTAGATGGTTTAAAAGATGGCAATGAAGCTGAATTTGGGAAACATGTACTGAATGATGAGATGTGCAACATATGAATTGGTGCTATGTATGAACTTATTGCCATTTGCAAATGCATTTATTTATGAACTATGTTATCAAGCAGTGGCCATATACTACGTTTGTTTCTGTTTCACTGTTCAATATTTATGTGGTTCTGAAATTTCCGTTATCATTATTATTATTAAATTAAATTATTATGAAATGAAATAATAACATTATTAACAACAGAAAATTTGCGCGGGAGGGGAAAACATTATTTTAACGTGTCAATTACATATATTTTTTCCTTAACAAGAGCGAGTGTTGGAGTTGGAACAATTCTTCCATGATCACAAGTCACAACACAACTATTTGGACTTCATCATTGTTTTTCTATATCAATTGAAGTTTTTTTTATTTTTATGAATTATGTGTTGAGAAAAGTTCCAATTTAGAGTATTTATAGAGGTACTTACATATTACTATGTTTTTTTTAAATTCACACACATTTAAAAAAGATATGAGTGATTTTTTTTAAAAGAAAAATAGTCGGAGAAGAGAAATTGATCAAAGGTCATTTTACAAAGATTTACATTCAGCACCTTGAAATTACAAGACATAGCTCTTACCACTAAGCTAATACCTATGTTTTCAATTATTGCTCTAATTTATAAGTGATTTCAATTATTGTTCTAATCTCTTGATTTTTGTTACTCCCTCTATCCCACAATATAAATCATTTTAGTAAATGAGAGTGTAAATTTTTTACACTATCAGACAATCATAAATACTTCTATAGTCACACATATGCATGGTTGTGATTTGTCAGCGGTAGCACTATAAAATTTTACACCATCACTGTAATGACAAATCTCATAAATTTACATGAAGAAAGATTAGAATTTTAAAATTGGACCATCTCCTTCACTATCCTATACATCCCTCTCCTTCCTCTCTAAATCTCTTTCTTGACTATTTTTAAATTTTGTATTGAAGAGAGATAAAGAAGGAGCGAGAGAGAGAGAGAGAGAGAGAGAGAGAGAGAGAGAGAGAGAGAGAGAGAGAGATATAGAGGATAGTGAAGCCCGTGATGCCATGTCAATTTATAAGTAATTCAGTAGTAATAAATGTATTTCATCATGATCAATAACTTCATTCTACAAGGCTTGATTCAGTAAGTAATAGTAACTCGCAGCATACTAGTTCATTGTCAAAATACATATGACGGTGAATCCGACTTGCAAATTTCCAATGCTACAAAATACCATCAGGTATACTCGATTAAAATATAGTAAAAAATTAAATCATTTATCAACATCAAATAAAATATGCCTGTCAACTGTGACTAGAAAAATATGTCCGATTTCTGTTACTCTTAAGTATGAATAGTCATCAGATACCACGGCTAATCACGTGGATCGATTCAAAACCATTCATTTCAATTATATCACATGTAGTATGGTAGGAAGCCGCCGACCGTATAATGCCGAAGCAACCGGGCCTTGTACAGACGCGTACAAGTACATGGGCACCAGCTGCAATAACTAACTCTTCATTGAATACTACCCCCCAAGAGAAAGCAAAAGAAATTCCGAAATGAAATGGACATATGGCAAACTCCATGAAGTCAATTACACCCAAATGCTGCCACTCCATTTGTCTCTTCAGGAATGTCATCCTATCCACAATTAGTCATAGTTAATTTCAAAAAACAAAGGCAAGAACCAAAATTACAACAGAATCTATAGACAACGATCGGAACATAATGCAAAACAAAATATTTGATATTTTAGGCTCAACCATTCGCAAGTTCATTTCCAAATAATGACAATATCTGATAACTTCAAAATTAACAAAAGAAAAAAAAATAGAAATATTAGGATAATCAAACTACGGAAAACCAGATGAACAGCATTACAAAGCTGACCATTAAAAGCAAAAACAGGCCAACAATGCATATGAAATATTTTGTACCTCAGGTCAAAAAATTTACAAACTCAGAGAGCAGTGACTTTTCCCACAGCAACAGTTTTTCCTGCAGAACAGAGTATGTCATACAGCTTGAACATATATGAAATAAATATCATAAAGACATTTGCAAGTTGAACAATCGTCTTAATCCTTACCTTCAGTGCGAAGAGTGAACCTCCCTAGTTGTGGAAAATCAGAGAACTTCTCAATGCATATCATGTTATTAACCTGCAAGCACATCGCCAAACAAGATGAAAATAAGCACTTATAAATAAGTAAATAAACAAATAAAAGTATTGAATGAAAAATAAAATACTTAAGGGCAACATATTAAGTACCATACTATTCATTAAATAATGTTTATCGTTAGGTTTCTCAACATATTAAGTACCCTTGTGTAAAAAATGCACCTGAACACGGCATAATACAATAGCGCCATTCTTTACAAAGAGAACTTTCTTTTTTATGGGCTTCCTTGTCTTTGGATCAATTTGTTGCAATAGCTCAACAATCTCACATTCCTCAACTACAGAGTGGATATGCAGAACAGCTTTGTATCCAGCAGTAAAAATAGCCTGCAGAATTTATGTAAAGATGTTAATTTCGTTGACAATACATATAAACTACTGCTAAATTATAAAATACCAAAAAGAGAGGATTCACACATTGTCCAGTAATTCAAGGATCTGCAACTGAGCAACAAACTCAGTTACTGTTGATATTGGATTTCCTGCAAAAAAAGGGAAAACAAAAACTGCGTAAGAAACCACCATACAGCACATGAAGCACGTTTATGGTAGGAAAGGTCCTTCTGTCACCATATGGAATCATTATGATCAAATCAATTTTTTAAACCTGTTATAATTTATGGATAAATTTCAAATTCAAACAAAAACAATGAAATTTGGAATTGTTTGGAATGGGAAGTGCGAGGTCATAGTATATTAGTTAGGCAAATTGTCATGGCATACTAGGAGGCTAAATTTTTCATATCAGAACAAGAAGAAATTAAATACTTCCAAAATAAACTAGCTTTTACACATTGCATCAAAATTGCTTGTTAATTGTATGCTTTATTAAAAGGAAGAGAAAAATCCTTACCAACACTAGACAGAACAAACCCAGACAATATGTCTTCTTCTTCAACACCAGATAGTCGAACCCGTAAATTTTCACCAGGTCCAGCGTGTTTAACCCGATTTTCATCAATATATAGAGCAACAACTTTTACATGATCCTGCAAAATAATGTGCAGTTGTCACCTACTTCAACAAACAGGCAAAAGCAGAAGCAATAATGGAAAGACTAAACTCAAAATACCCTAAAAAGATTACCTTATTTGGCATGATCAAAAGGGAATCTCCATCCCGAATAGTACCAGATTCAACTTTGCCCATAACAACAGTTCCCATGTCTTTGAATTTGTCAATTATAGGCATCCTGCAAAGATGAGAAGTTCAATCATTGCAAAAGAAGAGCTGAATTTTAAAAATAAAGAAGTATAGGACCTGTAGGAGGAAAAAAGGATGCAACAAAATGTTTTAAAATGCAGTACCTGAAAGGACTTTTGGGATCTCCCATAGGAACTTCGATACTATCAAGGGCTTCAAATAAGCAAGGTCCATCCCACCATGAACAATTGCTTCTATCCATTCTTGTTTTTAAGTTTAAACCCATGAGTCCCGATATTGGTAAAAATGAGACATCTGTTAAATAAAATAATTACTGAAATAACTCCATTTGCATAATCCATTAAACTGGTAAAGACATGCACAAAATATGAAATAATTGGTAGGAAATTATTTTCAAAAAGAGACACTTTGTGATCATTTTATATCTTTTCAAATCCCACACAATAACTTGCAGGGTGGCAAAAGAATAGCCTTTGCACAACCTAAATACCCTCCTGTCTCAATCCTTACTTTCCTTAAAGCAAAGAGAGCTTCTTTGCATTCCCATATAATAATAGGTTCACATCATGCCTCCTCAAGACCCATATCTCAGTGCGCAAAGAAACTATCAGCCTTTCAGCGATCTTCAACATGTCCCAAGCTCTGGAGCATCCAGCAAGACACAACATTCACCACCACACCTCTAGATGAGAATAAGAAATTCTTAGGAGTGAACTATGGTAGACAATTTTCCACCCCCTTCATGCTCCAATTTTAAAGCAACATAACCCACCCACTATTTATAATGCATTTACACCAGAATCTAAAAAGATGAATTAAATAGACAAGCAAAATAAAGTTCCTACATTCTTGAGCATATAAAAGGCAGAAGATACCTTTCTTTACATTGTATCCTGATTGCTTTAGAAATGGAGTCATCTTTGACTCAATTTCATCATACCTAATAGAACACCACCAGTAAGATATTTCATTATAATTCCATGTAAGCTCATAACGGGAGAGAGAGAGAGAGAGAACCTTTCTTTTGACCAGTTTACTGTAGGATCATCCATTTTATTGACAACCACAAGCAGCTTAGTCACACCCAATGTTTTTGCAAGCTGGACATGTTCACGAGTTTGTCCACCTCTCTCATATCCAGTTTCAAACTCTCCCTTCCGAGCAGAAATTACCTTATTGATGAACAATGAACACGGAAAGCAAAAGACAAACATATCATCTAATGCTTGTGAAGAATCATATATTGAAGATCAAGAAACAGAACAAGTTTTGCATATCAACTTACCAACACTCCAATATCAGCTTGAGATGCACCACTGATCATATTAGGAACATAGCTCTTGTGGCCCTGCATAAACAAAGTAATTTAATATTAAATGTTTCCTATGTTAGCATAAAATGATGCTATTTAAAAATAAAAATACTATGACAATTAAGTCAAAGTGTAGACTTCTAGTCGGAGAAAGTTCACAATAATCAATCAAAAACAGGAAACTATTACTACACAGCAGAATATGCATTCCGAGACGCAGAAAACCAATCTGAGGAGAATAAAGCAATACATATACTCACTGGTGCATCCAAAATGGTGAACCTTGTTGTCTCTGTCTCAAAATGTGCTCTTCCAACTTCAACCGTCTTTCCCTGTATTTATAACAACTTTTCATGTGGTTAACAAGCAAAAATGGAGATCTACATTAAATGGGATAAATCAATTAAATGTTATCAACGAATTATTCATACCTTTACTCTCTCTTCCTCGTTTGTGTCCATAATATAAGCCATGTACCTGGCATATAAATTTCAAATCATTAACATGATATAGATTAGTATCAAATTATATTAATAAGCTAAAATGTTTCATCTCCTCTCCCAACAAGATTTGGCTCCTCTAAAGTGAGTCAAGAGTAAATTAAGTAATCTCAAACAGGTTGATATTACTTAACTTGCACTCTAAAGTGAAGTGGTCACCTTAGAAGAGTTGAATCACCCTGACAAATAGAGGGGGGAAAACTGCTCTTTTAACAACAACAAAAAATATTTAAAACCAAATTGGTGGCATCCCACATTTTCATAGTTTGTGCACCTCAATTGCACTGTTTAAGTGAAATGTACAAAATACATACAACAAAGAAGCTGAGAAACATTGACACATTCACAAATATGATGACAACAAAATCTGAAGTATCACAAGGTCTCAAACAGATATTAATTTTTTGCTGATGTACCGGTGCTTCAATTAAGAGACCAACAGTTACAAACACAATAAAACACTGAAACTTTAATTACTGATACAGCCAGTCTAAATTTATAAACTACTGGAAGATGCAAAATATTTGTCTAAGTAATGGAGAACCATGTTTGAAAGCGAACAACAGCAATCTAATTTATGAACTTTCCTATATTAAAATTCAAAGCTTGTGTATGTCATGATTGCTTATGCTGAGGGCTTTTTTAAGCAACCCAGTAAATATTTTTCCCATCTCAATCTAAAAATGGTATCAAAGTCTTCGGTCTGGTGGTTGAGAAAACTATTCATTCTAACCAAAGTCTTCGGTCTGCCCAGTGATGGCATGACACCTATGTACCAAAGACATAGGGTAGAAAACTATTGGACACTCTAACCAACATGTATTATCCAATTAAAATTGATTGAAGGTGAACCAACTTAAAAACTGTTCAAGATACAACAAAAAGAGAAAGTAATGAAAGTAATCCCGTGAACTTATTATATCATATTCTCAAATTCAGTAATTACCAATAGTCCAACACAAATTCTACGACTTTTAAAATCGTGATAATTCAACCATGTCAGCGAAGAGCCCTGCCAACTACAATAAATTAAGACCCTAAGTTGCAGCAAACAAATGCTGAGGTAGCAATGAAGAATTTGGATAATAAAACAATCAGAATAGAATAACAAAGTAAATGAGCTAACCAGCTTTCTCGACTTTTGTCCTTAGCTTCTTTCTCATATTTTTGGATAGTTCGATCATCAACCTGACCACTGAGGAAAAGTATCTGGCCTCCAGTTGTAGACTTGCCAGCATCTAGAGCAAGAAGAAAAACAAAGTTGAATCAATGGACGTTCAAATTCAATCCTTAATACACAGACAAAAGTCATGAAAGACCATAATCTTGACCAATTGAAATGTGATAAAAGCTGAATAAAAGACAAAGGAAACCTCGTAACCTATATAGACTGCTAAAGCAACCATGTGGGATCAATCAACTTACCAACATGACCAATAAACACAACATTCAAGTGCCTTTTCTTCATCTGCTCAGATTCTTCATCTTGACCAGAAGGAATCTCCTTATCTTTCGCTACAAATCAAAGTAATGGAGTGAGGACATGAAAGCAGACGTTGATATCTTAATTGGCATTGCGTTGTCTAACTTCAAAACAGCAATCTAAATGTGCAATACACGTGTTATGACATACTAAAAAACTAAATGCATTTCAATACCTTTTGGCTCGGCCTCAACAGATTGAGCCTGAACCTCCTGCTTTGGATCTGAAACAGTCAAATTGAAATCCCTCATATCTCCCTCGTTAAGTTATACTATCACAGAAGTAAACTAATATAACATGGGCAGCAAACAATCAACAATGAACACAGAAAAGAACTAATGCATCATAAGTACAGGATTATAAACATGAAAATGGAAAACACAAATAAAACACAGAAGAAACCACTTCCTGACAACAAACCTTCATCCATCTTATCAAAATTATCCACATCTGGCTTCTCATCCTCTGGATTGACCACACCATTAATGTCTTCTGCTTTATCACAATCAAATTTGGATAGAAAAATTAAAAAAATCATACACAGCCATAGATGCACAGTAAAAAATTAGCCTGTGGATTACCTGCTGAGTCAAGGTGTAAAGAACGGATGTCCTCCTCAATATCTACCATGGAAACAAAAGAAACATAAAAAGCAGAAAGAAAAAAATGGGAGGAGAAAAGCAAAACCAGCCGTGCTAAACAAATTGAAGACTATCCAGTATCCATCCATCCATCCATAACCTGGGTTCTATATTGTTAGAAGTAAAGTAATAAAGAGCAGCAATAAAGACTAACATAACAGGATAACAGGATAACATGCATGTGCAACTCACAATAATAAGGTAATGAAATAGAACTACTGCAAGTTGGTTGAGTAATATTATTTATAACACAACTTTGTATTGTATTGTATTGTATGAACTAACTCCTCATGCAAAGTGAAAATGACAAGCACAATTATTATATTATACTATATGAGTAAAGTTGCATCCATTAACTAACACAACACAACACAACACAGTGAAGGAAGGAAGGAAGGAAGGAATCCCAAAATCACACACAAGAAATAAAGCAAAATGAAGTCGTCATATTGATTATATTGATCAACAATTGAATTGATATGAAAAGAAGAGAATCAAAAATTGGATCTAACTTATTATATATGACGGATGGACGGATTAACATGAATGAAATATGGCAACAAATTAATAGCGAAGAAAATGTACCCATCATTGTATGGTATGTTAGAATAGAATAGAAGAGAAGGAATGAAGAATGAGATTCTCTCTGAAGAGGGTTTCGTCCAGCACGCAGTTACTTTAACACCAAAACCAACAAAGCCGTATGTAATGTAAGGTTTTTGGTATGCCAATATTCTAATCACTTTTTTACAAAATCAACATATGATATCGATATTCAACCAAGGATTAAAATGTCCCATTTTTTTATTATCAAAAAATATAATTGAATGAAAGGTGTCCCAATTTATATTTAGAACGACTAAAAGTTGCATATATTTTTTTAAAACCAAAATGTATAACAATTTTCTGTCAAAAGATAGAATGAATCTTTGTTTTTTTTATACAAAAATTAAAATGATTCTTTCTCAATTCAGTTGCATAACACGCAATATAATGACATAGTAGATTGTGAAAATGTAGATGAGAATATTGCATGTCATCAATAAAACCCAAAAAACAATTATCAAGGTTCATATAACAATTTTGGTCAAAAATATAACAATTATAGTGAGCAATTTAATTTTGTGAAAATCGTCAATAAATTTTTTATGAAAGTTCGGATGACAATTAAAATGACATATTTAATTTTGTTGTGAAAGACAAAAAGTTGTATTTTTTAGATGTTACATTTTTTTTGGTACAAGTAAACATTACATTTATTCACAAGTAAATAGTACATTTATTTGTGTATAAATATTGTTTCGCCTTTCAAAAAAAAAAAATATTGTTTCTTATGAGTCACAAAAAAAATTGTTTCGTATATTTCTTTTTCCCCAAAACATTGTTTTGTATAGAGACATGTCCAAGTTTGACCTACGATTGCTAGTTTAAAAAAAAATATATTATGCTATGTAGTAATTTAAAATTGAATTTATATTTATGGTCCCTTTTTTTCCAAATAAAAGTTTATAATTAGAAATAGAGGTAGTTTTTTTCTTTTTGTCAAATATCAGCTTGGCTTGTGTATACAAACCAAAAAATAACATCTTCACTATCTCCATGTTATTTCAATAAATAAACCAAAATAACCAAATCATGTTTTGCTACCAAAAAATTAAGTATGTTTTTCCTTCAACCTGTTTATATTTTGACAGTTTATCATTTTCAGCTCACAAATGGACAATATCTTCATGATATAACAACTAGGTACAGTAGCAATTAAAGTCAAAATTACAGATACAAATCTCATGATTCCGAATTCGCCAATTGGCCATTTTCAGTGATAGCATCCAAGTTCCAGCCTCTGAAAGAAAAAAACGGAAAAAAATTAATTTAACATCAAAACTAGATGAAATCAGCCAACAAAAACAAAATTTACACAGCTGAGTCACCTTTCTGCTGCTTCTCTTCTTAGTTCATTTAGGTGAGTTTCAACTGAATCACAGGCAACTTTGATGTCTATATTTTTGTGACAGAGCTCGATCCATTGCATGGACAAAGCATTAAGCTCTTGAGCAGTGTTTTGCTGACAATAGTTATAAAAAAAGTGACTTTAAGTAAACTTAATAAGGATTTTAACAATTAACAGTGACAAGGGTGGACATGAAAGTCATATTCACCTGATGATATTTCCTTTCACGATTAACTTTTTCAATCTTATCATGTTGTTCCCGAGCTAATTTCTGCATTCTGAAAATAGATAACACAATTATAACCAACGCTATACAAAAAGTGGTACATGAGTGACAAAACAGAAAAATAGTTCCTCAATGTTATAATGGATGAAAGAAAAATGATATTGATGCTATGAAATACAGTCCCTAAAACTAGTAAGTTTTGAGAGCTTTCGGCTATGCTTGATGATGCAAAGAAGTCACCTTTACGTGAAGAAAAAAGAGTTGCTTAGACTGCAATTAGGGACAAGATGTCTGTCCATAATTCTTTATTTACTGATACTGAGATTCCATATCAGTCCTTAGAATGATATGGGACGATGTTCTAGAGTTGAGATTCCGTATGAGTATCACCTTTTGGGATTCCTTATTGCATTGGGATTTTATTGAATACACCTTGATAAAAAGTGTAGAATAAGAATTGTTGTTCATTTTATAACTAGCTTGTTCCTGATACTGCCTTATAATATTTACAATAAAACAAGCTTGTGTCATTTATCAAACAAAAATTACCCTAAGAACAATTATTAAGTGTTGTTATAGAATAAACATGTCAAGTGCATTATATATACAAGATCACGATCACGAGTTCTGTGAAGCCCTGAACTAAGAAATGCTCTAAACAATAGATTTACATAATCTGCTAATTATACTGTGAAACATTCGTTGGTTTATCTATAGAGTCGGTCTAAAGAATCAATGAAACTAAAAAGCTTAATCTGATTGGTCTATGGAAGAAATGAAAAACTGAAAGAAAAAAAGTATAATGATAAAGAACCAAAACAGGTAAATATCATGAAGCAGGCAAAATTTGCAGAGATAAATGTAGAAATGATTGATTGAATGAATGAAGAAACAAACCTGGACAAGTAAACTTCCAATCGTTGGTTGTGTTGTTTCCAAGCATCAGGACCATATTTGAACAACAAATCCAAATTTTCAGTGGTGATGGTTTGATATTGAAGTAAACGTTGAGCAGATTGAAGAGCTAATTTCCAAGCAGTTTCATCGTTCCTTTTATGAGGTGGCGGTGCTTGCAATTCATATCTCAATTTGTCAACAGCATTTGGAGGCTTGCCAGATTTGACACGCTCATACTCTCTAGCAAGCATAGGGTAATCCTGTATTTGAGATTTGAATAATGAGAATAAGAAGACACGAAACCCTAAACAAACCCTATGTATGTATGTATGTATGTATCTATCTATCTATCGTTACCTGGAAATTGGAAGTGGGAAGAGGAGGAAAATCTTTGAGGAAATCAGCGGGTTTTTTGGAGCTACGGCGCATCTCTTCCTCCACCATACGGTCAACTTCTTTCTTCACGCTGTCGTTACTGTAGTCGTCGTCGATGTATGGCAATGCGTCGATTATTTCCGCGTCCGAATTGCTTGACCTACCGTAAGAAGGTGGAGCCTCCAACATCAGAGCATCGCCGTTGCTCCGATCTGCCATGGTTCCTTCCTTCGATTAGGAGACAAAGGTTTTCCTCTCTCTCTCTCTCTCTGAACTGAAGGAGTGAAGAAGTTTGTGAAAGAAAGTATGTACAGTTCCGGCAAACGACAAGGTGTTTTAGGCGCCCTATTTTGCCATCTGCAAGGCCCAAACCCAATAACTCATTTTTTTTGTTTTTTGTTTTTTTTATGGAAAGACCCTAATAGTCTAAAGTTCGGGACCTTCTGACATCAACCAATTTCAGTCTCCTCCTTAACCAGTTGCGGGGATGGGACGATTTTCATTGAGGTTGAATTCGAGCAATTCAAACTTGAAGATGAAAATTGCATAATTTTGATACTAAGGGGAACTAATATGCACAATTAGAATAAGACATGCTAAAATCTCATAGTTGCAATATTTGAGTGATAAAAAATGAGATTTAAGTCTATTAAAAAAGTATGTTATTTTCTTATTTTAGTTCCTAAATCATCTCTATTGATGTCTAATAATAAGATATCATTGAATACATGTATGTGTAAAGTAAAGTAAGTACATTCTTTGAACTTATATTTTTTGCTATATACCTGTAATTCTCATTTTGTTTCAAAAGTGAAATGAAAGATATTGGACAAACTCAATTGAACAGATCTTTGCTTACAAAATTATGATGAGAACATAAACTGGAATTGTTAGGACATTTGAAAGGCCAATTTAACAAGCGTTGCATGAACAACATTTATAGAAGAGATGATAAATAAAAAAGTAATTTTCCCTTTCCAGCTGCAAATAAAGGAAACTAAAGTCGCAGCAGCCCGCCTTCTCCAAATGCCAAGTTAGAGCCAATGGGGGAGGGAGCATTATGAAACACTAACTATTGAATAGTGATTACAGCCAAAGGTAAATGTCATAATCAAAAGATGAAGGCTAACAATTTACCTATTACTATCTCTTTCAAACCTCAATTAAATTTTTGTACATTGTCTTGCGCCTTTTGTGCAATGAATTTGTACTATTTGGTTTCTTTCATTTGAAACATAAAATTACTAATCATCACTATGCACTTGGCATATTTGCATAGAGGAAAGTAAGAAAAAGTTCAACATCTGGTATATTTTTAATGATTTGGATGAACTGGTTTTTACTGGGTTCTTCAAGGAGCAAAGGACACATTTGTGCAACTTGGGGCAATGCTCTCGCCAGTGGCACGCTTGTAGTCCCCATGAGATCGGCCAGTGTATCCACCACAGCTTTCAGAGTTATCTCTACAACACTCCCAAATTCAGCACTGCAGAAAAAGATAAATAATTATTTGAGATGTTTATGAAACTTTTTATTTTGAAATAGTATAATGCAACGGTCATCAGTCACATTACAAGTAGAGTTCATGCACATAGTAGTTATTACAGGTTTATTGAGTTTCTAAGTACCAATGCATCCCAAACCAAAAAAATACCTTGATAATACTCCTCGTGCTTCCACCATGAGTTGTTCGAATTCAGTCAATGGAGCTGTGTCATTACTGCCAGAGGTCGTGGAATGTAATTTAGCATCCTCGGGTATCATATATTTTACCCAAAAATGTGGGCTCCCTCTGCTCATGAAAGTGTTCAGTATCTGTGTGATAGTTTCATGAAACGTTGTATTGTTGAAGAGACTAGTCAACTGCTTTCTGCACAATGAAATTGTACATAGCCAATTTAAATTGAGTCCTAATCAATAATCTAAAACATATAAGTCTAAATTCTGATTAGAACGCAATGCCGATTACCCCTCTCTATATGTGCACATGTTTACAAATATGTGTGTGTGAGTGGAGAGGAGAATTACTTACTCGAAGAGTAACTCTTGTCAACACTAGATATTAAATTCACCAATTCAACTGTAAAATTAAATATTCTTATTAATAACTCTTGTAGTTATTAATTACGTGTGTGTTTGTGCAAACACAAAAGGCTGAGTGAGGCACCACTTTTTGAGAACTTATTAATTGTAGACTATCTGCAAACTTTTAAAAGAGCAGCTCAAGGGTTGCTGCTGAACTTAGATTTTCACCAAGTTTATCAACTGTTCAGGTAGGTGTTTAATAAGAATATAAATGGTTAAACTGAAAAGATGTGGAAGCTCTCTAGGTCTCTCAATTAAGATACTTAGTCATGAACATATTTAAGGTCTATGCACATTGGTAGACAAACAAAATCCTGCAGCCTAAACTATTCACAATTAAGATCCGAGACAATTCTTTATGAAAAACGTTAAAAGAAAATTCTTTATATATCCGAGGCAAGATTTTTAATGATTGATAGATTCAACTCACAAGTTGAGAAATTGTTAACATTCAAAATAAGAAAAGAAACATCACCCTTTGAGAACTTCTTTTGTTGCCACCTCCATGTCATAAATCAAGGCAGGCATACCATGCTGAGAGAGAAAATCAACACTTCCCAGAAATTTCTGTTGGTCCTCCCCATCAACCACATCTCCACTTTCCTGCACATAAAGCAACACAGAAGGGGAAAAAATACTATTAGGCTCTATTTGGGAGTTTGTGGGGAGGGGAGGGAAGGCGAATAGAGAGAAATCTTAGACCTTGTTTGAGAGAGTATTTTTGTAGAAAATGATAAATGAATGCTTATGAATTATGATTAATATATTTTTAATTTTGAGAGTATTACAACAACATAGATTGGATTTGAAGAATTTATCTAAGCCCTCCAAAATCCTCCTCCCATAAATTTTTACAATTCCCCCAAATTAGAGATATTTTGTATTATGAAAGAAAAATAAAATAAACTCCTCAGAGCCCTTCATTCTCTCCACTTCTTCATTTTTTAGAAAGTCCACCCCTCCATTCCTAAACTCCCCCAATAGACCCTTAGGATGTGTTTGAGAATTGTTTAGATATTATAAAAAAAAATTACAAGACCAACATGATATTATATGCTTGTGTATCAAGTTGTTCTTTAGAATGATTTAAAATATCAAATATATATTAAAATATATCTGTAGCCCTCCCAAGTCTTCCCCTCCAAATCCAACTCGCAAACACGCCCTCAAGGTTCAATGTGGCGTGTCATATGTGAATTTGGTGGAAAGTATTCAAATTAAAGTCAAACAAGTATGGTTCAGTTGCAGTGATTAAAAGTTAATCATCGGAAGATAGTGAATACATTCCCTAAAGAGTTTAATTGAAAAGCATAGAATTCCGTTGTTTCGATCAATTGAGTAGCAAAAGAATCAATTTTAACTACAGAAACTAGTTCCAAACCCCCCCGCCCTGGACAAAAGTTCAACGTGCAAATGAAACCTCGGGATAATAAAAGAAAACCTAAAGTACAAAAACAATAAACGACAACAGAAAACTGTTATGTAGAATCTGTGAAATCATACTATATTGAAAGAAATGTCTAAAACATCAATAGTAGAACATAAACCTTTAAGGAGACACACTTCCTCTTAGTTATCAATATCATTAGTGCTATTCCTTTTACCGAACAATTTTTGCACTTATGTTTTCTCTAGTGCAGAAAGATTCATAAACCTGAAAGGCAGTGTTATCAAATATGTACTTGTGTTTTCTCTAGTGCAGAAAGAGCTACTTATGTGTTGGTTAAGTAGATTTTCGTGTGGGACTTCTATGCTACTTGTGATAAGGGTTCCTTGATATTAGTTGTATACTTGAAGTATCTGGATGCTAATCAACACTGAGCTTTGGTAAGAAAAGTAAAAAACACTCATAACACCGCAAAAGAAAATAAAAATGGTGCCATATTGAATGATCATAAGAAGAAAAAGAAAGACAATTGTTCTTACCGTTAATAAATTAGAGCTTTCAAATCTTCGTGCAGCGTCAATGTATAAATGCCTTCCTAGTATATTGACTTGAACTTTTGTATATAAGCTAAGCATTACTGTTGCCCAAACAGACAATGCCATTCTTGTGAAACCTGGGGGAAGAAAATTACACAGAAGTATTATTGTTTTTAACCCTCATTGGTTATATTTATAGTGGCAACGTGAAATGAATTAACAAAGCCACGAAGGTAAAGGTATAATAAATATGAGAGGCAAGACCAGATTCATACTTAGAATTTTGAGTCTGCCCCATAAATCTAGTTTCTCTGATTGTGTTAAAGTGTTGGGCTGACCCTTTCCTTGTATTAGCCTCTCAAGAAGGTGAGAAAGATCCAACTCTTGTGCTATCCGGCAACTTAAGTTGTGCATAGAATGAGGTAATGTTGTTGTATCAGAAATTCTCTGAATATTCTCAAAGTGATCTTGCATCCTATAATAGTCAATTGCCAAAATTAAAAACAAAGACATGCCATTATCAATATCTGTTGATTTTTTTTCTTTTCAATTAGCGGTGGTAACAGAAAATACACCTATATATCTATCTATCTATAATATATATAAACAACTAGAAAAGAAGAGTTGAAATTGGATATTTGACTTAACTGAGCCTTCATAAGGTCTTCAGTTTCCCTCTGAATTTGGAGTTCTCTCTCAAGTGCATCGAGTCTTTGCCTGTGAGCACCATAAAGCTTATACAAACAATAACCACCTCCTAAAACACCAGCAGAGAGTAAAACCTTCCTCCTATGCCGCCTCCAAAAATCCCTGGAACAGTAATAAAAAAGAAGGCTTGAAATCAAAATAATGCATAGAATACAATAACGGAGAAGCAACCATTTTAATAGTCATCATAAACGAATAATTGAAGCAACCCATGTTCTAAAACCAATAAAAGTTTGTAATTTTCGTAACAACAAATCAATTACATTTGAGACATTAAAAAAGGGGTGCAGAGTTTACTTTACCTGACAGAGAACATTATTATGTTCGTTGTTGTTGATGAAACTGAATTAAGGAAGCAGTTTTAGGATTGAGAAGGGAGAAATAATAAGAAAAAAGTGGTTGATGAGAGGAATGAGAAGAGAGGGGAGCTTTGGAAAACACGCCGCCGGAAGGATAAGGGAAACACATAAGCAAGTGATAGTAGTGTAGGTGAGTGGGCACGGTGATGAAGCAAATCGGAGAAGGGTAGAAGATGGGTTGGGCAAGGGAATCAATCAATCGAAGGGTAACTAACTCATCCCTTGAGGCTGAGCGAGCAGCTTTCAGAATCAATCGAATCTCATACTATTACTGTGTTGTGTTGTGTTCTCTTTCGATTTAGAACAAGAAGAATCTAACCAAAATATCAGATGTTACAATTTTATTTGATTCTCTTTTCTTTTTTCTTTTATTTTAGTTTAGTGACAAAATTTTACATTATTCCTAATCCACATTTCTATAGTAAATAGTAAGTACCTGTTTGGCCCGGCTTATTTTCTACTTATTTTCTTCTCCTTAAAAATAGTAAAGAAAGAAAAAAATGTGTTTGACTCAATTTCTCTTTATTTTATACTTCTTTACTTTATTTCTCTAATACTTTTAAAGACAAATATGACTAACTTCAATTTTATACTTCTCTATTTCATTTAAGCTAAATAAAAAAGCTGAAAATAAGCCGGGTCAAACGGGGCCTAAATAATAGACATATTAATTTCATGACATTAACTCTATTAATAAAGACATCGTCTCATTATTATTTGAATTTAAACACTTCACTTATTCACTTTAAATCTTTAAATATGGACAAATAATTTTATACATTTGTCCATATACCAACTAAACTAAAAATTATTAGTATCTTTCAATTTTCACAAATACAATTTTATTTGATTGATTTGTCTATTAAATTTTTTGTCAATGTAATAATCATTTTCTTGTCAGATTTGTGGATATATGAATTCTTTATTGTCAATTATATATTTTTATACAAAGTTAGTAGTTAACAATTAATTCCAACTACTTTTTTAAAGAGTGAAAGACTCTAATTAGATAGTCTGATTTGTTTTTTTTAGTTGTTTTGTAAATTATATAAAAAAATTGGTACCTAATAGTTACTACCAAATGAATAATTTATAGAGAGTTCACCGCATATGATAGACAGATTTTAACACTATTAAGTTAAACACTTTTGTTTAGATTTGTGTTTAGGATATCGTGGTTATGCATGTGTTAGATTCATTTGTCTTTTATATGTGTGTTAAATATGAAAACTGCAGAGGTCAATTGCAAGTAGAGGTCACTTGTATGTTAGTCACCGTAAAATCATACCATTTTAGTCCTTTTTCGAACTTTAGATATGAGTGGATTAATTATTTTGTGTCATTGATGTCAGATTGTTGATCATATCACTTTGTGGGTGAGAGGTGATACCTACACACGCTTTGGTTTAAATATCCACAAATCCTAACTTCTTCGATATTTATTTGGTTTTTCTTACTTGAAAGATGATGAATCGTAAAACTCAATTTGATTATAGATTGCAAAGGCAGAGTTCATACATGATTATGAAGTTCCTAATGCTCACTTCAATGACATAAAATTAGAAAACTAACTCTTTCATCTCCCAACTTCATAAAACACAAGACACATGTGATAAAATAAAACTTAATATTTATTAGATAAGAAAGAATAAAATCAAGACATATGTGATAAAATAAAACTTAATATTTATTATTAAATCTCAACTATTTTGAACCTATTTGAGTTGAGTGAGTTTCAAATTATTGAAACCGAAATTAAACACAAGACAAATGGTTAGATTAAAATGTAAGATAAATTTATTCGATTATCCATCTCAAAAATAAAACTGAAAACTAATATTATAAACGAACGAAGAAGGAAAAACCATATCAACTCCTCTCAAAAAAATTAAGACACTATAGTTGTCACATATTCAAGATTCAAGATGAAAGTGTTAGTTGTCACATATTAAAGATTAAAGATTCAAGATTGAAAGAACAATGGATACAAACTTCATTCATCCTATCCTATAATAATAACACCAATCTAAACATATTGTTGTTTAGTAAAAACGAAAAAAGGAATTATTTTGGGTGATGGGCCTAGAAGAAATGGTATAATTGGGCCGAACCGAAAGAAGAAGAAATGAAAAACCCTAATTGACACACTATATAAAGTTACGTTAAACCTATTACAGTCTCAAAGCCTCTTCCACTCTCAAATTCACACCAAACCCTAGAAACACATTTCATCCATCCCAAAATGGCTGAGGGTCTCGTTCTTCGCGGCACCATGCGTGCTCACACCGATGTTGTCACCGCTATCGCCACCCCTATTGACAACTCCGACATGATTGTCACCGCTTCACGTGACAAATCCATCATCCTCTGGCACCTTACCAAGGAGGACAAGACCTACGGTGTTCCCCGCCGCCGTCTCACCGGTCACTCTCACTTTGTTCAGGATGTTGTTCTCTCATCCGACGGTCAGTTCGCTCTCTCCGGCTCATGGGACGGTGAACTCCGTCTTTGGGATCTCAACGCTGGAACCTCCGCTCGCAGATTCGTCGGTCACACCAAAGACGTTCTCTCCGTCGCTTTCTCCATTGATAACCGTCAGATCGTGTCTGCTTCTCGTGACCGCACGATTAAGCTGTGGAACACTCTCGGTGAATGCAAATACACCATTCAAGACGGTGAGGCTCATTCCGATTGGGTTAGCTGTGTGAGATTCAGCCCTAGCACTCTCCAGCCAACAATCGTTTCTGCTTCATGGGATCGTACCGTCAAGGTCTGGAATCTGACCAACTGCAAGATCAGAAACACTCTCGCTGGTCATTCTGGATATGTGAACACTGTTGCTGTTTCGCCTGATGGTTCTCTCTGTGCTTCTGGTGGCAAAGATGGTGTCATTCTTTTGTGGGATTTGGCTGAGGGAAAGAGACTTTATTCTCTTGATGCTAGTTCTATTATTCATGCTTTGTGTTTCAGTCCTAATAGGTACTGGCTATGTGCTGCAACTGAGTCAAGCATCAAGATCTGGGATTTGGAGAGCAAGAGCATTGTTGAAGATTTGAAGATTGACCTTAAGAATGAAGCTGATGCTACTGGTGGTGGTGGTAACACTAACAAGAAGAAGGTACTTTTTGTTTAAAAAATTTCATTTTTAATTCATGTTATACCATTATCTGTTTGTCTTTTGTTTATTATTAATTTGTAATGTGTTTAGTAGTAAGTAATTGTTTCAATTTATGAATGTTATTGGCAATGTCATACGTTAATTGGTTGATGTTAATATGTTAACTGCGATGTGCGGATTTGTTGTTGCAAGTCAATTGATGTCTGTTTTTCAAGATGTGTTTTTTATTTAACTGTCTTTACTTTATGATTCTGGCCTAAAGATATTGAACTGAATTGTTGTTTTGTTTGGCTAAAGGGTTTTCTGTTTAATTATGTCAGACAAGTCCTATTTGATCAAGATCAATTTTTGACTATTTAATTGGATGAGGTTTATTAATGTTTGTGCTGAATTGTTGTTAGAATAACTTTGAATAAACTTACTCTTTTTGCCACTTGATTACCCTTAATGAAGAACTGCAATTTTACTTTAGGTTTTTATTAATGATACAATAATTGATGTATATAATCAATGTGAAAACATATTCTGCTTCCCTAATACATTTTATATATTGGTATTGTAATTATTTGGTTAGATTATACCCAAGACATTTCCAAAGGTTGTCTTGTTGGTTCTGTTTTTAACACATGGCTTGAGTATGCTATTTGCACTCTACAATATACTGTTTTCAATTCATCTATTTATTTGTCTTCTCTATTTTGTCATTGTTTTGTAGGTTATCTATTGTACTAGCTTGAACTGGAGTGCAGATGGAAGCACCTTGTTTAGTGGATATACTGATGGTGTTGTGAGAGTTTGGGGTATTGGCCGTTATTAATAAATTTGCAGTAATGTTGTGTCAATCAGATTTTATCTTTGTTTTGGATTTTTGAGACATATTTAGCTGTTTCTTTACCGTAGAGGCAATTTTAATTTTGATGACAATGGCTTTGTGGCCTGTTTTATTTATTTTGGAAAATGTTTGCTTTTGTTTCTTCTTCTCCAAGTAACAAGTATAATCTTTATTTTGGAATATGTATGAAATCTAGTTGATGCACAATGACTCACAGCTTCTCATCTTAAAACTATTCATATGGAGTAACTTGCTATAGCAAGTAGCAGTATTGGTCTCTGATCTTTTAACACCTGCTTGCATATTATTGCATGTGGAACATATCTCCATGCCCATGGGGCTATATTAGAAATATTGCGATTCTAAACTAGCAATATGAATCTCATTTTACTGGCAACTGCCCAGTTAGTTATTTTCCACAAAATTAGGATCTCCCTAGTGATACTTTTAATTGGTACTAAAAGTGATCAATTCTGGAATATTATATATGTCATCAGCCTCTTGTAGGCCTTGTGGTGTTTAAATGTTTATTGTACGTGGTACTTGGTAGTGGCATCTCCCTCTCTCTCTCTCTCTCTACCATGATAATAATTCCTTTTCTCTTAGTACGAAACTGTGTTAAGCATAAAAGACAATATTGTTTTCATGCAATTGTATGATTTTTGAATGATTTTTTTTTTAGACATGTTTAGAATATTGTAAAAAGTTCATCGATAAAAATAACTTAAAATTTTGATTTATAATACAAGATTTTGATTACTTTTTATCTTTAACTTTTAAAATTTGAAAAAATCACATTTAATTATTTTTTTCACAAATTTTTTAAATTTTGTTAAGAAACTTTCGATATTATTCTTTTTTTTGGTTGGTTATAGTATTCTAAACATGTATGAAAAAAAATTATTTAAAAGTTTAATGATTATTAAATAAAATTTAAAATTTTGAAGAATTGCATTGACTAAATTGTATGGATAAATTTTTGGGTTAAATATGTTTTTAACCCTATAAATATCTGACTCTGCCCATGTCAAATACTAGGTGCTTATGAAAAGGTATGGAAGGATAATTACTACTAAATGTGACATAACTCACAAATATTGATATGCCCATGCCCAAATAGGTAGACCTACATGGGCGGCTATAGATTGTGTCTTGTAAAATAAACCAATATCAAGAATCTTGTATGACAATGCCTTGTAAACTTACCTCATTTTAAGCCATGATGGTTTGACGTTTAAATTTATCCAACTCAGCCTAATTAGGGTTTGCATAGATAGTTGTAAACTTTACCCGGTAATAAAGATAAAAAAGATAAAGATTAGGCGACAATGAGGGTTTGGTTAGTGAGCAATTAGAGTTTGGTTAGTGAGCAATTAGAGTTTGGTTAGTAAGCGGCATACTACTTTGTTACTTTTATTAATATTAAGATTAAGATAAGAAAAGTTTATTTTTAGTGTCAGGAGTTAACAAAGTTCAGCTTCTTTGTTATGAATTAGAAGTAACTTTTTTAGTGAATTCAAAACAAAACTAAAGAAACAGTAAGCACTGGTTTGCACAAAGTGCCAAGGGCATCTCTGCACCGCTGTTCTATTAGACCATGCTAGGAGGATCAATTAGTTACACCCATAGTTGAAGAATTTTCATTTTTGGCCAACGAATTAGCATTAAGATTTGAAAGACAATTATGTAATCGTTTTTGTAAAATAACTACTTCAACCCTTCTGTCAAAAAAAAAAAATTCATCCCATTTTTTTTTATATGACATGGAGATTTAAATCAATCATATTGGATGTTTGGTGTAAAACAAATTACACTAACATTATGTATCCATTAAACTCAAATTTTAAAGGCACTAAAATGAAAAGTTGATGTATTTATAAGGATAAAAAATATATTCAACACTTATTATGTTTGCACCATATAATTTTTCATTTAAAATAATTTATTTCACGCTGGCTATTTAAAGTAAATTTTGATTCATTCAAATTAATTAATATAAGTTTCTTTTGGTACAATAATTGATATAACTTTATCTTTAAAATATTATTTGCGATATTTTTTTTGGTAAATATTACTTGCGATTTGAAACTATTACTAAAATGAATATTTCAACAAAAAATGCTTTACAAATAAAATTATACCAAATTCAAATATGTCAAACAAGTAAAGTCACCGATGGAATTGAATGATACGGTTTGAAATGATGTTATCATTCAGAGACTTATCGGAACCTAAAATCAGTATTATAAATTCAATTAGTAATTACTACTAGTATTTTGGTGAATGAATGAATGAAAAAGACAAAACACTTTTATTCAAAAACATTCTCTTACAATTGATCTCACTGTTGAAACTAAGACAAAAATCTCTTCACAAACCAATCATGGCACCTTCTCTTTTCTCTACACCATTCGTTCACCCTCATCTTCAACCTCTTGTGGCCAAAATGACCCTCTTTGACACCATACTATTTTATGTTAGTACACTACCACACTTCTTTTCTCTTCTCTTCAACAAAATTTTATTCAAGTTTCAAGCTCATTAATTCATTAATCATAGAGTAATATAAAAGTATATAGTTTATTATAGATTATATATTTTTTTATCAATAGTTCATAGACTTTATAGAGGTTATAGTAAGTGATTACTGATTAGTGTTTTGAATTTTGAGTTAATTTTACGCGGTATTATTAATATTGTGATGATAATGTTGGATTTATGTAGATAATACATTTTGTGGACAAGATTGTGTTATGGCATAGGCTCCCCGTGTTGCTTGGGGCAATATACTTAGGAATTAGGAGACACTTACACAATCGTTACAATTTGTTGCATGTTGGAGGAGTGAGTGGTCACAACTATGATAAAGAACACTATGCATATCGGACTCCGGCAGGTACATGCAACCACCCCGACGATCACTTGGTCGGTAGTCAGGGAAGTGTCTTTGGTCGGAATATGCCTCCAACCACCTTAAACTATGGGGTAATTAAGCCATTCAATTATTTGTTTAGTATTCATTAGTTTATGGGGTAATTAAGCTAAGCCATTCATCAATTATTTATTTTATTGATCATCATGTATATTATTAAATAAATGTGTGCAGCTGCTAGAGCCTCACCCTGCTGTGGTGGCCTCAAAGCTTCTGGCAAGGAAGAATTTCATAGACACAGGGAAGCAATTTAACATGATAGCTTGTTCATGGTTACAGTTCATGATTCATGATTGGATTGATCATTTGGAAGACACAGAACAGGTTTAATATTTGTTATTAACTATATATGGCTGCCACAAACTATGTTAAATGGAATACAAGAAAATATTAAATCTCTTAACATTAATATTATTATTTTTAAAAACATCATATGTCAATTTTTGCAAAAGTGAAATTTATACAAGGAACTAGTTGGTTATAGATTTGTCATGTCATGAATCTTATCCTCTAATTTTGCCAATCAATTCCCCAAAACTGTGTTGTATTATTTGTACTTTTGATCTTAGTCAATTGCATTTCTTGCATAACTTTTGGAAAAGGTGGAAATCAGTGCTCCTGATGGTTATTCAAGTGGCTGTCCTCTGAAGACTTTCAAATTTTTCAAGACTAAGAAATTCCAAACTGGCTCTTCAAGCATGAAGTTTGGCTTCCAAAACACCAGGACTCCTTGGTGGTAAGTACGACAGAGACGCTCAATCTAATATCTTATGAGTTTAATTGGTATCTCACCACGTAGATAAATAATTGTGGAGATATTTCATGAACTAATATAACAAAGTGACATATTAGTGAGAATTGATTGGATGCATGAGTAAAAGTTTTGTACACTGACATGACGATATGAATCAATTAAATCTATATTTTTAATTTTTAGTCACACGTAGACGATCCTACATATACCTTTTTGTTGATAATATTAAATCTATATTTGGTTCAACAAAAACAGGATTCTTGGAAGTACATCCTCAATTGATGGGCTTACTGTTTTATTTTTGAGTGAATTTTTAGGGATGGAAGTGTGATATATGGGAACAATGAGAAGGGAATGAGAAGAGTGAGGACATTCAAAGAGGGAAAGCTGAAGATCTCAAAAGATGGACTTCTTGAGCATGATGAGAAAGGTATTCCAGTGTCCGGAGACGTTCGAAATACATGGGCTGGTTATTCCCTTCTGCAAGCCTTGTTTGTTAAAGAGCACAATGCAGTATGTGACATGCTCAAAGTAAGTCAAACTATTTTCATCAGTTGCATAACTTTGCACCATTTGTTTGCCTCAGCAAATAATGCGCGATATTCTTTTTTTTTGTATAGGAGCGCTATCCTGATTTCGATGATGAGCTACTCTATAGGTATGCAAGATTGGTGACTTCAGCAGTCATTGCAAAAATCCATACGATTGATTGGACTGTAGAACTCTTAAAAACTGATACTCTTCTGGCAGCTATGAGGATCAATTGGTAAGTCTAGCAGCATTGTAGAAGGATGTATTTTGAAGGAGATAATACAGTTTTCAATACAGTTTTAGTGAAAGATTTTTTTGTCTCTTGGCAGGTATGGATTTTTCGGAAAGAAATTGAAAGATTTAGTCGGAAACATTTTTGGACCTGAACTTAGTGGATTAGTTGGTCTTAAGGAGCCAAGAGATCATGGAGTTCCCTATTCCCTTACTGAAGAGTTCGTCAGTGTTTACAGAATACATGCTCTCTTACCCGAGGAGATTGTCCTTCGAAACATCAAGACTACAAAAGGAGAGGACAAATGCCCTCCAATACTTGAAAAGTACATTCACTGATTATAGTTTTGTACCTAAGATTTAAGAATTTTTTATGTTTTTTTTTATATTTTGAGTCACTTCCAATATTCTTCCTTTTTCAAGCATTTTCTCTTTTGAAGTTTCCTGCATTGTGCATAAAGCAAAAATGTGAAAACATTTTTTCATAGTGTGTGGTTCTGTAATGAGAAGGGTAAGAATTATGTACAATTGCATATATGTTATATAGGGTGCCAATGGAAGAATTGATAGGAAAACAAGGGGGAAAAAGGCTTTCAAAAATAGGAATGGAGCAAATGTTGGTATCCATGGGTCATCAATCATGTGGTGCAGTTGCTTTATGGAACTTTCCAACATGGCTAAGGAACCTCATTGCACACGATATTGACGGAGAAGATAGACCTGATCCAGTTGACATGGCTACTATGGAAGGTAATATATAGTGCAGTAGCAGCAGTACCTTTTTCAATTTATATGATCAACTTTTTCTAAAATGATGAATCTTGTATCTATTAGTTTATAGAGATAGAGAAAGAGGAGTCGCGAGGTACAATGAATTCAGAAGAAACTTACTAATGATCCCAATTAGCAAGTGGGAAGATTTAACAGATGATGAAGAGGTGATTGAAGCACTGAAAGAGGTATATGGAGATGATGTTGAGAAGCTGGACTTGATTGTTGGTCTCCATGCAGAGAAGAAGATAAGAGGGTTTGCTATAAGTGAGACTGCTTTCTTTATCTTTGTGATCATGGCTTCAAGGTAACTTTCCAACACTAAATAGTATACAAGTAACTAAAATTTGATCATTTTGATTCAAGAGTCTTATGCTTTTTATGTGGTGACTATATATGATGCTTAGGAGACTAGAAGCTGACCGTTTCTTCACGACGAATTTCAACGCCAAAACATACACAGATGAAGGGCTTGAATGGGTGAACAAAACAGAGAGTTTGAAGGATGTGATTGACAGGCACTTCCCTGAAATGACTGAAAATTGGATGACAAGCTCAAGTGCATTCTCTGTGTGGGGTTCAATGCCAGATCCTAAGAAATTCTTGCCTCTATATTTGAGATAAGCCAAACACAGATTATGTTTGATTTGGAACCACTTAAGCAACTCAGTCACAGTTTGATTTGAATTATCAGAACAATTTCTTAGTATTTATGTCTTTCAACTTGAGCATATTCACTACTCTGTATTTGTATTATCATTTTAATTTTAATTTTAATAATGTAAATCTTTCTGTTACAATTCAAGTCTGTTCTTTCTGATACTTGAAAAGTACAAAATATAAATTTGACCTTTTATTTTTTGAAACATAATTTTGATATTACAAGAGAACTCATTAACTTCAGTTTCAATTGTAGAAATTATTCATTATTATAATTTAATTAATGAAATGTAAATAATTAATTCTCGAGGATGAATTTATATCATTAAGTCACATGCCATGTTATTTAAAATATATTAAATGACTAATTTTAAGTATAAATATTTGATGAAGGAACCATGCCTGAATGATTGGGACAATTTTCTTGAGTGAGTAAAAAAAAGGTACCAAAGTTGTAACCAAGTCTAACATTTAAATGGGCAGTACAAAAATTCTTTAAATTAAGTTACAAAAACAATTCTTTTATATAGAATTAAGACTTTTCGGAGCTGGCAACGAGATATTCATGTTTTTTTGCTCAACATAAATTATTTCAATTTCATTTCCCAACACACAACGCGAGGGTATATATATCATCTAAAGAGAAAACAAAAGGAGGCATCAGGGATTTGAGTGAGGGTACTCATTGGTTCCCTGTTGATGTACTCAGTAAAATTCTTACATAAATAGCATGATATACAGTAGCACCATGGTAATCTACAGTTTGAAACACAAAAAATTACCCACACAACAAGAAAATTGGCCTTCATACTACAAAATTAAGAGTGAATACCAAACAGAGGCTTTGCAAGTTGCAAAAGTCGTCTTGTGATATGAACAAACAGTTAAAAAAAGCTCATTTGTCTTTTCGGAAATCTCTATCTCCAACTTGTGGTGATAAGCACAACCCTCTTCATCAGTTTTGATTTTTGGAAGCCTTGTAGAGGAACAATAAATTTGAAATCCAACAAATGTTTCCCACTTTCCGTTTACAATCTTCAAGGAGGGGTTATCTTCCAGACACGGATAAAAGCATCCTCACCTGAGCTAACCAAACTATACTCATCAGTGAATACTAACCCATAAACCCCACCCAAATGAGCACCCTTTATGGTATTTCTACTAGACACAGGTTGATCAATTTCATATATAATAACACATGTGTCAAGTGATCCTGTAGCAATCCTACTGCTATCAGGGGACCAAGCAAGACAGTTTATCCGTGCAGTATGGTACAACATGTTCTTGAGCTTCACCTGCACAAAAACATAAATAAAAAAGGTTTACATTTAAAAGCACAGTTACATAATACTTTGGTTATTTAAGGGCCAGCTTGGTTTGAAAAAAATGTTTCTTTTTCATTTTTCCGTTTACATTTTAATTGCAAAACTGGGCCCGTGATTTCATTTTGTTTCCTGTTTGTAATATTTGAGAGTAGAGAACAATGTGACACAAAGGAAAAGCGTGCCATCAAAAGTGAAAACAAGGAGATGGAAAAAAATATGTTCTTAAACAAAACTGGCTCAAAAGTAGTACTCACATCTCGGGAGGCACGGTCCCAGACAACAGCTTCTCGATTGACATCCCCTGATGCAAACATTGAAAAATCCGGAGAATACCGTATGACACTAATAGCACCCCTATGTTTCTCAAGCACAGCCTCTTCAACAAGTGTATCACCAGAAATAGAATATATATGCAGTTTACCATCCTGCCCACCAATAATGGCTTCACTTCCATCAGGAGATACAACAGATGCTGAAACAGTAAATCCAAGATTAATGGTTGACACAATTTTTGCGCCACGCAGCACGACAACCCCCGAATCAATTGAAACTAGAACAAGTTCGGGAGACGAAAGTGCAACGCTAAAATCCTTTGGTTGACTTCCTATATCAATGGCTTCAATATCTCCACACTGATCCCCATGTAAGGAAACCCACCGTATCTGGTTGTCAGGAGAGAAATGAAACAAAGGAGTAAGAGGAGGAAACAATTTTTTCCATGTGGCCACACCACTAATTTGGCCATATCTAATCATAAAAATTGCTTCCAATTGAAATCTATGTCACATTTATTGAACAGTTTTCTATAAGAAAATAGGAGAATATCACAATACAAAACATGAACAAAGGTTTATTTAAGTATCTGTCCGGGAAGAGTAAGGTACAAAATAGAAACTAATCAGTTAACAAAAACATTTCCATATAATATCATTATCAGGATATACATATACATGAAACATCAATTGTCAAATTATAATATCTCTGGACAAAGAAATTATGATTAATGCCAAATATTTTTAAGGGTTAAATATGTTTTTAGTCCCTATAAATATCTCACTCTTCTACTTTTAGTCCCTCTAAATTTTTTTCTCACTTTTTGGTCCTCTAAATATTTCCGATCATGGTTTTTGGTCCCTGCTTTTCACTCAACTATGCGTACGATTCAAATTATTTAACGAGGTTTTGTGATCATGTTTATAATATTATAAAAATTACTCAAACCAAAATTCATAATTTTTTAACAAATGATGAATTAACTATGAATTTTTAAGCGCAAACACTTCAAAAATTCATATTTAATTCATCACTAATTAAAAAAATTTAAATTTTGCAAATCAATTCAATTTTTAACATACTAAACATTACTGCAATACATAATTCTAAGTTTTAATTATATATGAGTTAACTTAAAAGTAGGGACCAAAATTCATGTTAGAGAATTTTGTAGGGATCAAAAAGTGGGAAAATTTTTTAGAGGGACTAAAAGTAGAAGAGTCAAATGTTTATAGGGACTAAAAACATATTTAACCCTATTTTTAATGGTCTAAAAATTTATGATTGATTGACAGCGTAAACAATATTTATACTAACAGTGCATATCAGTTAAATCTATAAGTATCTTGTTATTAATTTTTCAAAAAAAAATACCACACTTCTGTTTGTGCAATGGGTCTACAAATCAAGATGTTTAGCCAAGTGCATCATGGAAATTTCTATGAAAACTTACAACCATTATACTTAAATGGATAACACATTATACTTACGATCATTGTAAATCAACAGGTTTAGGCAAGTGAGTGTATTACTTAAATGCAAATGACAAGCAATGCTGATGTTTCTTGTCTAAATCAAATAGGAGGAAGTGGAAATTGAAAAAAATAAAATAATGTAGTGATTATCACTAATATTCATTAAAGAATATAAGCAAAACACTTGCCTTATTATCAAACCCCGAAGTAACGATCTCTTCATCTGCAGTTGCTAAGGATTTGATTTGAGAATTCTCCTTCCTTTGTAATTTACCACTATATCCAATCCCTTGAATCCACTTAACTATTAAGCCATCATAACTACAAGACAGGAGCACTCTGGGGTTACTTCTAAGAATGGTTAAGGAGGAAACATTTTTCATGTGTCCTGAAAATGATGTCGGGGCTTTATCAAGATCACTTGCTATATAAATAGATATCGTTCCGCCAAGAGAAACAGTAACAAGGTAATCGTTCAACCATAAGCACCCTACTAGCATGTCTTCAACTCCACCAGAGCCAGAACAAAGCAATGTTTTCTTCACCTTCCCGATGTTGTCCTCAGATATGTCCCATACTTTTGCAGACTTGTCAGCAGATACAGTCAGCACCTAAAGATAACATTACAAATGAAAATCAGATGTCTTGCATGGAAGAAAGTAAAGAGACTTGAACAAAAAAGACAAGAAGCAAAGCAAAGCCAAGGGGAGGGGGGGATAGCAACTCTTCAAATACAACAGTTTAACAGCAAACTCAAAAGTTATTGAGAGGAATTTGCTATTGACTGAATAAATTTATTGAATGGAAACTATAATAACAACATAAACTAAGAAAGGAGAGTATGTCCTCCCAAACCCAGAGACAATACTCTGAAACTCCCAATTACAAGATTAATTTTCATATTACCCCCCTACTCGTGTTAACATCCCCTAATTATAACTTTTTCATAATTAATTACCCACTACTCTTAGATTTACTGCACCTCACTAGATATGGGTAACCTCCCCATTACTTCTACTTATTGGTCTGGAGTCTAGTTGAGTAGACTTGAAGAGGTTTCCTATCAGTTAACTTGCCCAAGAACTTTGCTATTGAACTGTGGAAACTACATCTAGCTAGTAAAATTGGGAAATTCACAATCAAAACATGCGTGTTCAGCAAGTAAAATTTCAAACATCTATTGCTTTTAAACTCAATATTTACAAAAAGATCAGATAACAAACAAACAATAACTTACAAGTTAAAATACATGCACAAATGGCTAACATTGAGAGCAATATAATGGAAAGTAAATAAATAGGAGTATATGTCAGGCTGGCAAGAGAACCAAAATACAGAGAATTATTTTAAAATACCCATATTTTTTTATCACGTTTTGCTTAGTTTGTTTTTAGTAACTCACCTATTTCTTAGTTTATTGTGGTATGCTAACTTCTAAAAGGAAAAACAAGTTAAGTGATCACATAAAAATGTACTGAAAAGGAGATGGAGAGAGAGAGACAGACGGGAAAATGGGATTTGTAGATGATGAGACCCGCAGCAATCAATAAAAAGTACTCGTAAGTTGGCTTACTTGTTTTCCATCAGGACTCCAGCTAACAGCATAAATACTGCCAGTATGACCACCTTCAGAAGACAACTCACCAATCTTCTCCCCAGTCTTTCCATCGAATATGATACCCTTTTTGTCAGAACTAACGGTTACAAATTTACTGCCATCTGGAGAATATCTTACACAATTGACAAAATTTGAATGATCCCTATACATAACAAATTATTGTAATATTAGTCATTTATCAAGACTAGTGTAATAGGCAGAAAGGACCAAAGATAAAAAGAAACCAAAACAGATGAATGTGATGCAAAAATTACAAATTCTTTAAGCAAAAAATAATTTTCGAAGAACCATCAATTAAGGCTTTTTTCTATATGTTAAAATGAGAAAACATAAAAAAATTTATGGCAATTTGCAAAATATTGGGTTCCACTATTTTTAATTAGAAGCATGTTTTTATTGCTATGAAAAGGAATGCTTTTCTTTCAATAATCTCAAAAGATCAAATTTGTGCTCACAGAAATACACGGAGATTAAGTTTGTCATACAGGTCAGTAGAAATCAAGTATTGTCTAAAAGGAGCAGAGAAGAAACATGACTGAGTTTGTCATAGAGTACCTGTGAGATTGCTTAAATCTAAATGGTGGTCCTTCATAAAAGTTCACGAGAAAATCTTCTCCACAGGTGACAATGCGAAAAGGCCTGGTAGGCTTATATGCACAACTCAAAACACGCCTCGAGTGGCCATCAAATTCACCAACATTAGTCCCAGAATCCCACCTATCCATTGCAGAAATTTATCACATGGTAAATATGACCGGCTAAAGAACTACCCAATAGAAATTGACAACAAATATTTCACTCAAACATCAAAATAGCTAAATATTTATAGTAAAGTGAAGTCAAATAGAGTCATTCAGTCACTCAGTCAAAAGCATTGGATTTGGATAATTGAGAATTGAGAATTGAGAAGAAAAGAAAAGAAAAGAAAGGAAAATAGTTAGTTAGTTACATAAAAGCGCGAACAAATGAGTTTCCTTTAGCTTCGCCGCAAGCTACGATTCTGATGCCGTCAGGGGACCATTGAAGATCATCGATCCGACCGGATAGAACACGAAACTCCTTCTTCAAAACGAAGTCGTTGCGGGTTCCCCAGATCCTGACGGTACCTGAGACGTCAGCGGATGCGACCCATTCGCCGTTGGGGGAAAAACGTGCGACGGTGGCAGGGTAAGCATGTTCACCGTAGACGGAGACTTGAAGGGGGTTTTGGAGGTTGAGCATGAGAACCGATCTGGCATTGGTGTAGGTGATGGTGTTTGATTTGGGATCGCCGGAGATGAGAATGCCACGGCCACGCTCCGTTGACGGCGTGCAGGCGTAAGTCTCGGAGAGTTGCAGTGTGGTCATGTTTGAAGTTTGTGTTGTTTGGATGGCAGAAAGAAAGAAAGAAAGAGAATGAATTATGAATATGAATTTATATAACGATGGATCGATCGATAGAAGATAGCAGTAAGCTTTTTGTTCAAACAACGTAACGCTTCTCTCACTTTCACTTGGCTTCTAAGAAGAAGGAAAACTATATGGTTAATTCACAGTTTTACTTTTACCGCGATAATAAATCAACATTATTGTTTTCTTTTTTAAATGAAATTTGGGTTCATGAAAATCTCAATCATCACTGAAAATGAAAAGTGCATTAACCACTTATTTAAACTCATTACTAATTAATTGACCTCAATCATATGTTTCACAAGTAGTAGTAAATAGTAAACTCTCTTGTTACTTTCTCCTATGTTCAAGTGTGAGTACATCAGCCTTCAAGCGAAAATTTATATCGCGGTTGACACGTTTACTTGATTAACGAGACTACCACAAGTAAGTCGGTCCCTTCACTTGAACTTAAGACTCGTGTTACCATTTGTTAGAACACGAGGGGTAGCTAGGTGATTATTCATACGTTGATCAAGAACATTGATATAAATAAATCTGATACTACAAATTCAAATATCAGTTACTTCATTTATTCATTTTTAAGATTAAATTTTAGTTATTAAATTACTTTTAAAAAATGAATGCACCAACATACAACAAGGGTATTTAAATAAAAAAATAATAATCTTCTCTTAGAACATCTCCAATAAAGGTATCAAAGAGAGTATCATAGATTAATGATTCATACCTTATTTTATTTTATTATTGGAGTTCCATGATATATTGATATGGCATAGAAAATATCAAAATTGATGATACGGTATTTTATTGAAGGTATTGTATCATCAATTAATATTATCTATTTTTGTATCTCAAATTAAATATAATTGACAACTTGTTATTAATGTATGATACTCAAAGTGATATCACTATTTGAAAAAAATATGTATGGGTTGTATAGATATATTATGTGACATTGTAGGAACTATTTTCTAGTGATGTATGATAAGTATCACTATTGGAGATACTCTTAGCCATTTATTAAATACTACTACTCCCTCCGTCCCGAAATATAAGGGAAAAAAACACCATTTTTTTTCTCAAAATATAAGGGAAAAAAACAAACATTTGTCTTTCCCAAGCATTAATTTTTCTTATTCTCATAAAATTAAATACAAATTACATTTAATTTTCCTTCTCTCTCATTTTCTCAATAAACAACAACCAATAAACACTGTTTTTACATTTTCCTATGCAACTTATTTTAAGAAAAATCCCACAAAATCATGTTTCAAATTCTCATGTTTTGATTTTCTTAATAAGTGTGATTTTTTTATTTAAGGGCCTGCATTAACTTTTCATTATTAGATCCGAGTGGGGCTTACATTTTACATTTTTACTACAGTAGTTTCCAACAAACTCAATGATAGATTATTAATGTTTATAAATAATTACTAATTGGTAGATAGTGAAATTACAAAAAAAAAAATTGAATAAAAGTGAAACAGTTTGAAATGTAAATAATAAGTTGGTAGCTGGGACGTGGTTGATGAAGCCAACAGTTCCGTTCAATTTACTCTTCAACGTATTGAAATTTTTGTATGTCTGTATGTATGTATGTATGTATCTACCACCTCTAGCTAGCTCATCTCTTCCACACATGTACACATATTGACAATAATAAACTTTGATCAATATATATTAATTAAGAGATCAGATTAGTAGTAGTTGTAATTATAGAGACAGATATATATACCTGAAAGTCAATGTGTATAGCTAGCTTTTGCCTGCTGGTTAGTCTTGTACGTCCGTGCATATATGATATGATATATAGCAACAGTATGATACTACTACATGGCAAAATTAGCTAATTGCACTTTCCATCTATATATATATATATATATCTAGCTAGTATATGTATGTACGGTACTACATGCGATGATCCATGGATCATACTGCCTGCAGCTATAGGGGCGCGGTGAGTGATTTCCTTGCTTTACTTTGTCAAGTCAACATTCTCTTGCTCTATTATTCTTTATCTCGTTGTCTGTTCGACCTTGATCATGTATGCCTTATTATATATATTTTTCTTAATTACTAGTTTAAAGTAATATATATACACACATCACTTTTCTCAATTGATATATACACATATGTACTTTAATTGTTGATTTTGCAGCTAACTATTACAATTATTTCTATGCAAATCAAAAAACTCCATTTCACCACATTGTGCATATATTTTTTCGCAAGGTGTGAGACGACATATACATTATGATCTCTTGAAGGATTAAGAGTAATCACTCAATAACTATATAATTACACTAATTGAATTCAAGCAAACATGAGTAGATTTATACACATGAGTCTTAATTAGGCCGTTGCACCACGGACCTGCGTCCGTCCAGAGCTTACAATTTGTGTTAAATTAAATTAATAACATCCGTCCAACCCACCCACCCCCCCCCCCCCCCCCAGAGGGTCTATTAATTGATTATTAAGTATATTGTCAAGGTTGAAAAGACAACGAAATGGAGTTTTTTGCAAGAAAGGTTTGCTTCACAAAGTTTAGCATGGAAATCTACCATTCTCACCATACATTCATGTATAATATATTTGTAGCTAGTGGAAATTAAGACTCGACATATATATCGATCACAGTTTGTAATGTTGGAGTAGAGTTCGGATCAACAACGTAACTCCCTTCTTCCTTTGGTTATTAAATTCTCTTCAAGTAATTAATGTTGGCCGTTTCTTTTGTTAAAACATTAGTATTTGTTAAAGTGAATGATGATGGTTTGGTTTGTTACTAATTATGGGTCACAGGTAGGTAGGTTGCATGTGGTGGATACTACACACAGAGCTTTTATGTTTGGTTACGCGCGCTGCTAATTTGGATGCTTGTACAATTTATTATGATATTGATATGGATGAGCTTTTACTCTAGGTTGCAGTTAGTAAAAGATCATGGTTTTTTTGAAGATCATAGGCATCGAGACTTTTAATGTTTTCTTATTTTAAATTAATTTGGATTTTATAAAAGTTGGAAGTATCAATTGATTTTCTTTGAATTTTTATTTTTAGAGTTCAAGGGGGATATTTTATTAATTTAGCAGGGCAACCGAGAAAATGCAGGGGGTAGGAAAAGAAAAATATCAACTTTTTCTTGTAAAATTGGGTCAGAGCTATAAGGATAATTGCTTTAAACTTTGAATTTGGACCAAGCCCATTAAGATTTGTATATAATGACTTTCTTTCTCTTTCAATTAACCTCCACATCGTCTAATAGAACATAAATTAAGTACTTCTGAATTTCAATCTAGTTATATGATGAGATTAAAAATCTTCTAACACAAGAATCACGTTCACGATCCTGCTAATTTATTATTATGATGGATGATGCTTATCCTTATGCCTTTGATATTATTGGATCATCATCGGAGATACTCCCCCCACCCAGAAGTATATATATATATATTGTTTCAAATTAAAAGAACGTAGTTAGTACATTATTATAGATCAACACCTTCATCAGTTCTCTATGATAAGTGATCATGTTAGAATCTTACTAGTTTAGCTAGGTGTTTGATGCATACCATTAGCACACTTTATATAGCACAATATATATTTTTATATGTTACCAAAGGAGAAGCATGTATATAGAAAAAGAAAGGTTATCATCAGAGCCATAGCCATAACAGGCCACACAGAACAAACTCCTTGTTCCTAGCTAGGACTGATCATACTAAATATAATATACTACACACACACACCCTCCTCAAGCATTCCCCCATTATTCATATATATATATATATATATATATATATATATAGTTACAGCCGGCTGGTATGCAACAGTTCAGCGCCTCTTAGCCTGAGGCTCCTTTTGGGAGTTGAAGTAGACAGTGGCTACTGGGAGACCAAGGTCCAATTGACTTGCAAAATAACGAGTGTTGAAGCTCACTCGACTTGTTGGCTGCTCCACCATTCCTATTGGCGCCTTCTGCTCAAACAGAACCAATATGTATCTGTGAATCCCAACCGGTGGTTTTGGACCTATGTACGGCAGAATCTCTTTTCCTGCATCAACAATATAATAATTAATTAATTAAGGTTATTTTATTTTATTTGTTAATTGGTTCTATAAATGTAGCTATATAAGTTATATGTTAGTCATCATGCAATAAAAAAATGTGGTTCAAGAATAGTTCTCTTGGAAGCTAGCAAGTGGAACGCTTGATGATTGACACTTTGGTCATGAAATTCTAGCTTTGGTGACATGCAGGCTATGCACCACGTGTGGTGATCTCAAGGCAAAACACCTGTCATCTAACTTAATTTGTATATATGGTAAAACAAAATTATAAATAGAGAAATATAAGTGAGTATTTGAGAGAAATTAGAAAAGAAAAAAGAAATTTGTGGTAAACACGTGTACATAACCGGCACATGCAGGGCAGGTGGAGGAGGGATGGAAATTGGAAGGGAGATTACATAAAGAAACAGGTGTGGGAGGATGATTTGTTTGAGTGAATGCATTGCAGGATATGTGATGTAATGTATGCCTGAAATTCTTTGATATTTTTCAGAAAGAGAAGCCAAAGAACATGAAATCAACGGTTGGCATGCTAGCACAGCACACTATATGCATGCCATCCCAAAACAAAAAAAACATTCATGAACATGAAACTTGTAAGGCCCCAAGGCCTAGTAGTCATCATGCATGCCAACATCAATAGTAAAATAGTATATAAAATAGTGTGAATGAAGCAAGCATATGCAGAACTCTTTTATACCTCGCTTTGGGTTTGTTCCCCCAGGGATGTCAACCACAATCCTGAAAAATTAAAACATGCATGCATATCAAAATATAATTAGCTATTCCAAAGAAGAAAACAAAGTGTAGATGGTGTTGAAATTATAAAAGAAATAAAAATGATGAGTGAGTGAGTGAGTGACCAGTGTATGAGCTCGCGCATGCTTGGCTCACTGGGGCTTGGTGCATCAGGATCAGTCATAACCTGCATGCACAGACAGACAAATCGTTAAAGCCAGACCGATCGATGATATATATATGCATGCATGCAAGATCAAAAAGATGATGGGATGTGTAAATTAATTAAGTGAGACTAACCAGAGTGTAGAGGTTATCCATCTTTCCAGTGAGTGTGACCTTAGGAGGGTTGATAGCCATGGATGGCTTAATGTCACAGCCATTAGTGACATGTTTAGGACCAAAGTAAACTGACATGCCAACAGATGGGATGAACATGTCAACAACATCTCCGATCACACGACCAACCACCAAAGGATCAACCGAGGTAGCCATCATCATGAAAACAATAATATTGCACAAGATCGGAATAATATTCAACTTCTTTTTCAAAGAGAAAGGCATGCATGCATAAAAAAGAGACAAGGTAGCGCTTAGGATATATGTATGGATTGTGTGGTTTTCAATTTTGCTCATGAAAAACCTTTATATACTACTTGCCACAATTTTTTTTAATATTTTAGTCATTATGGTAAAGTGTTAATAACACTTTTTCTGTTTCAGTTTCATTTTTGTGTCAAATTAAACCGTGGCTCAACTTTCATGCATAGGGCCATCAGAGAATCAGCAACAGAGAATGCGTTCACCTGTCCCGTCATTGTCTAATTGAGACACGTGGCATTGGTTGTTGCCGTTGATTGAAGTTGCTGTAGCACTTAGACGCATCAGAAGGGCAGCAGTAACTTAAGAAATAGGACAGCGTGAAATACGTATAGTGGAGCCCACAAGGAAATATTAGTGGCAGATGGAAGGGGTACAGACTGGAATATGGTGGATTTAACGGTACCAGACCACGGCCCGTTTGTAAAACTGCTTTATTTTTTGGACAAATATTTACGACAATAGATAACTACTTATCTTTTACTTTAAGGGTGCGTTTGATCTGCTAAAAAATATAGAACTGGATAGGACAACTTTTTGTGCCCTGTTGATTTAAAAATTGGTTATGGGACAGGACAAAATAGGCAGCAAGGGACAGGACAAAATCAAGAATTTTTGTTCCTCACTAAACCACAGTACAACTTTTTGTCCACAGTACAACTATAAAAAATACGAAAAATACCCTTTTTATTTTACGATATAAAAAAATTATCTTTCTATCTCTCTTCGATACAATTTTGTCTTGTCCTGTACTATCTTATTTTGTTATGTACCATCTTGTTCTGTCCTGTACTGTTCTGTCCAGTACTTACATCTTTGCGAATCAAACGCACCCTAAGATTAATTGTTTTATTACATTTTTTTCAATTTGTAAATCCGAAAATATAACATAATATGTTAATTTATAAAAAAAATAAAATCAAAAGTCTCGTGAGTTTAGTTTAATTGATAAAGACATCGCACATTATGTCGAAGCTTAAAATTTGAAAGTCTCGTGAGTTTAGTTCAATTCAAATCAAAATAAATTGACCAAACTTGTGAATCAACGAATACAATATTAATAGACCAATATTGTATTTATTATTTTCTTTAATTATGACGAAAATCACTTGAATGAAATCAAAGATTCTTCATTGACAGTTAACCTCTTGAGTCTTTATCTGTCTGCATTCGGAAAAATATGAAATGAAATTTAACATCATTTTCTTAGTTTCTATCTTTACTTATTCAAATGCAATTGTTATCCTTTATTTTATCTGATATTGAAATTTTGCCCTCTATTCAGGTATAAAAGTCAATAGATTGACCAAATTCGTGAATCAATGAAAAAGTAAATGAAAATTGTATTTGATATTTTCTTCATTTATGACGAGGGTCACTTGAATGATCGTTCTTCATTGATAGTTAACTCCTTAAGTCTTTCTTTGTTTGCATCCGGAAAATATGAAATGACATTTAACATCATTTTCTTAGTTTTTGTGTTTATATTACTTATTCAAATGCAATTGTTATCTTCTATTTTATCTAAAACTGAATTTTTGCCCTATATTCAGCTGCAAAAGTCAATAGATTGACCAAATGCGTGAATCAATGAAAATAGTAGATGAAAATTATATTTGATATTTTCTTTATTTATGACGAAGGTCACTTGAATTACCATTCTTCATATTGGCAGTTAACTCATTAAGTCCTTCTTTATCTGCATCCAAAAAATATGAAATGACATTTAACATCATTTTTTTTGTTTGTGTTTACTTATTCAAATGCAATTGTTATCCTCTATTTTATCTGAAACTGAATTTTTGCCTTATTCTATTTAGGTTTAAAAGTCAATAGATCGACCAAATGCATGAATCAATGAAAATAGTAGATGAAAATTATATTTGATATTTTCTTTATTTATGACGAAGGTCACTTGAATTACCATTCTTCATACTGGCAGTTAACTCATTAAGTCCTTCTTTATCTGCATCCAGAAAATATGAAATGACGTTTAACATCATTTTCTTAGTTTATGTGTTTACTTCTTCAAATGCAATTGTTATTCTCTATTTTATCTGAAATTGAATGTTTGCCCTCTATTCAGGTGCAAAAGTCTATAGATTGACCAAATGCATGAATCAATGAAAATAGCAGATGAAAATTGTATTTGATATTTTCTTTATTTATGACGAGGGTCGCTTGGATGACCATTCTTCATTGGCAGTTAACTCTTTGATTCTTTCTTTGTCTGCATCCTGAAAATATGAAATGACATTTAACATCATTTTCTTAGTTTTTGTGTTTACTTATTCAAAATGCAATTGTTATCCTCTATTTTATCTGAACTGAATTTTTGCCCGCTATTCAGGTATAAAAGTCAATAGATTGATCAAATGCATGAATCAATGAAAGATTGAAAATAGTAGATGAAAATTGTATTTGATATTTTCTTTATTATGATGAGGGTCACTTGAATGACCATTCTTCAATGGCAGTTAACTCCCCGAGTCTTTCTTTGTCCGCATCAGGAAAATATGAAATGATATTGTACATTATTTTCTTAGTTTTTGTGTTAACTTAACACAAAAATAGTTAACTATTTAAATGCAATTGATATCCTTTACTTTATCTGAGACTGAATTTTTGCACTATATTCAATTGCAAAAGTCAATAGAATGACCAAATGTGTGAATGAAAATAGTAGATGAAAATTATATTTGATATTTTCTTTTTTTATGACGAAGGTCACTTGAATTACCATTCTTCATACTGGCAGTTAACTCATTAAGTCCTTCTTTATCTGCATCCAGAAAATATGAAATGACGTTTAACATCATTTTCTTAGTTTATGTGTTTACTTCTTCAAATGCAATTGTTATTCTCTATTTTATCTGAAATTGAATGTTTGCCCTCTATTCAGGTGCAAAAGTCTATAGATTGACCAAATGCATGAATCAATGAAAATAGCAGATGAAAATTGTATTTGATATTTTCTTTATTTATGACGAGGGTCGCTTGGATGACCATTCTTCATTGGCAGTTAACTCTTTGATTCTTTCTTTGTCTGCATCCTGAAAATATGAAATGACATTTAACATCATTTTCTTAGTTTTTGGGTTTACTTATTCAAATGCAATTTGTATCCTCTATTTTATTTGAAACTGAATGTTTGCTCTCTATTCAGGTGCAAAAGTCAATAGGTTGACCAAATGCATGAATCAATGAAATAGTAGATGAAAATTGTATTTGATATTTTCTTTTTTTATGACGAGGGTCACTTGAATGACCATTTTTCATTAGCAGTTAACCCATTGATTCTTTCTTTGTCTGCATTCGGAAAATATGAATTGACATTTAACATCATTTTCTTAGTTTCTGTGTTTACTTATTCAAATGCAATTGTTATCCCTTATTTTAGCTGCAACAAAAAGTTTGTCCTCTATTCAAATTGACCAAATGTGTGAATCAATGAAAGACGAAAATTGTATATGATATTTTCTATATTTATGACTAGACTCACTTGAACAACAATTCTTCATTGGAAGTTAACACATGAATCTATCTTTTTCTGCCGTTGGAAGAAATTTTGAAACGACATTTAACACCAATTTTTTAATTTATGTGCTTACTTCAAATGCAATTGGTATTCTCTATTTTACCTGAAACTGAATTTTTGTCTTTTATTCAGGTACAAAAGTCAATAGATTGACCAAATGTGTGAATCAATGAAAATAATAGATGAAAATGATATTTGATATTTTCTTTATGGCTTAAACGTTGTTTTAGTCCCTGTATGTACGTGAAATTTTGGTTTTAGTCCCTGTATGTGATTTTACTCCAAAACAGTCCCTGTATCGATCAAATTTTTTGTTTCTGGTCCCTAAAGCAAAAATCTGCAGGAAAATTCGCAGGAAAATCTATAGGAAACTTTAGAATTTTCCTGCAGATTTTTGCTTTAGGGACCAGAAGCGAAAAATTTGGTCGTTACAGGGACTGTTTTGGAGTAAAATCACATACAGGGACTAAAACCAAAAAAGGATGTTTAAGCCTTTCTTTATTTATGACGAGAGTCGCTTGAATGACCATTCTTCATTGACAGTTAATTATTGAGTCTTTCTTTATCTGCAATCAGAAAATATGAAATGACCTTTAACTTCAATTTATTAGTTTATGTTTTTCTTCAAATGCAACTTTTATGCTCTATTTTATCTGAAATTGATTTTTTTATAGTTTTTATCTAATGCGTGAATCAATGGAAATAGTAGATGAAAACTGTATTTGATATTTTCTTTATTTATGACGAGAGTCACTTGAATGACTATTCTTCATTGACAGTTAACTCCTTGAGTTTTTCTTTGTCTGTAATCAGAAAATATGAAATAACCTTTAATATTATTTTCTTAGATTTTTGTGTTTACTTCAATTCTTCAAATGTAATTTTTATCCTCTATTATATGATTTATATCCAAAACCAAATATTAGTCCTCTATTCAGGTGCAAAAGCTAATATATTGACAAAATGCGTGAATCAATGAAAATTGTAGACGAAAATCGTAATTCATATTTTTTTTTGTTTATGACAAAGTCACTTAAATGACTATTTTCATTAGCAGCTATCTCCTTGAGACTTTCTTTATCAGCATTCTGAAATTATGAGATGAGGTTAATTTCTGAGTTTATTCTAAATGCACTATTAAATATAAAAAATGCTTTATATTTGGTGAGTTGTTTCAAGCTTTAACTTCAAAATGGTCATTGCAAATTCGCAATATGTAATTATTATGTATTAGTTCAGACTTCAGATCTCAACTAACGTAACTAAGGTATAATAATGAAAATCCCATAGCCTTAAACACCCCACTAAATGATATGTATAGCTTCCATCATCAGTTCCATGGACAAGTATAATATTTACAACTTTCATGGTCAACAAGATCTCATTAAAAATGTTGAAGAACTCTTGCTTTTTTCTGTCCTTGAAAATTACCTAACTAGTATTTTAATCTGATTTTGCCCATTTGCCATGTTTTAATTTCATGTTGAACTTATGATACGTCCTTGTCCTAGGTAAGTTAAGATAGCAAACCACATTGTGTTGACAGAGAATATATAAGCATTCTAGTGAAGAAAAGTTAACTTATACCATAGATGATAAGTCGCCCGTGAAGCACACAACTGTCTCAAAAATAATGACACCAAAACTAGTGAAAGTACATCAATATTTTGTCCCACCAAAATAATTCACTAGTCGCTATAAGCACATGGTAGTGGTCTAGCTAGTGAAGGCCAAAATTAAAATATTATAAAGTTTTCTGAATTTTTCGTCAAACATTTCAATACCGGAACATGATCTAGATCTCTTAAGTAAGGTTTCGAGTTTAAATTTTTGTATATGAAAAAATATGGTTGAGAGGAGAGTCGTGAACCAGGTTCCACGGAAGAAATTCATCGGCAAACTTGATCAATTAATTAGAAAACATGATTAGCAAAAACATCTCAACCCAATTTCAATTGATAACTAAGAAAAATTACACTCCTAGTAGCTAGGCACCAAAGCTGAGATTCAAATTTACAAATGCCAAGATAGAGGATGAATCTTTTTGTTCTCATTTGAGTTAAGTGGATAATAGAATGAAATGCATGACTATAGCTAGTACAAAATATAGAAATAACAGAGAAAAAAATATTGGAGCTTGGAGTTTGATTGATGAAGATTGATCATACATTTCAGAAGAATCAACAGCAAGAGGCATTCCATCACTATTAAGGGTGCATGATTGTGGATCAGATCCATCAGGGTTCAACATCAAAGCACGAAGAACCAAAGTAACTGTGCGAATGTAAGCTGTCCGGTTCTTAGCTAGAAGCCATGTCAACCCCATTAGTTCACAATCTTTGTTATGAATCTTGGTTGTTCTGTTTCCTGTTTTGCTTGAATTTGAAGTCTTCTTTCTAAGCTGTATATGCATTATTTAAATTACATTATTTCAATTGGATTGGATAATCACTAAAACAGCACATCATTCTGCATGATAAATAGGTTTGGTGTAACATCTATTCATTGAGAAATAGTCAAAGCTGAACATGATTAATTATTTGGCTGAGTTTTTTTTCTTAGTTTTGCTTAGAAAATAGATTGGATTGTGAAGACTTTAATACAGAACATTATGTTATGTTATGTTATGATATGATTAATTTATTTTTTCTAAAGCAATACACCAAGTATCTTCAACTGCAATAAACAAACAACAGCTGAAGTCCAACTTTTTTTTAATAATAATTTAGGTTCTGAAACAATGCATGGATTTTACACACAAGCAAGCAAGCGACAGGATTTGTAATTGTAAACTACTACAAACTACAAATCAGAAACATGAACGATAAATCCAAATGTGGTGACAGATGTTGTCATCTAATGTCAGTAACTATGAGTTAAGTAGTAAATGTGAATCAGAGAGATCAGGGGTGATAAGATCTCACTCACTCATTTGTAGTCAATCTACAATGTAACTATCTCAATAAATAAACCATCTTAAGTGCATGTTTCTAAGTAAAGTTAGTATGGCAAAATCACAGTGATATATACACCGTGATTCCATCGTCAAACTCACCGTTAATCCAAACATATTATAAGCTATTGTTGTTGCCGGCTAAGAATGAGAACACTAAATTGACTGACAAATTGGGGCCACCTTAAAATTCATTATGGCATTTAAGATAATAAAACTCATCTTTTAAGCAACAGCTTATTTTGCACATTGGATACTATTTAAGTCATCAAATTTCGTGATGCATATCTTTCCAAGAAGGATTAGTACAACACAAACACATATGGCTTGTCACCAACAATGTAGACACTTCTATTTATTTTGAAGGTACATACTGTGACATTGCATGTTTTAATCTCTATTATAGGCACACATCAGATTAATTTTTTTTGAAGACTAGTATGATTTAAATATAATGTCACTAATCTAAGTAATGGTTAACTAAATGATCGAAACAATCCTTGGTTAGACATTACTAACATCCTAGCTGAACTCTAGATTACAAGAGCATCTTCCCCAAGAATGGAGGGTTAAAGACAATTTTTTTTATAGATGATGGTTCTTCACTTATTCAGTTAAGGTTAAAGAAAGGCTAAATTAAAAGATATTACCCCCAATTACCAAGCATGAAGGTTTCAAATGAAAATGAAACCTTAATAAATTTGATTTTGAATAAGATCCATCAAGTACATAAGAATGCTAAAAAGAGCAAAACAATTTAAAAAAATCATAATTTATAATTCGAAAGAGGAAACAATATTGACATAAAACTTACCAAATAGAGACTATGCAAACACTTAGAGCAACCTCCTAGACCAGGAAATCCACTTCTACTACTACTACTACTAGTCAAGCAATTTGTCTCTAACCTCTTCACACTTTCATCCCCAACAAGATTTCCACTATGTGTAAGTTTAAATGATTCAGAACAGCTCAAAGGGTGAAGCCTTATACCACAATAGCAATAAACCAAATCACAAGTCTCATTTGGTTGAAAAAGCTCAATTCCTCTAACTTTCAAAGCCTTTCCCAAATCACTCTCACATGTTTCTGAATCATCTGGTAACAAAGGCATATCATAAGATGAGGTGTGTCCATGTTCCAATCCACCAAGGGCAGTGGCTGAATATGCAGAATAAAGCCAGGTAGCTAGAACAGGACAACATCGGCTACGGTGGAGTTCATTGTTATCAGCATCATCGCCATGTTTGTTGGATTTGGAACTGCATGCGTTTTTTATTCCATTGAAGTGTTCATCTGAGAGACTCAAAGGACATCTTTCAACATCAGCTTGTTCAGGGAAGGCAGGGATTGTTCCTTGTGAAGATGAAGATGGGTTTTGTGTGAGAGGTTGAATTGTTGCTGCATCGGGAATAGGGAGAGATAGATAGCAAGGAATAATGAAGAGAGTGAACAAAATCAGAATGAAACATGGTGATTTAGGAGAAGGCAGTGTCAGTTTCATGGTGTTAGTGAAGTGAATGTGAGAATGTGGATGCTGTGTTCTTGGTTTGGTTTGGTTTCTTGAATGAAAAAAAAGAAAAAGAAGTAAGAGAATATTGGTGAGGTATGGTATGGGCCGGTGTGGTAGCCCCTGGTGTTGGGGACAGGACTCACAAGCAATGCAAAGGGAAGGGAAAGGAAAAAATAAATAAAGGTGTGTTGTGGGGTTCAGCAAAGTTTGGCAGCATGCTATGCTCTATCTCTATCTATGTACTGGTAGTAATTTATTAGTAGTAATTTGATTCATATTCATGATGCAGTCTTTTCACAATTTTTTACTGTGCCAATTTTATGTTCTTTATTTCTTTTTCTTGTCATTTTAGAAAACTGTTATTGTTGGTTGTCACATTTTTAAATTGTTCCTATTAACACAGATCAATGGCATAATATGGACACTGTATAAAAACACATCAAATATAAGAGTTGATTTGATTAGAAGAGAGAAAAATAAATTGGAAAATCCGTAGAATAATATGGTGTTGATGTGTGTCTGTATTCATTTCTGAATATATAAGTAGCCTAACTCAAGTATATTACATGACATTGTGTCTATTGGGGAAATGGTAGAGTTGTTAATTACAGAGAAGAGAACAGAACTTGTACTTCCATAGCTACTTGAAAATGCCTGGTAAAAATTTGGCTAACCTGCAGGATCAACCAAGTTATTAAGCAATTCTATTGAACTTTGAAAAGAATTCTATTAATTAATATACACTTCTAATCCTAATCCTAATATAATATAATATAATTCAGCATTAGCTATGCTATGTCCTTGCTAATAATTCAATCATAAATTAGTAGTTTAATGAAATCAGGAAAATTTTGCAATATATATTAATGAAACTGTATTGTTAGATTCAAAGGCTCAGTTTACAAAGCAGTTTATTAGTACTTAAGTTAATTCTATCTATAGTTCCAGTTTAGTACAATATTATTTATTATATTGTTCGCCTGGTCTGCAATATTTTATGCTTTTGGGTCGCTCAGATGCATAATTGCATCCGCACTCCCCACCCACAGTAACCCGTAAATATATTTAATTTAACAAAGGAGTGTACACACACATCCAAAGGAGTGTAAGTGTAAACAAGAGACATAAGATCGGAAAATTAACAAAGTAAGATATGTGACAAAAAGAAGTGATTATTGATGTGATAAAAAGATAAGAAAGATAACACATGTTGATGAACATTTAAGTTTGCAATTTAACAAAAATAAAAGTCCTGTTTTTAACTCAAGAAAAATACAAGTCTTGATGTATTTTTGACAGTTATCTTATCATCGTGTTGAATAAAATCCATTTCAGCCTTTCATGTTGAATGAATATAAATCCAAAAAAGTGACAAAGAGAAAAGCCAGCCGTTGCCAATTATGTTATTTGATCATTATATGATAATATATCCAACACCCATGATGAGCTTTTTGTTTTTTCTTTAGCTTACATATTCATTCACTATTTAATCACTATTTAGGAGTATATTTATGTTTGTTTGTTTTACCATCTCTCTATTTGCTGTTGTTGGAGGAGAGGAGTGGCACGCTAGCTAGCTAGCTTTGCAGTCTAATAAAGCTGTTTAGAAGGCTTAAAGATATAGCAAAAGCCTTACTCTTTTTCAATTATGAAACTTGTTTAGTTTTATCAATCAACATTGTGAAACCATTTCATTTACTATAGTAAGTGAGTGTATGTATGTATCAACATTCAACATCATACTTTTTCTTTTATAGAATTAATTACTTTTCCTTTTCTTTTTGGGTTGAATTCATTAAAGCCTGTCGTGTAATACCAGTTAGTTCCAATATCACTTTCTATTTATAAAAATATACTTTCAAATTTCAGACCTTTTATGTTGTTTGTTTGTTTGTTATACAAAGATAATCACACTAATATTGCACATTCAGTTTGGCGTTTACACCTCGCCACAAATTCTGGCAAATATGATCGGAGACGGCTTAATGTTCAAACGATCCAAATCAGTAATAACTTAATAAATTCTAACATCTTACGCTAGACTTAAAAAAAATTCTTATCCTCATCCTTTATCTAAATTCAAACTTCACTACAAAATTTACGCTATTAAACATATTGGGTCGGCTGTGGTCTCTCATTCACGTGGTTAGGTTCTTGACACAAAATACAGAATCATGACATTTGTGTAAGTTAAACAGTTTGGTCAGAATTTTATCTTTACTGTCTAGTTCTATGAAGGATTGCAGCTCCTACTCCACGAAAATAGTAACAAACATCAAGCATGATAAAAGTCTTAATGTATGTATAGCTCTTTCCTTGTATTATTTGTATGGATCATTAGATTAGATTAGATGTGTCCCTCTCATACAACTCATACCATTCTTTGGAAGCTACAAAAAAACAATTATCAATGATTAACTTTTACTACTATTAGGCTTTGAATTGACAATAAATTTTGTGGAATCACATTATTCCATCGTGATTTCATCAAGTTCAATTTGATTTCCAAACAACACCTCAATCAATAAACACAATGCTTGTATCTTCTTTTTTTCACTCTACTAACTCTTGATTGCCAAATTAGTAATAACGTCATTTTTAGCATCTTGAATTATTTCTACCATGATATCAAACATATACCTTAAGATTTTGATCTTAGATGTGATGTCTAATTCCAAATATGTAGTTGCTCTAACTCAACGTGATGTTCTCCAACCCAACTTTCTGCTACTAGAATGGTGAAACTGAAACGATATTCGTGCCATATATATTTTAGAAAGATTCACATAATAAATCCAAGTAATCATTCATCAATTAATGAAATTATCTATAAGCAAAGATTCAATTATTATAGAAAACACACGCACAACTCAATTTTGTGTGACGTTTATGAGAGTGTTATTATATTATATCCTTCTATATCCTTCTAAGATCTAACACATACTCTTTGCTATTTTTTTAAGGAAAATGCTAAACAGTGGCCCCGGAGAATTGGTTAAGCATATAAATATAGAAATTCTGTCTTGGAACTTGCGCAATCAATGCATCGAAAGTGCAAAAAACATATTCATTTTATCTTTAATTTCCATTTTTAGTATGTTTAACAAGTGCCCGGGGGCACTGTTTAGCATAACCTTGTTTTAAATACAAAGTATATTTGATGGCCACAGTGTACAGCAACCGTAGTAGACTAGTAGTAGTAGTAGTAGTAGAAGTAGTAGTAGAATGGATATTAGCTGAAATGGATACACTGCAGACTCTAGTCAATTGATAGTAGTTACAATTTTTACCATTGATAAATTTTAAATGGTTTTTTTTTGACAATTTTTTAAATGGTTGAAACTTGAAACTGTTCAATATCACATGAATGGTATTGATCTCACTCATCTCAGTGACTACAGAGAGCATTGCATATGAATAAGCAATTTGATGCAAAATGTGACAGAAGGCAAGAAGAAAATTAAATGCTTCAAATGCCTTTGTTTTGTTAACCGGTAGTCCTTCACTGCTCTAGACTACTTAGCAAGACTACTAATCAAATCATATCATATCTTTGATTTTATAATTACTAATGAGCGATTATATTAATGTAGTGTATATTTCATTTCAAATGATATGACCAACATATGTTTCCTTCAACAAGATTAAAATTGTTAATAACATTCAAGCTAAAACTACACATCATTCCATAAATCAGATAGCTCTTTCCCGAAGACTGAACATGAAGGAAAACCTTCTGGGGGATGATTCCAGGAAGCAAGCATTCCGATACTTTAGGATTAACTTTCCTAATGAAAGCCATGGCAATACCTGAAGATGTGTGCTCCTTATTTGATAATCAACCCCCATTCCTTAGAAGGCACATATAAAACTTAGGATCTATCTATCCTTTACTTTAATTCAGGCTCAAAGCATCTTTATGATTCAAATTAACTATATTGACTCCCTTTTTAAGATGGGGCCAGAAATGGCCCTCCCAAGCTCATTATTCTTAACGGTTCTCACCGCCATTCAACAATGAAGTTGTGACAAAGAGCATAAATTGGATGGTTCTCCACATTAAGAAAACCATAATCTTGAAACAAAAATCTAGAAACTTTTGTCATAAGGCAATAATAAAAATGGAGCTAATTAATGTGTTGATGATCGCTAAATGCGGACCCCTAAAATGCAGCAATTTATTTTATCGGAAGCATGCATGTATTTTGAGAGATCTGAGCATATAGAGAAGGGCATGTTGAGAAATTACCTGATGTCTTTCTTGATGTTTTCTGTTAATGGGTCCATTCCATAATGACCAGAGACCAATATAGTACCTTACAAAGATTTTGGATGATTCTGTGGGAAACGAAGGGGGTATGAATGGGTTGATTTCCCTATATATAGTAGTAAGAGTCTATAATTGTAAGTATTGACATGGAAGGCCTTACAAAGGACTGGCTCTATCATTGAAGGAAGAATCTATCCCATCCCATCATATGTCCCTTATACATTCTGTCTGTTGCACTATTATTATTGTTGGTAGTTTGATTAGTTGCCACTTGCAAGTGTAAATAAAATGTATGTATGTCCTCTATAGTATAAGGCCACATTCTACATTCAATCAAATTAAGTAACATAATAATAATTGCACAAAAACAAAAGGATGACTAAGTAAAAACATCAGTTGTCTAAAAAGTGTGAATTGAGAAAATTCACCATTACTTGAGTTGAGAGACAGAACAGTTACTACAGGTGAGTGAGTAAATGACAAAAAAATGAATCAACTACAAAGTGGGCACAGAACTAACCCATTTTCATTACACTCGCTACACTTGACAGCAACAGTATTCCCCTGTTTCTGTTTCTGAACCATGATCTTGCAACTTCCATTACATCTAAAACAAGGCAAGAATCTCATATCACCGCAACCCTCACAAACACCACCAACCACTTTTCTTGGCAAACCTTCAAGTACTTCACCCAACAAACCCTCTTCCACAACCTTCAACATCTCTTCAGCTCCGCCAATGTAGAAACCCTTCACGAAAACTCTCGGAGGAACCACCGTCTCCTTCCCCTTCAGAAGTTCCCTCAGTTCCTCTTTAAACCCGCTATCCATGGACACGTCACGCTCGCAGATTTGGACACCAAATGCATCGAAAGCGGCTCTCACCGCATTGCAAGCCTCGAACGTTCTTCTAACGCCTCTCAATGTGGTGGTGTAGATCACCACTTTTTTCTCTCCGTTCGGCGGACATATTTTCTGGAACCGATCCGAAAGAGTGGAACAGGGTTTTTTCAAAGCAGGGTTAAGGTTTGGGTTGGAGTTTTCTTTGAGAAAGGGTTTTGAGGAGGGTGGAAGGGGTGAGAAACGGAAGCTTTCGGTGGTGTCGAGGCCTTCCATGAGTTCCCAAGAGTTGATGATGATTTCGGGTGGTTCGGAGCGGAGGGGTTTGATGGAGAAACGAGCAGGCGGGGGTGGAGTGGTGGTAGTGGGTGGATCTTCGAGGGTGTTGAGAAGGCCATAAGTGGTGGAAGTTAGAGAGACGATGTGGTGGCCGACACCGAGTGCTGCTGAGGTACCGAGTTGGGCTAACTCGTCATCGTGGTTCAACAAATTTGAAGACACGCAACCCATGATGTGTTCTGTTTCTGTTTTGAAATTTGAATTTTGAGTGAAAGAGAAATGAAATGAGACGAGTAAGTAGGTGTTAATTTATGACTTACTCTATTTATTTTGCCTTTTTTATTTTATTTAAATGAAAAGTGAAAACCACAAACAAGGTTCTTGTTAACTCATCACGTGAACTTTCCTTTCTCTTGAATATTTATCCCGCTCTCAACTTTCTACTATTCATGATTATTAGTTACCATTCATAATTAATTATTCTCCCAAACATAACAACACTTTAACTCAATTTTTTTTAACAAAAACAAATACTAACTCATGTTTTTTTTTATTGTAGTCATTACATTCAAAAAGTTTCACATTTTTTGAGATTTGAGGTTAAGCATTTGTTAAATTTCAAGAATTAGTCATTCAATCGCATTTAAGAAGAGTTTCAAAACGTGTAAAAAACTTAATTTATATACAGTTATATTATAGTGCATGATACAGATTGAGCATAACTTCACCTCAAAACCATGATGCAAAGGAGATGATTGATCAATTCTATAAAACTCTAACATCGAATTCATGACTTTCAAGTGGGACTCTAAGTTGGGTTCATGAAGTCCAATTTATACATAAAAATCGGTAATAGCTCAATATCATATTATGCATGTTTTTAATCAAATCATATTATCACTGTTTAAACTCTAATTAAACAAATCAATATTAATTATATGGGTAATGGTAATTAATTTGAACCCACAGTTGGTTTGCCCGAGAGGTTAAGGGGGAAGACCTAAGATCTTCTGCACATAAGTGCGCGTGGGTTCGAACCCCACAGCCAGCAGTTATTCTTATTTTATTTACGCAACACGAATGTTATTTTGTTCATAAGAAGAGGAATTGAATTGAGGCTACCATAATGATTCGCGGGAGGTAGTAGGTAGGGTAGGTATTATGTTTCGTAATGTTGTTTTTGTTTTTGTTGGAAGACAGAGACAGAGACACCTGAGGCGGCTGAAGAGTACATGTACGTGTAAGGAAAGTGTAACCAGCAAGTCCATAGTAAAAGACCCTGACATCCTTAAATGGAACCAAGCCATTTCTACCCACATGCGCAATGGCCACTGCGACTCTGCTCTCCATGTCTTCAACACCATGCCTCGTCGAAGCTCCGTCTCCTACAATGCCATGATATCTGGCTACTTGAGGAATTCCAAGTTCAACCTTGCAAGGGACCTGTTTGATCAAATGCCTGAAAGAGACTTGTTTTCCTGGAATGTTATGCTCACTGGCTATGTCAGGAACCGCAGGCTCCGCGATGCCCGCAGATTGTTTGATTTAATGCCTCACAAGGATGTTGTTTCCTGGAATTCCTTGTTGTCTGGATATGCCCAGAATGGCTATGTTGATGAGGCTAGGGAGGTTTTTGATAATATGCCTTTTAAGAATTCCATCTCTTGGAATGGCCTGCTTGCTGCCTATGTTCACAATGGCAGGTTTGACGAGGCTTGTAGGTTGTTTCACTCCAAATCCGATTGGGAGTTGATTTCCTGGAACTGTTTGATGGCTGGGTTTGTCAGGAGAAAGAAGTTAGGTGACGCTAGGCGCCTTTTTGACAAAATGCCTCATAGGGATGCAATCTCCTGGAACACTATGATTTCAGGTTATGCCCAGAACGGAGATTTGTCCCAGGCTAGGAGGTTGTTTGATGAATCTCCAACACGGGACGTGTTCACGTGGACAGCTATGGTATCTGGATATGTGCAGAACGGAATGCTGGATGAAGCTAGATTTGTTTTTGATGAAATGCCTCAGAAAAATGAAGTTTCATACAATGCAATGATTACGGGTTATGTGCAATCCAAGAAAATGGACATTGCAAGGGAGTTGTTTGAGACTATGCCTTGTCGGAATATAAGTTCATGGAATACCATGATTACAGGCTATAGTCAGAATGGAGACATTGCTCAGGCAAGAAAGTTGTTTGATATGATGCCGCAGCGTGACTGTGTATCTTGGGCGGCTATTATTTCTGGTTATGCTCAGAACGGTCACTATGAAGAGGCTCTGAACATGTTTGTAGAGATAAAACGAGACGGAGAAAGTTTAAATAGGGCTACCTTTGGTTGTGCCTTGAGCACATGCGCTGATATTGCTGCATTGGAGTTGGGGAAACAAATTCATGGGCAGGCAGTGAAGACGGGATATGAGACTGGGTGTTTCGTCGGGAATGCGCTTCTTGCTATGTATTTTAAATGTGGAAGCATAGACGAAGCTAATGACATGTTTGAAGGAATAGTGGAGAAAGATGTCGTGTCTTGGAACACGATGTTAGCTGGTTATGCCAGACATGGATTTGGCAAACGGGCTTTAATGATATTTGAGTCGATGAAGACAACAGGCGTTAAGCCCGATCAAATTACCATGGTATATATTTTATACATTTTATATGCATTAAGGTTATTATTTTGAGCTTATCCTTAGCATGACTCTCAACTCCTTTATCCAGTTGTGTGGAAGTGTGAATTGCTGGTACCACTTCATATTTTACGTGGTTATATTTTATTTATACATAACTGGTTTACAAATTAATCTTTTGGTTGAATTAATTTTAATCAATAATATGATCAGGTATATAATTTATATGAATGTAATAAAGCTTAACTTTTTCCTGTTATTTTCATCATTGTTTTACATGAAATTGAGTAGCATGTCTTTTGAATATTTCAACATGTAATATTACACTCTGCTTATTATTATTATTTTATCATGTTTTAGGTTGGTGTTCTTGCTGCTTGCAGTCATACTGGCTTGCTAAACAGGGGAACTGAATACTTCTATTCAATGTGTAAAGATTACGGCATAACACCAACTTCAAAACATTATACTTGCATGATTGATCTTCTCGGAAGAGCGGGCCGCTTGGAAGAAGCACAGGACTTGATGAAAAGCATGCCCTTTGAGCCAGGCGCTGCTTCATGGGGAGCTCTACTTGGAGCCAGTCGGATTCATGGCAATACTGAACTGGGCGAGAAGGCTGCTGAGATGGTTTTTAAGATGGAACCTCAGAACTCAGGAATGTATGTCCTTCTTTCAAATCTATATGCAGCTTCGGGAAGATGGGTTGATGCTGATAAGATGCGAAAGAAAATGAGGGATGCTGGTGTACAGAAAGTACCTGGCTATAGTTGGGTTGAGGTACAAAACAAGATTCATACGTTCTCAGTTGGAGATTGTTCCCATCCAGACAAAGAGAGAATATACGCCTTCTTAGAAGAGCTAGATCTAAAAATGAGGGAAGAGGGATACGTTTCTTCAACAAAACTGGTTCTGCATGATGTGGAAGAGGAAGAGAAGGAGCATATGCTCAAGTATCACAGTGAAAAATTAGCTGTAGCTTTCGGAATTCTGACCATACCAGCTGGCAGACCAATCCGCGTCATGAAAAACTTGCGTGTGTGTGAAGACTGTCATAGTGCCATCAAGCATATATCCAAGATTGTTGGAAGGTTGATAATCTTAAGGGATTCTCACCGCTTTCACCACTTCAACGATGGCATTTGTTCTTGTGGGGATTATTGGTAAAATGGAGAGACCAAAGATATGGTAAAAAATAGTAATACTTTCTGGGCCTGTTATATTGCCATTGGAGAAGTGCAGTTATATCCCGCCTAGTTCTGTGTCCATGTGAATGCGCTGGTCGGAAAATCTGAGCTAACCAACTCAAACTACTTCATAGTCATACTGACCAAAACGAGATATCAATAGATGAAAGTTGGAATTCGATATATCTTTGAATAATTATATCAGAGAACACAAATCATTGAAATTAAAAAGATAGCGTGAAATGCATATAATGTATCAAGAATAAGCTGATTGGACAGCTAGAGAGATGCTCTTCATAAAAAATTGGCAACTTGTCAAACCACTTGCTTGGTACACAAGATAGGAAATAGGAAACTGGGTGCAACAGCAACTTCTGACAATCTTACGCTGCCACTCACTGATTACACTCCTTATAATATTATGAAATGCTTCATTTTTTTAGGCTTAAATATCACTTTTGTTCATGTATGTACATGGAATTTTGGTTTTAGTCTCTGTATCAATTTTTGTTCTAAATAAGTCTTTGAATCAACCAAACTTTTTATTTTAGTCCCTAAAGCAAAAATCCGCAGAAAATTTCGTATGAAAATCTGCAGGAAATTTGCCAATTTTCCTGCAGATTTTAGCTTTAGGGACCAAAAGCAAAAAGTTTGGTTGATTTAGGGGCTTATTTAGAACAAAAATCGATACAAGGACTACTAAAACCAAAATTTTCACGTAGGGACGAAAATGATATTTAAACTTTTTTTTAATAGTTTGTATGTATTAGGGTTCGTTGCAATAATTCTTCTGTTTTGTATATTACCCAAAAAAAAACTGTCTGAAAAAATACTCACTGATGGACCTTACAATATTGTGAAATGCTTAATTTTTTTTTTACTTCTCACCTTGTCATAATAACATGTCCTATTTTAAGTAGCTCATAACATGGTATGGTGAATGAACAATTAAAAGTGTAGCGTGACGTTTTTGTTCTGACCAACGAGTAACTATAGGGACCTTGTAGTGTTTCACCGGGTTCTTATTAGTGATTTTGCCAATAACAAAATGTTTGTGCTAGCAGATGATAATTGATAATATGTTTTGTTTATTGGGTTAAATATGTTTTTGGTCCCTCTAATTGATACCAAATTTTTGTTTTAGTCTCTCTAAATTTTTCTTCGATTTTTAGTCCCTCTAAAGTTTTTCTTTGATTTTTTTGTCCCTATAAAAATTTCAATCACCATTTTTAGTCCGTATTTTTAATTCAACTAATGTTTTAGCCTTTGTATTTTTTAATATTGTGAAAATATTATGAATATCTCTTCCAAAGAAAATGGAATTTTTTAACAAAACATGAATTAAGTACAATAAGTATGGCCATTCCACCATACTGGAAGAATATTCTCGTTTGAACGCACATTCAGTGGCGCCGCCTGTGGCCTGGTTTACTTAGAAAAGGCAGAACCAAACCCACCTTCTACACCTTACCCATTTTATTCCAAAAAACTCAGTTCTATTTTCATCAATGGTAGGGCCTAGGCCAAATACACGCAACAAATCCGTCACTGCAAACAACAGTCCCAAATCCACTAACCTCCACAACGTAGTAGTCCTATTCCAAGCAGCTATGCTTTTCACTGGACTAACATTCATACGGTATGGTGAATGAACAATTAATAGTGTAGAGTTAATAATCAGTAAGATGTTTCTGTCGTATAGGGACCTTGTTGTAGTGTTTTACACAGGGTTCTTATTAGTGATTTTGCCAATAACAAAATGTCTGTGGTAGCAGGTGAATAACATGTTTTGTATATTAATCAAGGGAAGGAAATGTCATGACTGAGACTGTTCATCCTTGTTTCATAATATATTGGTGGTGGTATACATTGTGTTAAGGTACACACAAAAACACCTCCTAATTACAAAACCTACAGCAGTATTACAAAACGACAGTTCGTGACAAGTGGTCCTCATGTTAGCTTCCTAGTGCAAAAAACTTGAAGGATTTCTATGCAATGCTTCCAAATTATAATAAAACTAGAATTAAGCATGCAGGGCAGCAATGTTATCTGTCAATTCATCTGCTGCATCGTCATTCACCTCCATAATTGGATCCTGCTAATACAAGTAACAATACAGTCAACGCGACAGCAATGCATTTCATCGAGTAGGAATTGAAATGTACACACTAAAAATTATTTTAAGATAAATGCTTATTGTGCACAGTTACACGAATTAAAAAAACCCGGACATATTCAAAACAAGGATAATCTGCATCATTCATATTTTAAAGTTATTCAGAAAAATAGCATAAGATATGAAGTGCTCATTTTTAAGGTTCCACTGTCGCTGTATACACAAATTCAAGATAGCAAATGTGCAAGACAAATTTGTAAAATGTTAAAAAAGGGATCTTATTTGACAAACCTATGAAGCACTGATACTTGCAATGTCTAAGTACGTTCAAAGTATTGGTTTCACAGAGCAATTTCGCAGAGCTCCAACCGAAAGTATTGGTTTCACTTTCACAGAGCAATTTCTAAGTACGTTCTTTATTTTAATTTTATAGAATATCAATTGTGTGTGTGTGTGTGTGTGTGTGTGTGTGTTTTATGAGCTTATAAATATCATAGATGTATCCTATCTTATAATTTGAAAAAAATGATCATTTCTATATCATATTAATATCCGGATACTCATGCCATATTAATGCACAACACCATTTTGAAACCAGTTTTTGAATATTCTTATTATTGCAGAACTTCAGCTATGAGCTGCGCAATTGATAAGATAGAGTTAACTACCTCTTGATCTTTACTTCTTTTAACATCTATACACTTTGAAGCACTAATGCTGGCACTCTTTAACAGGCTATGTGGACTCTGAAGATTTGGTCCATTCGGCATTTCAATATCGTTGTTTTCATTATTTTCATTCTTGGAAGTATGAACTCGCTCTCTGCATAAAGTGAAATTGCAGTATTCAATACATGACTCAAACAAGAAAAAAAATGTTTCAGAGGCATGTTGCCAACCTCATTTGTAAACCCATGGAAGTAATAACAACAGGTTAATCACATAAATCCCCCAAAAGTGGAAGACAAGAAGGCTGTTCTTCGCAATGTAAATGAACAATCCAGTATTTAAACAGGTTCATCTAGTTTGGACCAAGAAAATTCTACTGCTAAGGCTAGAATTTGTTCAGACTTCAGAGAATCAAATATTGACAAACATTTACCTAGGTAAGGAGGCATGCTGTCTCTGCAATGGAGAGCTTCGTTCACCTTTGCCATAACGTTCCTCAAGATGTGCAAACTGTCGCTTGAATCGATCAACCCCACTATGCAACAACATAGAATTATTAGCTTTTTTTACTGAAACATAGAATTACTAACTAATAACCAACAGATGTAAATTTTTAATATCAAAGAACCCACTATCCATATTATAATTCTTAAATGACATACAAAACACAGAAAAGTGACCATTTTGCTGCAGGCAAAGTTTACAAAAGTTTGCAAAACACATGGATGAGCCTCAACAAAAGTTTTAGTCACTATACAATCACAAACTTACAAATTAGTCCCTGCTTAAATTTTATTCAATTTAAAATTTTACAAAAACAATGGGTGTTTTTAAGTCCCTAATGGTGTAACCAAAAATTAAATTCCCTAAGGTGATTAAAATTGACAGAGGCACTAGGAACATCATGATTCTACAGGGACTGAACTTATTTAACCCATTGTCTTTTATGTGTAGAAATTTGCAAATAAATAAAATCAACGGAATCTCAATGCGACAATAATAAACTCATTGAGGAGCTCCTGATATATATATATATATAATGAAAACCATACAGTAAAAGTTGGCTTAATATCTTATATCTTATTTCAATAATGAAAGCCTATATATGCCCTGTGACAGAACAGACAGATAGTAGTAGTAGGTCCAAGTCTGCTTTAATATATGTATGTATCAAGCCTTCGACAAATCGCCAAGCATACTAGCACATTCACCTTGGATACATGAAGCTGGTTTGATCTCCACCACGAAGATATTCCTCAAGCATCTGGGGATGATACTCCAAAATCTGTTTACTTTAAACGTATAAATAACTATTACAACGTAAAGGTGATGAAATAATTTGAAGCAGTAGTGAGTGAAATGCATGACCATACCTCTCGATAAATCAACTCTCTGACATCATCTTTAGTCACTTTCCTTCTCTCGAATTCAAATTCAAGTTTTGAAATGGGGTGAGTGGATGGTTCGCGGTCGATGTTTGATAAACCATTAAAATAAGGATCAGACAATGCCTGATATCACAAGCATAACAGCTTTGTTAATTATCAATGAACTTTGCACTTTAGTAGATAATCAGTCATATACAAGTATTAGAGACCAACCTCTTCGGCTGATGGACGATTTTTAGGATCAAATGCAAGTAAGCGCTCCAGCATACGAAGAGCCAAAGGATCTATATTTGGAAATTTCTGGGATAATGGAACAGGTTGCTTTTTTCGCATGCTATTAAGATACCTTCTAGCTTTCTCATTTCGAATCTGTAAGATTAAGAATTAAGAATTTATATCTATACAAGTGGACAAGGGAGAGGCAGTTAAATCAAGCTCCAATGGTAATTATTACAATAAACTATAAGTTGTATCTTGAAAACATAATATTGGGTATATATTTTCTAGAAACAATAAAAATTCAGCATTACTCTCACTACACCACGTCACTATAGCATGCCTACTGATTTCAGAAAACTGCAGAGTAGATTTCGATAAACTAACCCTTGCAATGGACTCAGGAGGAGGAGTGCCAAGCAAATCAGTCATGATATCCAATTGGTGCACCACATTTTTCCCAGGAAACAACGGCCTACCAGTAAGCATTTCTGCAAATATGCATCCGATGCTCCAAATATCAATTCCAGGGGTATACTGCATAAGACAAGGATTTTACATTACATACACATTTCATTACATCAAGTGTAGTCAACTTCTAGTATCACAACCCAAGAAAAATATGGTGTTGAACAAAAAAAAAAAAAAAGAAACTTACTTTTGAGAAAAAAGAACCACATAGTTCAGGTGCACGGTACCACCTAGTTGCAACATAGTCCTTAGTAAAAGTATGAAAATTAAGTCAGCGTGCGGTTTAGAGAGGTAGCTAGATTGCAATTTGTAGGTTCCAACTAAAAATCTTAAAAGGAAAAACATAATTGATCAATGAAATTGATCAACATGGTCTCACATTAGAGTACTTACAGTCCAGAATATAGCAGATGGAGCATCATTAAATGAAACTCGAGCAAGTCCAAAATCACATATCTTCAGTTTGCAATCCGCATTGGTGAGAATATTTTTTGGCTTCAAATCGCGGTGAAACACATTTGCTGCAAGGAAAAACTGGAATGCATTAGTGTAATATAATAATATAACTATCTGAAAAAATGAAGGAGCCGGTTATAATGATACCTGTATGTATATATTTGAGGCCTCGAAGAAGTTGATACAAGAAAAATTGGTGGTGCTCGGGAGTAAGATCATCATTTGCCTTAATTACTTGATGTAGATCAGATTCCATCAACTCAAACACAACATAGATATCCCTAAACTCTCGGCGGGAAGGAGGAAGCATAATATGCCTAATTTCAACGATATCAGGATGTCGGAGCAAGCGCAAGAGCTTGATTTCTCTGAGGATCCTTGTGGCATCGGATACATGCTCGAAAACATCATGAATTTTCTTGATTGCAACTTTTTCAGCAGTATGAATGTCAATTGCAGAGCAGACAACACCATAACTTCCTTTTCCAATGATTTCTTGGACCTGGTATTGACTTGCCTCTCCATACTCAGTAAAAAACTCAGTTTCAGGGGAACTCTGTTTGAAACAGGAAAGCATTAAGTTATATTTTTAGAAATAAAAACGTTTAAAAGCGAACATGAATAGTAGTATAAATGAATGAAAGTAGGAGAAAATGGAATGGGAAAGTAGACAATGTATTGTTAATTAATTGATTATATGAAATGAACATAATAAAGTAACTAAACAATGTGAAAAAATTGGTACTTAATTCATTCACAGCTGCAATCCAACAAATGATTTGAGTAAAACAAGTGAACATGTGGTGAGGGGGTGTAATTGAATGAGGATGCAACACACACACACACAAATAATGGATCTAATCCAAAAACGAATAACATATATAACACAAAGAAAGAAAGAAAGAAAGAAAGAAAGAGGTACCTACCTTATTGTTGGGAGGATGATGATGATGATCCATGGAAGAGGGTGGGGGGTAGATGGGGACTTTGATATTGGAGAGAGGAGTGGTAGAAGTGGGAATATTGGCCAACTGTGATCTCAAATCTTTCACCAACACGCGTTCTTCTTTTTCATCATTATTATTATTATTATTATTATTATTCGTAGTATGCTTATTACTACTACTAGCACCAGAGCGTCTTTGAAACAAACGGCGAATTCCTTCCGCGATCGTTCCACCACCACCCATCTCTCTGTCTGTCTAATCTTCTACTAACTCACTTCTTCTACTTATTTCTTCCTTTTGACTCTCTCTCTCTCTCTCTCTCTCTCTCTCTCTCTCTCTCTATTATTATTATTATTATTATGCAATTCAATTATTTCTTTCTTTCTTTCTACCCTCTCTCCTTCCTTTTTATTTATTTACTTATTTACTACTATTGTGCTACATGCAGTTTGAGCAATGACAATGATGGTGCGTGCGTAGTAGTAGTAGTAGTAGTGGATTCAGTGGGAGAGAAAGGGAAACTTTGCGTTTCCAGTTTTTGCTTTAGACACCAAACAATCACTCACAAAGGCATAGATAGATCTTTGTATTGGTTGCTTTGTCTTTCTTTCATACTCATTAACCTATTGATTTGATCGCCATACCAATCTAATCTATTGCTTTCGTTATTTATTATTATGTTTGTTTTTCCAACTGCAATCTCCAACCTTCCTTCCTTCCTTCCTTCCTGTCCGGTCAACTCAAGGTGTACATACAAATCATACTTACTCCCTCTGTCCCAAAATAAGTGTTGCAGTTGACCATTTTGCACTATTCACATAATCTACTTTGACCTTATTTTTTTACTAATATATAAATGTAAATATTAGCATGTAAGATCTTGTTTGGTTTGTCTTGATGAATATTTTTTAGGTATACAATTTTTATAACTTTTAAAGATAAATAATTAAAATATTAACAATCAAAGTTGTACGTTGGCAAACGTAAACTGGTCAACTGCGACACTTATTTTGGGACAGAGAGAGTAATAAATAAATGAATAGAATTAGCTACGTCACGCATCAATTAATTAATATCATAATAAGTCTCATTTAAATTTGTGGTTGGTTGAGTTGAGATCACTTTATATTCATTTTATTTCAACTGTTTTTTTACTTTCCATCCGTGATCGACATAGTTGATTAATTCACGTTTACCAATACACAATTTTAATCGTTAATATTTTTAAAAATTACTAGTATAAAAGTTGTATTATTAAAAATGCTCATCGAGATCAATCAAAAAATATATTAATATTTATATTTATATATTAATATAAAAATATGGTTAAATTAGATTATGTGAATTAGTGAATAGTACACATTGATTAATTGTGTCAATTATTTTGGGACAAAAATAATAATAAAATTAATGGTTGTAATTTAAAACCGTGTGAATGTTTTACGCTAGTAGATCTGAATTCCGATCAAAGTTGACAAAATAGGTCTATGTAGTATGTGGGTTGGACATTGTAAAAATGAATACCATAAATAAAGGTTGGACTTAAATTTCTAAATAAAGGTTGGACTTGAATTTCTACATTATAAATTTTCACAGTTTCAACTTGTACTAAATCTTAACCATTAATTTTAGATTGAACAATTTTTCTATCATTGAATCTCTCTTTAAATCTTTTTTGTGAAGGGGGGATGATGAGGCTAAAAAAATTCATTGGATACATTGGGATAAAATTTGTCTTGACAAGAGTTTGGGAGGTTTGGGGGTGAAGCGAGTGCGGGAGTTTAACATTGCACTTCTAGGAAAATGGTGTTGGAGGGAGTGTACGGATGGGAGAGGATTATGGCAAAAGGTGTTGGAGTCTAAATATGGGTCTGAGGCTGGGGTGATTAAGGAGGGTGGTAGACACGCGTTTGCATGGTGGCAAGATGTAGTGAGAGTTAGGCGGGGGTCTTTCAATAATGTCACTGGGTGGTTAACGAAGTCGTTGTTTAGGGAGGTGGGGGATGGGAATACTACACTTTTTTGGGATGATCCTTGGTTGTAGGAGGGGGTGTCGCTTCGGGAGCAGTATCCGAGGCTTGCGGGCCTTTGTGTGGATGCCAAGGTGACGGTAGGGGACGTTTGTCGTCAGGGGTGGGGAGTTGGAGGTGGTGGGTGGGTGTGGCGGAGAACACTTTTTGCGTGGGAAGAGGAGTTATTGGTGGAGTGTTGTACAAACTTACAAAATATTGTTTTGCAGTCTTCTACTTCTGACAGGTGGCGCTGGCATGGCGGTTCCTCAGGTTTCTATTCGGTCAAAGAGGCTTATCAGTCGTTGACTCGACAGGATACGGTGGTAGCCCAACGTGCTCTTGTGGACCTTCCATGGCATAAAGTTGTCCCTTTGAAAGTGTCGGCGTTTGCGCGGCGTTTCTTGCACAATCGTTTACCAACAAGGGATAATTTGCTGAAAAAGGGTATTATATTAGATGGCGGTCATTTTTGTAGCCTTGGATGTGACTCTGTGGAATCTTTAGTGCATTTATTCTTTGTGTGTGACAAGACGCAACAGGTGTGGTATGGTTTACTTAAGTGGTTAGGGTTGCACTGTGCTTTTCAGGTTGAGGCCGTTGGTCATGCTCGTTAGTTTATCGAACTTCAGTTTCCTGGGTTGCGCCCTTCAAATATCTTCCAGGTGTTTTGGCTTGCGACTATTTGGTTTGTGTGGAAAGCTCGTAACGAAAGACTTTTTCAGAATCAACCCTTTCATCCTGATCGAGTGGTGGATCATATTATTTTGCAAGTTTGGTGGTGGCTAAAGGTTCGGAGTCATCCTTTTTGTTATGATTTTTGTTTGTGGTACTCTAATCCTAAGGCTTGTTTAGGATGGAGTTGTATCGGGAGGCTTTTATTGGTGTGTTTTCTTCCGTTTTGTGAGTTTGTATACATCTCTTTTGTTTAGATTGGCACACCTTGTGCTAATCTAGATGATTATAATAAATTTTTCCTTTAGTTGCTTCAAAAAAAAAAAACAATTATGATTATATATTCAATTTTATATTGCAAAACAATCTTAACTGTCTTCTTCAAATCAGACGACTCATATCAATTACTGCGTCTTTCCATAAATGTTGGATATCCTGTTTCATAAAGGTTGGCATAAAGTAAAATGTAGATACGGAGTAACTTGAATTCATATTGATTTCTATGAAAACATGTCGATTATAGGAATCCTTGTTAATTTTTTTGAATACACTATTGAAATTATCTGAAAAATTACTTTATGCTCTTAAGGATTGAGGCATAAATGGCAAAATATTAGACAATGCATCTTTAAATAATAGTATGGTGAACATTTTTAAAGAAAGACTCAATTTGTAAGATGCATTCTTTATGTAAATTTTTTTTTTATGTGCATTGTTTTGCACACATCTTGAATCTCATAGTTCAAGATTTGAGAAAGTGTATATGAAATCCTGAATGCCTCATATAGGAGATCGAGGGAGTTTAAAACCATTGATATACGTGTTGAAACTCAAGAAGTGTCAAGTGTGAGTAGTATGGGGAAGAAGTCCCACATTGAAACAATGTGTGGAGAGTTGAACATTTATAAGTGAGAGGACCCATAAACTCATTGCCTTAAGGTTTTTGGTAAGAGTGTAGTGTTCAACTAACTTATATATATATATATATATGCTCTTGGTCATCGTGTGGATGATCCCCAAGCTGCCCCCTCGATGTCCCTAACAATACGACACACACAAAATCAAATGTTCAAGGGACATAGACGAATAAATTGACATTTAATAATTTATTTTGAATTTTTTGTTAGGTCGACAATTATTTTGTTTTGCGAAATTGCATTTCATCATATATGCTCTTGGACATAGACGAATATATATATTTGTAAGGCACATTTTATCATGATGCTAGTGCTATATATAGATGTTTTATACATCATTTAGCATAGATTATGAATACATGTGATTTATTTGATATATAATAATTTATGTGATATGTAGTTTTGTTGTTCATTGACTTTTTTTCACACACATTGACTTTCTTTTTTAAATAATAATAATGATTTAAATTTAAGTTTAAGTCTTTAATAATTGGGTCAGCTTATTTGTCAAAAAAAAAAGTTGGGTCAGCTTAATTGAAAGTTCATTGGTAAATTATATTGCTCAATTGAAAGCCCATGGAACAAATGGGCCTCCACTTAAACATATTTATATGTGGCGGCCCATTAGGGCGAGGTGAGTTACAGTCCACTTGATAACTCCAAGTGTGCGTCATTTGTTTTTGAAATAAGTAAAAAGGATAATCAGGGTCCTCAAGGAGTCATTCATGAGAACTATCTTCAAATCATCAAGGGAAATATTAATTCTGCAGCTGTCACTTAATGTCGTTGCTAGAACTCCATTTCATATGAGTTGATAATTATGTAGAATATTCTTTGATATGTAGAGTCCATTAAGTAAGTTTTTGTGTGAAGTAAATGTTTTCAGAGTGTTTTGCAGTTCTAAAAATGAGCACTACTATGTGCATATTACATGGTTTAAATCATCGATCAATAGACCACATGCATCCTTGGAGTTGGATTTGGAATAAAGTTGATGAAATAATCATCTACAAAGGCGGTGGTGGAAATGGCACGTCACCTGACGAACCTACGTACAGGAAAAGACATATACGTTATGTGTAAAACAATTAGTTAGAAGAGAAGAGAACCTTGGCATCTTATCTTATCTTATTAGTTACATATGCAGTTGAATACTAGTAGATTCTCATCTCCGAAAGCTAGCAGTGTTACACATATATTACTAATTAGCATGTATGTATGTCACCGTGCAGGCTTGGAATTATAAAGTTGTTATAAAGCATGGATTTTGTTTAGTTACAGTATGTAATAACTTAATGAAAACAATTATATAATGTCAAAGAGGTTGGTGTAGTTGATAAAGAGTTGACAAATGCAAATAATAGATCTGTAAGTACTGAAGGAAAACCAATTTCAAATTGATAAATAAAAATAGTAAATACTCATATGAAATGGTTAAGTGAGGAAAAAAAGTATATGCATGAGATACTCTATAAATTACTCAATTAATTAGCTATAATAATCAACTATAGCAATATTTATTTTTAACAAGTAGTATTAAGGAAAGGGTATCCTATCCTATATATATATACAAGTGATGAGTGATGAATCTGTGTATTTTTATATATTAGAGATAACTTAATAAGTGAAAGGATAATAAATGACAAAATGAATGAAGTGAGGAGACTATACTAGTACAGAGTAGCTATAGCAAGCATGTATGGATGAATATGAATATGAGAAACGATGTTGTTTGTTACTAGTTTGTTTGTTGAAGACAACCTTTGTGATTGTTTGACTGTTTGACCCCACTCAACTCAATTCAAGAGACAACAAGTGTGTGTGTGTGGAGTGTAGTGTAGTGTACGTGTCACAGCACAGCATATGGGTCCCTCATTCCCATCTCATAGACAGATAGACACGCACTTTACTCTTTCTTCCTCCCGTTGCTCGCTCTCTCTAATCTAATCTAGTAAGAAGAGTTCTCTCAATTTTCCTATCCATCCACACTGGATCCATCCATGGACTCAACTAATTCCTTTCAATTCTCCACTACTACTACTACTACTACTGAATATCCTCCTCCACCCTTCAGTACAAGTACCCTCCAACACCAACAACATCCTCCTTATGCTGAGATGATATACAAAGCTATTGAGGCACTGAAAGAGAAAGATGGATCAAGCAAAAGAGCTATAGGAAAGTACATAGAGCATGTCTACAGACACGTTCTTCCACCACAACACCCCACCTTGTTGACACAACATCTCAACCACTTGAAATCTGCCGGCCTTCTCATCCTCGTCAAAAAATCATACAAACTACCTTCCTCACTCCCACCACCTCCAACTCTAACTAGATCTGACCACTCTGAATCACATCTCCCTTTCACTCCCTTAATCCAAAGGGGCCGTGGTCGTCCCCCTAAGCCCAAGCCCCAACTAAATATACCACCTACTACTACTACTACTTCTGTGGGACTGCAACCTGCTGCATTCAGAAGAGGCCGCGGACGTCCGCCTGGGACTTTCAGATCCAAGACGCCCGCCCGTCCTCCTAAGCCCAAATCTGTCTCTAATGGCATCAAACGACGTCCCGGCCGCCCCCCTAAAACACACTCCCAACCAACTGTCATACCTTTTGCTGCTGCTGCTCCTGCTGTTCCAGACCAGCCCACACTAACTGGTGGTGGTAGATCTACCAGGCCTAGAGGCAGGCCCAAGAAGTATGCAGATGCTGGAGGAGGAGAAGGAGCACATGTGGCTGCCCCCAAGCAGGGTCCTCCTCCCAATAATTCCTCAGGAAGGCCCGTTGGACGCCCAAAGGTGATATGATACTTTTTGCTCCTTATTAATTTCTTCTGCTTTCAACCATTGTCTTCATTTATGTGTGCTTTCACTTTATTTGACTTGCCTTATTTTGGTACTACTGTGTTCTAGTTTAGCTAGGACATGATGAGTTGGACATTTATTTTATTTCACACTTGATTAATTTAGTAAATGATTCATTATTTTAAGTAAGACTACTTAAACTTATCCACATTGACTTTTGGAAACAAACATTATTTGTCTTATAAATGGAACATAAGAAATTGTTTGAGTGATAGTAGTCAACAGGAAGCAAATAGATAAAAGAATTCTGAAAAATTAACCTCTTCAATTTTACACTATTAATCCTCCATTTATATATATATATATATATATATATAAGATATTTACATATGTGTCGAAGGTAAACGGACAACAAACTGCTAGTAAATTGCATTCTTTTTCCTTAATATATTTGAAATAGGCATAAAAGAAAACATAACAAAATTAATGTTGCATTTTGTATGGATTCTATGCCTTATGTTATACATTTGGAAGTTGACTATGAATGACAAATTTTCTTGCACACCACACATATCCTTTTTTGGTTACATAAGCAAAGGATGCTTGTTAACATTCTCCATTTATGAATATTTTTCTTATTTGCATATTCCATTGCACCATTTTAAATGAAACAGGGATCAAAAGCTGCAAAAAAGTTTGCTGATGAAGATCTAAGAAAGAAACTTGAACACTTTGTAAGTTGAAATTAACAATCTTCCATTTGATTGCTCATTATCTTTCAAGTTCAATAATGTTATATTTCATGCATCTATTGTTAAATTTTACAGCAATCAAAGATTAAGGAATCTATTGACGTGCTGAAGCCTTATTTTGATCATCAAAGTCCAGCCACTGCAGTTGCAGCAATCCAAGAGTTGGAAATGCTGACAACTTTGGACCTTAAAGCCCCGTTAAGAGATGAGACACAACAACTTCAACAATTTCCAGAACAGCCACCACAAGAACAACAGCTACCACCTCAGCAATTTCCGGAACAGCCACCACCAGAACAACAGCTACCACCTCAGCAACTGCATACACAGCAAGTGCCGCAAGCGCAGATTTTTGAACAGCAATATCTCCAGATACCATTGCAGCCACAGGTGCAGCAACTTTTTCAACCAGACACTTTCGCCCCGAGCTAGGAATATTTACATGGACCTCAATTTGGTGGAGAACCACTTGTAAAATGTAAAAGATCTGTAAAGCTAGTACTAGTAGGAAGTAGAAGCACTGATTTTATAATAATCTAATGACTGTCCTGTTGGATTTGTTTTATGCTCCTTTAGATTAATTGACCCCGGTAATAATAGTTAGAGACTAGAGTACTGGTGATCATTCTGTTGTTATTCAAGTTATATTAATTTAGACTGATGATGCTTTTATTGGTTATTTTATTCTTACAATCAATTATAGTAATAATTTTTTGAAATTTATGTGGCCCGTGTAAAAGTTATTTTAATGCTCTTATCCAATGTTATGGGCCTCTTAGATGCCACATATATAAAATACAATTGGTAAATGCATGCTCACTGCACCCAAATGCCCAATCTGTTTCCAAAATACAATTGGTGTTTATATGTGCATGTCACAATTCTAATGACATTAGATTTCATATCAAGAGTGAGATGTTTCAGATGTTGCTTAAAACGAGGCAAAGTGATACAGTATTACTTAGCAGCTGAGATGGAAAACTGAAATGTGCGAAAAAATATATTGCCTTGTTTATTTGATTCCTCTTGTTTTGAAAACAATTCTGATTTCTGATAGAAAGTGTGAAAGTGCTTTTTTTACAATCAAAAGGGCATATTTCTATTGGAAGATCTTCAAATGATTACCATTGAGAATGAGAATACAAAGGTATTTGTTCTTTTTCTCACACTGTTTACAGAAAAATACACTATTTAAAATATCTTTCAATAAAATTTGTCAAACAGAAAGATATCTTTTTATGAATGGGGGATTCTAAATAAGTAAATAACTCATGGGAGGAAAGAAGAACAACTGTCTAAATGACAATATATACTCCATATATGGTTTCACTCAAAGAGAGCCCAACACACAATATTGAATGAACATGAGAACAAACAAATTATATTGCATCTTAGGTCCAAACATGTAAGACATATACTCTACATAAAATTAATAAGGGTCTAGCTAACAAGTGTCCACTCTTTAAGCATTCTTTTTTTTTTTTTTAATTATTCAAAAAGTTAAACAGCATAATTTATAATGTGTTGATTCTACAAATTTTCATAAAAATTATATAAAAATTCACTATTTAAGGTCTTAAAAAATGCATATGAGACACTCGTTAGCATTTGCCAATTAAAAATAACACTTATAATATGTTTTCAAAAGAAGTAAATAATTTATATATTTTACTCTTTCACTTGGGTTATCAAACAAATTTTATAGCAGCACATTGAATTTGAATGTGAAGAGTTCATTGAATTTGAACCACAATATAATCCCTACAATTGTGTTTGGGAGGTGACTAGAAGTCTAGAACCACTTAATACTAAAATTTGTCTCGAATTTTAAAACTACTAGAGTAACTTCCCCTTACAACCAGAGGTTAGATAAAAAAAAAACATTTATGACATGAATGAAAAAGTTGGGCTAAAGACAAGCAGAGCGACGTTTATTTTTCTTCGAAAGACCATCAGTTATTAGTGACATGGGCAGAGATCCTAAGATGCCGAATGAATTTTCTCACCTCATTGCTTCAGACAATTAACATGCTTTTTCAGTTTGGGAGGTTGATTTTTCCTTGTTTTGGAAAGTTTATCTTTTTTAAGTTAGCTTTGCTGCTAGTTGGAGCAGAGATTATTATGCAGCGGTACTGTTACTTGCATACTTCAGCTAATATATTTTGGTTAGGGGCACTTAACTTGCAGGCTCATCAATGTTCTTTTAATCTCTGTTTAAGTTGCTGGGTTTTGTTCAGTATGGGTGATTGCATTGTATTGACATATATTGAGATTTCTTGGTGTCAATTTGAGTTGTATTGTAATTTGGGGATGTTGGGGCTAGGAGCTAGCTTGTTAGCAGCAGCTAAACATTTTATTTCTTGTAAATGTAGTCTTAAACACATCCAAAGCATATCTAATGCCTTGTGATGTGGCTCTTCTAGTTTAATAATATAACTAGTTTGAGACCCGTGCACGCACGGAGAATTTTTTGCTTAGAATTTGTTTTTGCAGTTTTTAAATATGTGAAATTATGCAAATAAATAAAATTTATAAAAAAATACTTAAATAAAAATTACAATAAAATTGTTTAATAGTAGTAAATTATATAAATAATTCCGACCCTCATTAATATTACAAATAAAAAATAGTTTTAATTTATTTTAAAATGTTTTTAAAAATTGTAACACTATGATTCAATAGCTATTTTAATATAAGCTATTTACACAAAATTTTCATTTGAAACTTATATAAGCTATTTAAATCATTGCATTATAAAAATCATTTTTAGAAAACCTAAAACAAATTATTCCTTTATTTTACTTGATAACTGAAATTTGAGATATAATATGTAGAATTTAAATAATATCAAAATATCCTGATAAATATGAGTTACAATATAAAAATGTCAAAAATTATTGTTCAATAAAGTTTCTTAAAAAAAACCTATATTATTTTATAGAAGAGATAGTAAACATATATATTAGTATTTCAATATAGCCTTTAAAAAATTTAAATTGAATAGTGAAATTTTGAATTTGTTTGAAAACAATTCTAGTAGACCATAATATATTACAATATATTTTTTTAATTGCTCTAAAACATGAAATCAATAATGACCCTGAAAAACTATTATTAGAGGCCAATAAAACATAATATTAGTTGGTAAGGGCTCGATCTCTTTAAGTATGTGGTTTAAAGTTTGATTTCTAGTTCATGCATATGGAGAAAATTCAATTTTAGATGGGAGAACTCAGCTTGTGTGTCTCACAAGTTTCTTGACAAAGATTTTACATCGTCAACTGTGATGTAAATTAAACTTTGTACTAATATCATAGTAACCAATAAAAAAGGGCATAATATCAACCGTCCCCATCCCTGTGAGCTTAACTGCGAGTTAAAAATGTTATAGTGTAAATAATCAAACAATTTTTCACATTATCTTTTAGCACAATATTAGTATTTATACACCAACAACATAGAAGTGTTTTACACATGAGTTCAATCAAACAACATCATACTCATAGTGTCGCTTTTGTAGGTTAATTAATTTCTAAAATATATACACACATATTTACATGACTTGATTTGATTGCAAATTGTTTTGATAGAATTTGATTTCACAATATAGTTTCATTTAAGCATATAATATTTTTTAATACATTTTTGTCTTGAAAGTTTTTTTGCCCACATAATAAATCATCTTTTTGGTTTATAGTAAAGTCAATATATATATATATATTCATAAATTTTTGCACATTTTTATAACAATTTAAAAGTTCACTCTACATAGTAAAAAAAAAAATTCACACCATAGAAAATAGGAAAATGCTATGTATAGCTGGAAAAAAAATTCACCAAATCTTCACGATCAGTGTAAATGTGTAATTGTCTCCATAAATCACTACCTACATGTGTTTTCTTGTGGGCCAATTTATTTTAGATTTTATGAAACTAATTTTTATATTGTACCACATTCGTTCCTATTTATAAAAGAAAAATGAGCTTTTTAGATTCTTAGAAAATTTAATGCATCTAGTCATTAAATAGACAAAATACATTAATCTTATAAATAGGAATGAAGGTGGTATTATTTTATTGGTACATTTTGTTAAAAAGATAATTATTAAAGAATTTTTATATTTTGTACTTATAAAAAAAATGAATTTTTTTATATAAACTTCAAATGAAGCTATTTTAAATAGATTTTTTATAAAAATCATTTACAAAAAAGGAAAATATAATTCATTTTAATTAAAATCTCTAACATGAATAAGATTTTATATGACCATAATATCTTCTCATTCAATTATATCACATTAAATTAATTTGTATTATAATTTATATTTATATTGTATGTGTAATTTATTTGTAAATGTATTATAATAATTTTAATCAGACTAATTTTAAACTGTATATTTTTTGGTCCGATAATTTTAAACTGTGTTATTGAATATAGATATTAAATAATTTAATTAAATAAATAATTACAATTTTCATTAAAATTAATCTGAACAATTATACAATATATGATTACTAAGAACATGGAATTGTATTATTAGGCAAAATAAAATAAAATAAGAATATAAGAATAAAAGTAATAATAAAAATAAAATTGAATGATTTCAGAAATTGTGCGGTTAAAATGAAATCATAATAATAAAATGAAGATAAATGGTTTTAGTAATCATAAGAAAAAAGTAATATAATATAAATAATAATAATAATAATCATAATAATAATAATAATAATGATAAAAATAAAATGAAAAGGTGGAGTGGTGATAGTATGACACGTGGTAATTGACATATGAGGAAAGCATAAGAATGATTTTACATTTAATATGATCATAATTACACCAATTGTAATTGTAAATAGTATAGATTTTTTTTGCCTTTTCAAAAAAAAAAAAACAAGCAGAGCGACGTCCACTAACTCATATGAGTCCTTGACCTATTCAAACTCATTTATTTTGTTATTTATTGCTTTTCTGTATTTAATATACCATGATTCATGTGTTCTATATTTTGTTTGCTACTAGTATTTTAAATTGGAAAATGATAAACATTGCCCAATAATTAAAGAATTAAAAATAATAAAAAAGTTCTCAAAATTTGCATATTCTAATTTTCTAAAACAATAATATAATTTTTAATACAAATATTACTTTTTTAGTAATCTTAACTAGCATCATTAAGACATCAGTTGCCTTTAAAACACTAGTTAACAAGACTTTTTTTTTTAATTTTAATTCAACTTTCATGTGTTTGGCTTTATTTTATGTAAAATGGAAACATAATTACCCAACAAAAAAGTGTGAACCAACTGAGTCTGTCTTGTGAGCGTAGTGACTCGTGACATCTCTGGCAAGCCAAATATACATACCAGCTGCTCTATTAGAAGAGTGCAACTGCTCAGGATTTTAAATATTTTCAAGCATTAATAAAATAATTATTATTGATTTTGCAACAAATTAAAATGCAAAAAAAATAGTGGTATTCAAATACTAGTAGTTACTAATTATACTATTTTATTACTTTGTTTAATTTGTATAGAACACACTTTAAAGTTTTAGAATCAACCTGGTGATTTTTTTAATAGATAAAAGATACTCTCTCTGTAACTTTTAAAGTGATACAGTATATATTTTGATATGACTCACATTATTGGTCAATTAAAAAGTAGCAAAAAATGTTGAATATTATAAATCATACTGTGACATCACATATAGTGTCTTCAATACAATGGCCTTTTTTCTTTCTTCTCTTTTCCCACTCAAGTCATTGATTTCTCCTCAGAAATAAATATAGAAGATAAGTTAGTGTTTGTCAACAAATAATAAAAGAAGGATAAGTTAGTGCACTTTTTGGTGCCCTTTGCTGGCGGCCTTGTTCTCTGAAATCTTATCTCCTTCACCTATCCTCTTCTCTTTCATTTTTTTTATAAGACAAAATTATAAGTTATTAAAAATTCACACATATAAAATGACGGGATTGAAGTTCGAATTTCAACTATAAATATTCGGTTTAATAATTTTGATATTTTTTGTCAGTTAAACTACAACTTCTAAACTATATATATTATTTAAGCTAGTCGAATATTTACTTATGCATGTTTAAGCCACATGCTTTTGCTTGTATATAGTAGTCATGCAAACACAAACAGTGATTAACAGTTAAAGCCATTCCATTAAAAAGAAAGTACTAGCTATATAGTCCAATTTGCTTCACAAAAAAAAGTACATAGTCCAATAAACATAAAAGAAATTTCTTGACCAAATATACAGTAAGTTTTGTCCTTGTTTGTGTGTTTATATATTGAAAATTTTGATAAAAAGTTTAATTTGTTAAATTTAAAAAATGAATGTCACAATCAAGAACAAGAATAAAAAACTACTAGTATTAGTATTATAAGAGCATCTCTAATGGTAGGTGCTTATCAAGTAGTACTTAATAAGAACCGGTACCTATTAAGTATCACCATTGGATTAAGTTTCATGGTGCTTAATAGGTCCCACATGCTTTAATATAATAAAATAAATAATTATAACATAGTAAATAATAATTAGTTATTAAATTAAATGATATATAGTCATTGGTGGGACCCCTTAAGAACTTTTTATAGAAGTGTTGGATTGAAGGATGTGAGTGCTTATTAGGTACTATCATTAAAAAATTATAAATAAGTGATGTGTACAAGTGAGACTCTATAAGTACTCTAAAATGAGATTCTCCATTGGAGATGGTCCAAGATTACTGTAACATTAAAAACTACTAGTAAGTAAATACCTATTATAATTTAACGTATACTTTATATTTATGAGGAACTAATATTATTTTCTTAGTTTCCGTAATTTAACAAAGAGAGTCTTATATTCAAATATGGGAAAGAAAATATTTACAAGTATTATGAAATTTTTAAATCTATCAGTTTTTTGTGCACCACCATCTTGAGAAAAGAAGCAATTATGATACCGTTATCCGCGAGCAACATCAAAGTCAAATCATTTAAAACTACGGAGTATACTCTTTAAATAAATCCTCCTCTATAAACAAAAAACAAAAAAATTGTATCAAACAAAAAATTTGATACTCCACATCAAGTCCATGAAAATGTAAGAGAAAAAAATCATTTTTTTTTATCCTAAAATATAAGAGAAAAACCACAAATTTTTATATTTCCAAAAAAAGTTCACTCTCTCTTACCTTTTTCATAATCAATAACCAATAAAAATTGTTTATGCATCATTTTATTCAAACTTTTTTTTTAATAAACTTGATTTTAATTTTTTTCTCTTACAATTTAAACGGAGGGAGTACTACTAAATTGAAGAGGCTAGCATGAAGGATAAATCGAAACTAATTTGTTATTTTTAATTGGTTGTGGTCCTAGAGATATATACTAGAGTGAGTGCATTAAAGTAAAGAGTTATTGGTGAAATGGTATTGAAAAGATGAGCAAAAAGGTAGTGTAGTACTCTCTATTATAGGTTGAGATTGAGATGAGGGGGGGTGGTTTGCACATGCAATGAAAGTATGAAAGTGTGAGAGTTGAGTGAGTTTTTATTGCTACTTCCACTCTAAAGTTGTTTGTCCTCTACTTACTTAGAATCACTAAGGACAAAGATTGGGTTTTCTTGATATAGCAAAAGGTAAAACCTCAAAGGGACCATTTTATTATTTCCAACTTGTTCATTCTTTAGAGAAGTTCACCACAAGCACTCAACCAAAACCCAAACTCAAACTCAAACTCAAACTCAAACTCAAACCCATCTTCTCTAATCAATCAATCAATTGAGTTTGCAAAAAGAACAAGAAAGAGAAACCATTTTGGTTCTTCTTTGTTGTGGTTGGTTTCCCACCATCAAGTTCACTTTTTTTATTTATTAAAGAAAAAAAGATGAAATGTTGATGATGTCTGTCTCCCCTGAGTCATTGGTGTGGCTGTGGCCCCTACAATCCTCCCACTTGCTTCCTTCTTTGCTGTCTTCTTAGCTTCTCCTTAGCTGCCCTCCTTCTTCCCTTTTAATTTTATGTTGTCTCTCTCATTTTTGTCACTCTTTCTTCCCTTCTTTCTCCTACACACACACATATACATACATATATATAGCTCCTCACCCACTCATTCTTTCTTCTTCTTTTTCTGTTTCCTAAAAGTGTGATTTTTTCTTCTCTCAACAAAACCTTGATTCTATTTCTGTGTCTGCTGATTAGGATACTAATTGTTTCATTTCATTTCAATTCAACTCAACTATCCATGTCACCTTGTTGATTCCCAAACGTGTAAAGTTTGTGCTTTTCTATTTGATTCCATTGTTTTGGTTTTTTGGTTTAGGAGGAGAGGAGCTTTTTGCCAAAAACAGGTTCTTCACATCAATACTATTATTGTTCTGAGACTGAGATTCATGCTTGGTCTAAGAACACTATGGAGAGGTCTACACTCCTTTGACATTCAGTACTTTAATAAGGTGAAAAGATATGAAGAACATTCTTAAGAAGCTTCATATAATGTCTAATAATCAATCAGAAGATGCACAGTCAGAAAGGAGCAACAAGTCAAATGATGGTTCATCATCATCTCCTACTACCCGAAAGAAGCTTTCAAATTGGTTGCATTCAGTTTCTTCTAATAGGCAGACTCCCAGTAGTCCTCCATCTCCAAACCTGGCAAGAGGAGAAAGATTGGAGCTATCTGATTCAGTGACTTTTGGTGGTGGTTTGGATATGGTGGTTTGTGATTCGACGATGAAGCCCGATGATTCGGGGTCTAGCAGTTCAAGGGATCCTGAAGTGGAAGAAGAATATCAGATTCAACTTGCTTTAGAGCTGAGTGCAAAGGAGGATCCTGAGGCTGTGCAGATAGAAGCCGTTAAGCAGATCAGTTTGGGATCTTGTGATCCTGATAATACACCAGCTGAAGTTGTTGCATACCGATACTGGGTAAGTCAATTCATTTTATTAGTCCGTTGACTTACAATTTACAGGGTTAAATGAAGTCACATTCTTGTCTTGTTGTTATGCTTGTGATGTGATGGTGGTGCCACAACAAAAGAATTATTATTATGTACTCACTATTGCAACTAGAGATGTACAAGGCTTGCAAAATTTTGAAAAGAATTATTATGATGTAGAGATGATGGGGCTTAATTTGCATAATCTGAATCATGGAGAGTTATAATTAAGTATTAAGATCTCGGGGCTTCAGTCATTTATAAATTGAAAAGGGATGCTTAAGTTGCAGCTGAGTTGCGCTGAACACTTGCGTTGTAGGATTATATTTATATGACATGTTTCCTGATGTTAAGATGATGTAGAATTGTGAAACTTAGTTGACATTTTGGCATGAAATTATGGGAAAATATCATCAAAGTAAGGTTGCGTTTAATTAGTTGGATCAACATGTGCTTCGTTTTTACATGTTAGGTCTTTCGTTAAGAGGTTAAAGTTGAAGATCATATCATTCCATAAGTCTTAATTTTTAAGTAATTTGGTTCCATCTTACGAAATAAATAGGAAACTAGAGAGAGAGAGAGAGAGAGTGAGTGAGAGAGAGCGAGAGCGAGAGGTCCATAGGATTGGAGTGGATGAAATGCAAGGATCATTTAGATGCAATTTGTGATAGAAATGTATGACCCAAGCCAAGGAAAATCATTACAGCACAACTACTAAATCTGCAACGTTAAGAATGTTATGATGGATAACTGGACATACAAAGCATGATATATTTAGGAACAAAAGCATTAGAGACAAAGTTGGGGTAGCAGTAGCACTTATTTGAAAAAATGGCTGGTTTTTGCCTTAGGTGGTTTCGGTATGGGTGGAGAATCCTAGTAGAAGTCCCAGTAATGAAGTTAGATCAAATGGAAGACAGTCCAATAATAAGAAATAGAAAGAGACCAAGGAAACTCATAGGGAAAACCTTTAAGAAGAATTTAGATTAAATGGTTTATCATCAAATAAGGTTTACAATGTGGCAATGTGATGTTGTTTGATTGATGTAGCTGACCTTATCTAGTGCGAAAGGCTTTTGTTATCATGTTTTAAATTTTAGGCCTTCATTCATCTCCTTAAATGTAGTTTTACATCAAGAGTTCGGGTAAGATTTTGTGACTGCTTTGATAAAATGACAAGTATCGTATTCTTTCAGAAAATGAATCTCAACTGTTCATTTTTGAATTTGATTTAGTCAGAAGACATATTTAACTTCTAATCTTCAACTATTTGGTCATACATATTGTTAGATTATGATGTAACTATATTTTGTTGGCTGGTTTCCTCAAATTCTATAGTTTCTTAAGATTATTACTTGAAATGGTCTTTTAACCTTGTTACAAGATATATGGTTATGTGTTTGTCGTCTTGGTTTTCCCCTTCATGGAAATAACAACAACAATCGAAGTTTTTCCCACTAGATGATGTCGGCTGTATAGATCAAACATTGTCATAATGTTTGTCACGAATCAACAAGTCTTATAGGTGTGGTTAAAATGTTTCTAAGCTTAAGTAATGCTTTTATTGAACAGTGTTGGAATAAAATGACTTGTTTATGTGACATGGTTACATAGTTCTAGTTTGTCCTACTGTATATTTTTTTCTAACTTATCTCATATCGTAGACTTACACATGGTTCATCACAGAATTACAATGCTCTTGGTTATGATGACAAGATCTCAGATGGTTTCTATGATCTGTATGGTGCTTTAACTGAGTCAACCTCAACAAGAATGCCTTCTCTGGTAGATCTGCAAGGAACACCAACTGGAAATGATGTAAAATGGGAAGCAGTCTTGGTAAATAGGGTTGCCGATTCCAATTTGTTGAAACTTGAGCAAAAGGCCTTGGAGCTTGCAGTGAAGTCAAGAGAAGATTTTGAAATAGTTGTAGATAGAAATTTGGTGCACAAGCTTGCAATACTAGTGGCTGAATATATGGGTGGATCGGTTGAAGATCCTGAAAGCATGTTAAGAGCATGGAGGAGTCTTAGTTACAGTCTAAAAGCAACCCTTGGTAGCATGGTTTTGCCACTTGGATCATTGACCATCGGATTGGCTCGGCATCGTGCATTGTTATTTAAGGTACTTGCAGTGCCATATTTTTTGTTTTCTTTCTTTCTGGTTTGCATTTTTTATTCATAATGATCTCATCCACCAGTTGATATTAGCATCTAATACAAACTTGGTTATTAAATTTATATTCTAATAGAAGTCTTGGACAATATCATATAGCAATCATGACCACTATATGCTACGAGGTTTTTGTCATCCACTTTCAGAAAAAACTTCCATGATTCTTTTAATAACATTATATTTCTATGTAGGTATTAGCTGATAGTTTGGGCATCCCTTGTCGGTTGGTGAAAGGAATGCAATATACAGGTTCAGATGATGTGGCAATGAACTTTGTCAAGATTGATGAGGGAAGGTAAGTCTGTTAAAGTTGTATCTTGGTGGTATAGGCAAGTAGATAAATTATTTTGTTAATGACTTAGGGTGCGTTTGTTTGAGATTAAAATAAAATAGATTTTTTTTAAAAAATCTATTTTTAAAAAATAGATTTATTTTGTAGAGATTTTGAAAAAAATCTAAAGTTGTTTTGTGTTTGTTTACAATTATAAAAATCATTTTTGAGAACAAACATATGGTTCATGTTGTTTAAAAAAATAGATTTTGAAAAAAGCTATTCAAAATAGCTTTTCATTTTAAAGGAAAAAATGATTTTTTTTAAAAAATCTGAAACAAACACAAGTAAAATAGAAAAAATGATTTTTTTATGAAAAAAATAGATTTTTTTGAAAAAAAAGCTTAAACAAACGCACCCTTAAATGTATAGTTCTCTTCTCATGGACACTGAAGCAAAAAATTTATGCATATATCAATGACCTTACTTGATATTTCAGGGAGTACATTGTTGACCTCATGGCAGCTCCTGGAACTCTTATTCCATCTGATGCAATTGGATCACATATTGAGTATGACGACTCTTCTTTTGTAGCCAGTCCTTCATCAAGAGACCTTGATTCGTCTCACATTACATCGTTCAGCACCGCGGTTGGAAGTTCATCCGAAGAAGCATCAGAGTTTGGGACTTTTGATAAAGGAAACAGATACAAACATTTTGCCTATGCAGAGAAGGAATCTGATGTAAGTAGCCCTCCTACTGGCAAGGAAGAATTAAAGAAACCATTAAACGAATTCAAAAATATACCTAACGTAGAAAAGATCAAGGCGAGGGAATCTGTTAGCAGACCTAATAATTATCCATATACGCACGGAAGATCTCCTTCCTGGACAGAAGGGATCAGCTCCCCTGCAGCACACAGAATGAAAGTCAAAGATGTTTCCCAATATATGATTGATGCTGCCAAGGAAAACCCTAACTTGGCTCAAAAACTTCATGATGTTTTACTCGAAAGTGGCGTTGTTGCTCCTCCAAACTTGTTTTCTGAAATTTATCATGACCAGTTAGGTTCCCAAAATGAGACCAATCCTCCAACTGAAGAAAAAGATGAATATAAACAGGGAAGTGCGCAGAAAGAAGCTAAGGTTGGTGATAATTTAGGTCCTCCTCGATTTTTGCCTCCGTTGCCTCCCAATCGAATTCATCCCAAAGCAAGTCCTAGCAATCAGATGGAGCATTCTAAGCCTATAGAAGGTTTGGGAATTGGCCTTTCGCTTGATACAAAAGAAGATTCTGGACTGCACACACATTCCGAAGTAGAGACAACACAAGTAAAGTATGGGAAAAATGTCCCGGTTGCTGCTGCTGCAGCAGCTGCGGCTGCTGTTGTTGCATCTTCTATGGTAGTTGCTGTGACAAAGTCAAGCACTGACTCAAATTTTGAGATTCCTGTTGCAGCAGCTGCTACTGCTACTGCTGCAGCTGTTGTAGCAACCACTGCTGCTGTCAATAAACAGTATGATCAGGGGAATCGAAGTGACGGAGATACAGATGGTTCTGGTAATGAACCAAAAGGTAGTGGTGATGGAGAGAATAACACTTTAGGAGCAAACTCAGAAGGCGAGCGAAAATCTGATAGATCAGTAGGTAATGATAGTACAAAATCTGATTCTGCACTAGATGATGTTGCCGAGTATGACATTCCATGGGAGGAAATCACGATGGGTGAGCGTATTGGACTTGGTATGAACTTCACATTTCTATAAGAATTGTAATATTATTGTACTATGGTGCTACATTGTATATGAGCACTTGTTTTTTATCCGATGCTATGTAGAAAAATTAATAACAACTGTGTTCGGTGTCTAGGATCTTATGGAGAAGTGTACCGTGGTGAATGGCATGGAACTGTGAGTTTCTTTACTTCATAAACCTAATTAATTTTGATATTTATCATCCTTCATAAATGAGTTGTGCATCTTTCTTTTATTTGTTTAGTTTCTACGTGAAATGTTAACTGTAAAGCCTTCATTTCTGCAGTTGCACCTTTGTTCATGCAAGTAAAAATATGCGAAAAAATTATAAAATATACTTTGTTATCTGAATGTGTTCTAATTATTCTTACAATTGAGGTTCATTTTAGCCTGCACAAAATATTCATCAGTTGTATTCTCGTATTTAGTGCTGCCTCAGCCTTCAGTTAACCGTGTTTCGTTTATTTCACTTGTACTCTTAGGTCAATTTCATATTAATTATCCTGTAAATAACAGATTTTAATATATCTATTTAAAGCATGTTTCTGCTTTTTGATTGGTAGGAAGTTGCAGTAAAGAGGTTTCTACTTCAAGATATCTCTGGAGAGTCACTTGAAGAATTCAAAAGTGAGGTACAAGCCGCCTCAACTTCCCCACAGTTTTCTTCTTTTACATTTATACTCCCAGTTATTTATTGAAATTGATTCCGTTGAGAACAAAAAATTTCAGCCGGGTAAGAAGACCAATGTTGGCTTTAACTCTTTTATAAGATATAAGTGCTTATTTCGTTTATGATAAATTGCAATAGGTCCAAATAATGAGGAGACTGAGGCATCCAAATGTTGTTCTCTTCATGGGAGCTATAACTCGACCTCCAAATCTTTCAATCGTTACTGAATTTCTTCCTAGGTAACTTGCAATCCTTCATTTGCAGCTTCTGGAAGTTGATATTTGCTAGTACGTGCTAAATGGTGTATTTAATGAAATAGACAAATAGTTGTGAATTTTTTGTTGTGACCTGACAAACTTGTTCAAAATGAACCGTTTACATGTTCTTGATTGAACTTCAACTGTTTAAGCTCACTAGATTAATAAAAAAAAGTCAGAGGTATTGTCATGTACCAGAGAATTAAATGGAATAGAAAGAACAATTAAATTAAGAAAATAAGAATGAATAGGATATAATCTCTCCTCCGAGGGTTTCCCCTTCACAATAGAGTCACTACTCTATTCACATTCAAACAATGCCTCTCTAACTCCATAATTCCCCCTATTTATACAAAGACTTGTCTAACTAAACAAGTAACTAACTAACTTCCTTCCTAACAAATTCTCCCCATTCTTCAAAAAAATTCTCCCCATTCTAACACCTAACAGGTATATTTACTATTTTTCTTTTTGGTTAATAAATTTGTTGGAGGACATTTTGCATTATTATTTGACTCTATGAATACTGAGATGTAGATAATCATTTTTGCAGAGGGAGTTTGTATAGGTTAATTCACCGACCTAACAATCAATTAGATGAGCGAAGGCGTTTGAGGATGGCCCTGGATGCTGTAGGGGTTTTGTTGTCTTTTAATCAATGAAGCTTCTTCATTTAATAAATAATAATAACCAGTGAATCTATTTTGACTTTACAGGCTCGAGGAATGAACTATTTGCACAACAGCACTCCAGTGATAGTGCACCGTGATTTGAAGTCCCCAAACCTTCTTGTTGACAAAAACTGGGTTGTAAAGGTGCTCATTGAGCTGACTCGTTATTCAGTTATGATAGCAAATATGCATGGTGATTATACTATTTGACTTGATCATGTGATATATATTTTTTTTTACTGTCGAATAGGTATGTGATTTCGGCTTGTCTCGAATGAAGTATAGTACATTCCTTTCTTCTAGATCAACTGCGGGAACAGTAAGCTATCATAATTTTTATTCCTTATTAATCTGTCCCTTTCAATTTTTTCATTCACCCCTTTATCCTCCTCCTTATTGAATGTTAGTTACTTAGTTATGTATAATATGTTTTTTAGGCCGAATGGATGGCTCCAGAAGTGTTGAGAAATGAACTTTCAGATGAAAAGTAAGCTTGCTATCTTTTCTTCTTTTTTTGTATTTTTTAAATGAATGAATGATCAACACATTGTGCAATTCATTTTCTTTTCTAGGTGTGATGTTTTTAGCTACGGGGTCATATTATGGGAGCTCTCTACTCTGCGGCAACCCTGGGGAGGAATGAATCCCATGCAAGTTGTTGGTGCTGTCGGTTTCCAGCATCGCCGTCTGGACATTCCAGATGACGTCGACCCTGCCATTGCAGATATTATTAGACGATGTTGGCAGACGTAAGTGTAATCATTTTCAATTATTTCATTTTTCTTCCATTTTGAACTAATTTATGATTCAAATGTTTCCTTTCAATTCAAATAGATGCAGAACATTTTAATATTTATATGGTCTTTTTGATAAGCTATACACATGCTTTTCTTTTAGTGCATGTAATGTAACTACAATACAATGTGACTAGATATGCTATTTTTTGCATTATAGAGATCCAAAATTGAGGCCCACTTTTGCTGAAATCATGGCGTTACTGAAGCCATTGCAGAAGCCAATTACTGGTTCTCAAGCGCATAGAGCAAGTGCTCACAACACATCTTCATCACGAGTTGCTGAAAATCCTGCAGCATGAGACAATTATACAGCTAACGAAACTTTTCATTTTACTGCTAAAAAAAGTGAGGGCAATTTGTAATTAGTTTCCGTTACTGATTGGTTCAAGACCATCAGCTAACGTTCATTCTTATTCAAGGTTTTCACGCCTTTCTTTTTCCTTTTTCTCCGTAAGTTTCCTTTCTCTTTTGTAATCTACAACTCAGCCATTGTTAGGTTGTTCCGTTCCGTTTGTACAAAATTCTTTTACAAAATTGTTGTAAGCAGCATCTAAATTTTGTTGTCCATAAATAGTTCTGAAAAGTTGCAGTTGTAACTTCAACAGATGAAAGGATTAAATGTAAGTAAAAATTGTTTGCTGGGCTATTCTTTTGCGCTTTATTTATTTCCTTTCTTTTTTGTATTGTGTTTTTTGTGCGTATGGGAAGAATGTAATGGACTTGAATTAGTTATTGTTGAAGTTGTATTGGAGTCCCACATTGTTCCGATTCTTTGAGTTAGTTTTTGAGAATGAGATCGAAATTCTTTTAACTTGAATCACATGTATCTAATGCTAAGTGCTAACATTATTGGTAGAAATATAGATAGATGGATTCCATAAGCTTTTGGGTCTCTTATTATTCACATATGTAGTGTGAAGAGAAATGTGTCCTACTTGTATTTGGATCTTCTCCTGTCCTTCGGCCTCCATAGTAGAAATATACAGTTTGGAGTTTCAATAAAACCACATTGCCAATGTGATATTGTCAAAGTCACTTCAATTTCAAAGATGTACATTTTGAAATTAATAATTTATATGTAGTAACTACTCCTGATTGCATCAACTTTGACATGTGCAACAAAAGGCTAAAAGATGGAAGCAATAAGTGGATGCCATCAAAATAAAGATAAGGTGGGGACTAGCCCCTCATTGAAGCCAATAAGTTGTAAGATATTTCTTTTTGCCCTTTGTATCTAAACCAAACTTATTATCATCATCATCATTATTATTATTATGCTAATGAACATGGCTACTATCTTTGGTTCACCAATTTTCTCGCCCCCACTTACCAGAACCAGTCATCACATTGCTTCTTCATCACAAACACCTCCACCACAACAACCTCAGCCCTCAGGTTCGTCTCCACAGTCAACAACAAATTTGAATGAAGATCAGACAGTACAAGTATCTGCTGCAAAAGCACAGCAACAGAATCCCATTAAACCAGTAGTTTCATCAACTAAGGTTGATTCCACAGATTGGATAGCCACTTCCTTGACCAGACGGTTCGGCCTTGGAGCTGGTCTTGCATGGGTTGGTTTTCTTGCATTTGGTGTTGTCTCAGAACAAATTAAGACTCGCCTAGAGGTTTCTCAGCAAGAGGCTAATACAAGGTCTTCTCTCTTTTCCAAATTTGTTGTTACTAAAAAGATTTTATGAATGGTTAAATATTACTAGTTAGTGATGACTGATAATTAATGATATTTTTGTATATATTGATAGGAATGTTAATGTTGAGGAGGAGAAAGAGGTGATTCTGCCTAACGGCATAAGGTTAATTATTTCACATTCAAATGAAAAGATTTGAAAACTATATATACTAGTACAAAAGTGTATACATGCCTCATTTTTTTATCACACAATCTCTACAGATATTATGAATTGAAAATTGGCGGTGGGGATTCGCCAAGGCGGGGTGATTTGATTGTGATTGATATTATGGGAAAAGTTGAAAGCACAGGAGAAGTGTTTGTGAACACATTTGAAGGGGAGAAGAAATCATTGGCACTAGTAATGGGGTCAAGGCCATATAGTAAAGGATTATGTGAAGGGATAGAATATGTACTAAAAACAATGAAGGCTGGAGGGAAGAGGAAAGTAATAGTGCCTCCTGAATTGGGATTTAGAGAGAATGGTGCTGATTTAGGTTCTGGTGTACAAATTCCTCCACTTGCAACACTTGAATACATTGTACAGGTTGATAGAGTCTCCATTGCACCAGCTTAATTAATTGATAATTTTGATCAAATGTAATGTAATGCATTGCAGGGTGCTTTGGATTTATCATATACTACTACTACTACTAATCAAATATTATTCATTTCTTATCATGTCATCATTTTCTATGGATGAAGTGAAAATAGTATACTATGAAGAATACGTGCATTCCTTAAATTAACTTGCTACATTAATTTCATGTGATTATATTACTTGCTTGATACACTTTAAATTATCAGCACTTGATGTTGAAAATAACTACTAGATTTCATACGAGAGGGTTAAAAAAAAAAATATCAGCATCATGTGCATATAATTAATATCAACGGTTATTGTTACTCAATTTAGATTTTTCAATTCAAAAAAGTCTTTTGTGTGTTTTATTGTTTCAACAATTCATCATTTATTGTTAATTTCTTGTAAAAATTACTACATATAACCGTTTTTAATGGTAATAAAAGTCCCTAATAAAATCATATAATATAATTTATGCTTTGCTTGAAAGGAGACAAAAGGAATGGGTATATTATGAGCTGTATGTAATGTATTGTTGAAAGAAGAACAAAAAAAACTATGAGCTGTATGTGTTGTTTTGTGTAACACACACCATCATTTCTTTTTTAATTAATTGTCTTATTTGCGTTGAATAAAAAATATATTTATCTCTCCTCATGAATTTAGCTTAATTGATAAAAGATATTGCACATTTGTGCAGAGATCGTAGTTCGAACCCAGTATACCTACTTATTCATCTATAAAAGGTGAATTTATAACGGCTAAACAGACTGAATAAAATAAAATAAATCCTTATCCATCCATCCGCTCCCTGAATTGAATATTGAGTTACTACTTAATAGTGGTAGGTGGAAGCAATTAGGAAAGAGCAAATGCAATGCAAGTGAGTTTAATTTGTGTGCATTAATTAATTAATGAATAATATATCCATTAAATTAAAACGACTGGTGGTATGGTGATGTACGTAGCGTAGGGGCTGTCTATCGTCTTCCAATCTCAGCCGCAGAAGCAAACCCAACTTGTAAATAAATACCAGTACTAGTATTCTCCTTCTTCTTCTTCTTCCTTTTGTTTCTCTTCAAATTATATTCTTTCTATATACTAATTAATAATAATAACAAACTGAAAGTGGAAAGCTGTAAAGAATACATACAATAATAATAACAATATCAATATGGGCACTGTGATTGACTCCCATTTCTTAGCGCTCACTGCCATAGTCACCGTAAGTAATCAATTCTTCACTATATTATTTATTATTAGATTCACTTTCATCTCTCAATTCCAATTGTTCGTTCTTTCTGTTTTCAGATTGCATATCAGCTTCTTTTTTTCATCATCACTGCACTTCTTAAGTTCGACAAGGTCACTGATTTTGCCGGTAACTCTACTATCTTCTTCTTCATCTTCTTCTAACTATGCTATGCTATGCATCATTCATTCATTCATTCATTCATTCTCTTTTTAGGAAGTACAAATTTCGTCATTATCGCTATATTGACCTTGCTGCTCAAAGGCTCTTGGCATTTTCGACAGGTAATAACATCCATCCATCCATCACTTTGCATTTTCCAATCATCAATATTAATATTATTATTAATCATTCTTTCATTTCAGATAATCCTCACTCTCTTTGTTGTATTATGGGGTCTTCGCCTTGGTTTCTTTCTTTTGCTCAGGTACCTACTCACTCACTCACTCACTCACTGCCTCTCCTCTATTATAAAACTGAAACAAACAATTCACAAATTTGTGACTCCAACCCAATTAATTACTAGCATGCTAGCTTTTTTATATTATTATTATTGTATGCTCCCTGCATCCATCATCCTTGATTCAACATGCATGTTTCTTTTCTCAACAACATATTTCATGTTCAATCAAGGACACCTATCATTAATTCATATCATCATACCAAGCCACCATCCATATGTTTATTTATACTGATAGATTCACTTTGTCAATGTCTTCTGCTTCATTTTATTTCATTTCTGAATGAATGAATACACTTATCAGGATTTTACAATGGGGAGAGGATAGGCGCTTTGATCAAATGCGCAACAATTTGGCTAAATTGTCCATCTTCTGGACATTTCAGGTTTCTTACTTACAATTTTCTTATCTTTTGTTTAAGATTTAGTGTGCTTTTCTTGTACATTATTTAATTCTGTTTTTTTTTTTTTGCAGGCTGTCTGGGTTTGGGCCGTGAGTTTACCTGTTACAGTGGTTAATGCAAGCGATGGTAATCCTTTTCTACAGGCTGTTGATTTAATAGGGTGGCTTATGTGGGCTGTCGGTTTTATGATTGAAGGTACTGCAGATCAACAAAAATTAAATTTCAAAAAGTCCTCAGAGAATAGAGGGAAGTGGTGCAATGTTGGACTTTGGAAATATTCTCGCCACCCTAACTATTTTGGCGAGGTTAGTAATTGTTATTACTTTCAGATTAATGTATTTTAAATTGATGCAGCAGATGAATGTGCCATTCTTTGTGATTCTATATTTCTGCTTATTTGGTCCCTAAAAATTCTTTTGTTATTGTTAAGTATACTGTTGCCTTGTAGACTATACCTTATAGTGTTATTCTTATTGTGATTACAATTTCTTTCTGGTGGGTTATAGTTTATATTTTTCTCTTTGCTTGAGCAAATATCCATAATATTGAAGTGAAAAAGTGTTTACTGTTTTTACTGTTTAGCACAACAGTTGAGACAGGTATCACCCAGGGGATTGTTGTTGAGTAACCTCTTTTCTTAGGGGTTAGAAAAACTCTTGCAGTCGGTTCTTTAGAAATAAAATAATATTAACATGTATGTTAATGGATTCCTTTGTACAGTTCTGAAGCATTTGAAATCTATTTTACATAGAAACTATCTGGACAAACCACGGATTGTATGACCTGCTTCATTGTGTAGTAGTTTCTTTCGAAATGTGCACATGGTTCGAGTGAAATGCATGAATGAGCTATTGTGTTTATGTTGCTGAGTCTGATTTATTTATTTTAATAGAAAATGCTAGTGTTATGTTTAGAACACTCAACGTCGTAACTCCCCCACCTCAACCACCAAGTCAACTTTATATCCCCCTTGCTGTCTCATTTTTAGGATAACACGAAGTGATTATATTTTCTCTTCTTGGTGATTGGCTAATGGTTGGTATAAGAGGTGTTTCAATTTTCTAATACATTTCTTATTGTATTTAAGAAATTGTGTAAAATATTAATCAAACTTCATGAATGCTTAACTCAGATATTACTTTGGTGGGGAATTTTTGTGGCATCTACACCTATATTGAACAAGGCTGAATGGCTGGTAATCATTGGACCAATCTTTCTCACATTGCTTCTTCTTTTCATCAGTGGCATTCCACTGCTCGAGGTTTGCTTCTTACCTCTGGTTTGGTCAAAATTGTGATGCAATTTTATCGCTTTTCTGATGATGTATTGCATAATGGAGGCAGGAATCAGCAGATAAGAAGTTTGGCAACGTGGATGGATATAGAGTTTACAAACAAAGAACCAGGTAAGTTTACCTCCATGTTATTACATGTTTCAGCGTATATATCATTGAGGAGAAACAACTAAGCCAAATCTTTGTTTCAGCCCTTTAATCCCATTGCCACCACCAGTCTATGGAAAGTTACCTGCATGGTTCAAATCAGCTTTTCTCCTTGAATTTCCACTCTACAGTCGTAATTTTCCACAAGAAGAACAAAACTGGTGAGTGGCAATTTTAATTTTACTTTAGTAACTTTTATTATCTGCACAACTGTTCTATTCTGTCATTTTGGGCTTCATGGGAACGGGTATTTTGTATTTATCTTAACCGAGATTTGACACTGTGTTAGCGACTTATCAAGTAACATATATTGGAAAGAAAAGGAGTAACTCTTGAGATTTGCACTTTTGATTTGTGAATGTTTTATGTATTAAAAGTTAAGACAGTCATTAAGAACGAGATAACAATATTTTTAAGCCTGTTGGTTATTCTATTATAGTGTCTCAGACTGTGCAGATTGTGTAAAACCTGTGAGTTAATTTACCACAATCCACATCATCGGTGAGGAGAGAACCTTACAGTTATGCAGCATTTTGAACACAGCAAGTCATCTAACATTCTAGCCTTTTTGTTTACTTTCTCGTGCTTACCTATGCCCCGCTACAATGATAATAAGAAAAAGAAAGGGAAATTCTTAAAAATAAGTCATCTAGCCTTAATGCTTAGTTACTTTCCTGCTCCCCACTACATTTGGTTCAGAACCTTGTATAGAATCTAAGTATCTGACCACCACAATGTGGAACTGTTGAGGGGTCAGATTTTATCTCTTCAAATGCCAAATTATAAAATTCCTTTTTCAATTCTCATATGTAAGTCTCAATAAATGGTAGTATTAACTTATTTACTGTCTGCTTAAGGTGTAGAACAAGCAGTGGGAAAAGCAACGATGTCTCGAAAATTGGATAGTACGTGGTTCTCTTGCACCACACTGAAGTTAGAGTTGCCATCATTGTCTGCTGCTGTTAGGAGTGTTCTTTTGGGTTTTTTCAAGGCCTTGTAATTTTTATCCCTTTAATTTGATACTACACAAGTAAATATTGTCTGTGCAGATAAGTGATGGATCATCTTAATTCTTCTATTGCAATTATTGTTTAGGACCTGCAATGGCAATATTTAACACAAATATTTTTCACACACAAATTGTTTATTATTTTGAAATTTTAAAATTTGAATATAATTTAGATATAAATTGATAGAATGCTTATGAGTCCATATGCTGAGAAAACCTATCCTTGAGCATATTTCTTTTGGCCATGCATTTTGTTAATGTTAAATATATATTACAATTACAATCTGGCATTCTTAGGTTTAGAGAGACGTTAATGTTTGTTCATAGTATCTTGCGGTTATTTGCAATTATGGTCATTCTTACCAAATTCACTGTCAATCACCATTTTGTGTTTTTTTTTTAGAAAGGTAGTGTGAAAAAAGCTATCTTATATTTAAGTCTTAAAAATCAAGAGGAAACAACAATTTTTTGTGGTAAACCAAAGGAATTTTTCGCACGCAACTGCAGAGACTAATCCCTTCAAAGTAACTGAGATCCATTTAAGGGTTGATATCTCCCAACAAATGCTCCTCAATACGCACCGGTCGGGGATCGAACCCAAGACCAAATGGTTAAGGGTCCCAAATATCTATCACTTGTGTCACACTATATTGGTAGAAGAAAGACCAAATTGATAGAATAGAAAGATTTTTAAAACAATATATTAATTCCAATTTTTAGGTGAACTACATCGAATTCTTCTTAAAATATGATTTTGAGTTAGAAAACAATATATTCATTCCAATTTCCAGGTGAACTACATCAAATTATTTTGAGTAACAAAATAGCAATTTATTTTATTCAACTAATTTGATCAAAAAATTTATTCAACTAATACCATTGAAGAACTAAATTGATATAATATCGTTTTGTTTTGAGGTTTACAAATCATGCGCAGTGATTTTCTGCTTGGTTAGAAGATTATAGTCAATAAATGGAAGATGGCCCGTAAAATGAATTTCACAAAGGGAGTTGCTGCTTTCTACCCTCTTCGTACGGTTTCAAAAGTGTGCATTCAAACCGTACAAAACAATTTATAGAGAAATATGTATCTAATGTACAACCTACAAAATCCAATCAGTATGAAAAGCAAGTGTGATTCAGTGAATTAGATGCAGCTTTAAACTTTTATGTCAACTATTGACGAACTCAAATTACAGAACTGGAGTTACATTCACAGGTCACAACGGATCAAATTATTATTTTAAGCAGTATGCACATTGTTCTCAGCATGCTATACAAACAAAATATATGAACGAATATTCTATGTTAACTTCTGGATCCTCTCACGAGTTCACAGAACCACAATGCTATTCTTCCTCCAGAGTTCATTATTTTATCTACTAGAAAAGCATTAAAAATGAATCATATTTATTACCTGCTTCACAAGAATCCATTTTTAGGGTTTATTTCGGTTGTTTTTATGTTATAAGCATTGTTTTGTTTTATTGCCGGGATTCCAAGCAGCTACTATGCTGGATGTTGCTAGAATTATAGTTAGTCGAACTGCAAATCTGCTGCTCAACGCCCACATATCTCAGGCAAAGTCAAGAGGCAATGCACTGAATCTTCACAAGCTCCAAGGATGAGAATTCAAGTAATCTGAGATGAAGAAGAACAAGATTGTAAGTACTATTACTGGTAAAAAGAAACACAGAATCCTAAGAACAAAGTTACTATTTCTACCTAGGATTTCCTTGGTGATTGAAGTGCATTTCTCCAGAGAATAAAATGGATCACCGGAATTTAGCTCAAAAGCATGAAGCTTGCTCGGTTCAGAATAAAGTGATCCTACAAGTAAATAGCACATCATATGTATCATAAGATTCATAATAAATATAATCCTCAGGTTTTACTTTTTATGAATGAAACATGTAAAAAACATGAGATGCTCAAGATATGTCATCTAATTGAAAGCAATCAGATGCAGCATTTACTAACTTCGAGGAAAGGAAAAATGAGGGGTAGAATAGAGATCATGAGAATAATGGAAGTAGAGAAGGTTACCAGATTGAAAGCCAGAACTGCAGGGAAGAATGCAGTGTAGCTCTGGTTGATGTTTGACTCCAATCAACCAATGACAATAGATCCGATATTTGACACTGAAAAGTCTATATTCTGCTTGCATAGCTGTTTTGGCCTTCACAGTCTGGATTGCCCACACATGTAAATATCGACTTGCACTGGTTGTGGTATCGTATGAAAATAGAACATGAATGACAAGTTCAGCCATCACAAATTTCCTCCCTGTCCATGCATCAGCCTGTTAGGGTTTCTCGATGTTAAAAAGGTTGCCATTTAGATGATAAAGCCAAAGAAAACTCAACAATTTGGCAACAGGTCAGATTGCAAAAAGGACCTAAGAGTTGATCCAAGAGCAAAAAAAAGAGAACCAACTATTTGTTAAAAATACATAGCCTAGTATACATTACGAAGTAAGAAGAGTAATAGTCTTACTTACAAAATTATAAAAGGAAATTTCAACCACTAGCAGCAGCGATGACTTAATACATGGAGACACATTTATACATATTGTTATTTAATTATAACCCAACTTATCTGACACCAAGAGAAACACACATTTCTAAGTATTTACGGAGTGTGAAAGACAATAGTCAAAAGAAGCATAATCTAAAATGGTAGTACTAAACAACTGTTGGGAAATAAATAAACAAATAAATAAATAAATAAAATGGAACTAAAGTATCTGACCTTTTTTCAACATTTACTAGACCTCTGGCGATCATTTCTTGACGAAGTTTCTCTGCCTTATCAGTGTCATTTTTCTCTAGTAGTGCACCAATAATTGTTTCAAAAGCTACAGCATCAGGAGGGCAATTATTGTCATCCATCTTTGAAAGTAAGACCATAGCTTCACCAAAAGATCCATCTTTGCATAATGCATTAATCATAATAGTATATGTTCGTACATTTGGAGGACAACCATGCATCAAAAGATGTTGAAGAGCATTGTCTGCGATCTTCAACTTTTCACTTTTGCACAAAGTGTCAACAATTGCACAGTTTGTGTAAAAATCAGGCCAAGTTCCTTGAACAATCTGTCGAAATAATGAGATTGCCTCGTCAAAAGGCCGGGATTTACAAAAGGAGTCTAACAATATATTGTAAGTGAGTACATCAGGGAGTTGACCACTATCACGCATTTCATCAAGAAGCTCTTGCACGTGTGATGTTCTTCCCAAATTGCATAAGCCATCGATAAGAGAATTGTAAGTAGCAATAGAAGGGACTAAATTTTTATGACATAACTCTTTAAAGAGAAGCATGGCTTCATCAACCATTTCAGTCTTGCAATAACCGTTAATCAAGACATTATAATTCAAGACATCAGGTTCCAAGCCTCTTTTAACCATTCTATTGAATAGTTCTTTTGCCTCGTTAATATTATTTTTTAAACAATACCCGTCCATCATAGCATTGTAAGTAACAACGTCAGGTTTCTCACCTTTTTTCATCATCATCACAAGCACACCCTGTGCTTCTAAGATCCTTCCTTCTTTACATAATGCATCCATTAATATGTTAAAGGTATAGTCATCTGGGTCAACATTTTCCTCGCGCACCATTTTCGTTAGTAATTGCGTTACGTCTTGCCATCGACCCACACTGCAACAGCCATAGATTAGAGAGTTGTATGTTACAACATCGAGTGAAATTCCTTTGTCGGCAACTTGAGAAGACAAGCTAAGCGCGTCGGTGACAAGTCCATCTTTGCAAAGTCCATGAATGAGTGCAGTATACATTACAAGATTGGGTTGAACGGATTGTTCCTCCATCTCTTGTAGCAAATGTAGGGCAGCTCTAATTTGGCCATTTTTGCATAACCCGTTGATTAAAGTACCGTAAGTAAATTCATCAAAAAGATAGCCCTGGGCTGCTAGGTGTTGGTAAAAGTTTAAAGCTTTGAAGATCATACGATTGATACAAAAACCGTTGAGAATAGTATTGAAAGTGATGATGTTAGGTCGATAGCCAGACTTAAAAATGGTTCCCAATAATGAAAAAGCAAAAGGCATGTGAGAATGACGACAATAACAATTGATCAAGATAGTGAAAGTAGCAATGGAAGGGGAGATACGTCTGAATTGAAGTTGGGTAAAGAGTGAAATAGCAGTGGAATAATGTCCCATCCTGACAATAGCTCCAAAAAGCTTGTCGAATTCAGAAGTGGGCGGAGGAGGAAGAGAACGAATCATGCGATTGAAACAAGTAACGGCATCATCTACATTGGGATATTGACCAAAGAAGCGATAACGAGAGAATTTGGGAATGGCGGCATACCTTGGAATTGGATTTAGCATCCTCCTCCCTCCCTAGATGGAGATGGAAATCGAATCGAATCTGATGCCTTCCGTTCCGCTCCGTCTTCTTCTTCACGGAACCCTCTCTCTCTCTCTCTCTATCTTCTGTTGCAGCGTGAGTGAGTGAGTGAGTGCAACACTCTTCACTGTTTTCTTTTTCTCCCTTTAAATTAAAATTAAAATTAAAATGCAGTACTGCATTGCTGAGGGTTTAAGTCTCCACCTCCTGGGTTGAAACTTGAAAACATTGTGTATATTAGGTATTCATGCTAGATTTTGTGTAAAAAAAAAAAATTAATTTATTGAACAGAGAGGTTAAATAAGATTTTTTTTTTGTTTAGTCATTAAATTTCATCTTCAAAATGAACAAGTAAAGAGTTCATAATTTCAATTTCAATTTCAATTCTATCATATTATAATATTTCTACCAAGTTATATATTTAATTTTTTGGTAGAATTGGTTTATTCTCACTTAAACATTAACTTTATTTTGATTTGCTTTTATATTTAAAACAGGAATATACAATAATTAAATAGTTTTTAGCAATCTTGATTTGACTATTTTTTATGTGAAGATAAATAAAGAAATCAGAACTCGGTGTTTGTAACACACACAATATAAAAGCATGATAGAACAACAGTGATTAATGGATTACTTGCGTTAGAGCCTATACCCACACAAATCATCTGAGGCAACAGTGATTAATGGAGATTATTAAAGATCTAGTATATTCATTGGCATGATAGAACATGCACGCATAAAAGTTGAACAAAATCCAAGGGTAATGAAACAATTAGATTTAGATGATGTTATGATAAAAGTTACCATAAAGATTCCAAATGCATTACAGAAAAGAATGAATGTTAATTAATAACTGTATATACCAAAAATGAATTCTTTCTTCTTTACAAATTCAAAAGAAAATAACCATGAAACTGCATCTTTGATTATTAATGCTAAGGTCAAAACAGTGCACTCACAACACAACTATGTCCCTCCAAGCCACTGCCTATAGAGAGGTTCATTATGTGGTTGGATCAATGCATCCATTGCTACACTGTACATAGTACATACCAAATATTAGAGTCCCACCGACCGCTTATCATATGGCAAACATTTCAAAATTCAAACCCAAATCACCCCTTTAATAAAAATAGAGGGACATTGCTCATCTCCGACGGAGTCATTGTTCACGAGTTAAGTTCCACAAAGTCAAAAGAAATTGAATTCATCATTCATCAACATAGGAGGTACACAGTCCTGTATTTTCCTTCATCACTATTACATTTTCTGGTTATGGTTAACTACCTTGCAACATTTCTACGTGTCCGCTGTGAATGCTTCCTGTACTCCAGAGTAACAAATGATATCCAATGAACTGAAGACAGCTTAAAAGCCAAGGAAAATGACAACCTATAATATATCACAATTCACAACACAATCATACTCCTCCAGTGTTATTGATGTTCTCCAATGAGATCACCGCACCAGATCTACCCTCATCTGATGGGCTAGAATGTGACATCAGAATATAAATCACCCACAAATGAAGGCAAACAAGGTAAATCAAAGCCCACAATTTTGCCGTTGAGTTTCGTTTCAAAAAAAGTGCACCAGCCACAAAAATATAATCTAATTGATGAAGCAATGACCCCAGCTGTTTCTTGCCAGAGTGAATTCTGGCTTTTAGCATAGGCTTAAATTTCGAATTAGAGAGCTCCCACAACCCAGATTCTAAGTCACTTGATGATGAGGCGGGATTCATAGCAGTTGAACCTGACACTGACATGTTTTCATCCAGCAACCTTGACACTGCCTGCTGAGTTGATTATGAAAATTAAAAAATCATATCATGATTTCAAGAATTAGCATCATAGCCTTGGGAAAAAGCATACCTCAATTCTAAATATAAGGCTTGCCTTTTCGGAAGACAGTGATTCAACCTGTTGACAAACACAAAAAAAAATTTAAACACAGGGGCCTGAAGCATGCAAGTAAGTCCCAATTCTATATTTCCATGAGTTTGTGTCCAAAAAAAAATTGTGCTTGCATTTTAAACTGTTGGATTCTGTAAATCAGATCCAGTTGATTTGGTTATCATTTTTGTTTTATATCCCAAGAAATATTTTATACAAACTGCCAATGTTTTCTGTTCAATAGCTTTGTAGGACTCTGGCCAGACTGGCTGATTGGGCCTGAGTTAAAACTGTGAATCTTGAGCATTTAAAAAAATTGTACAGCCGACTGGATGTATGAAAGACTCACCTTGGCTTGTTTCTGTATTAAATGATCAGTCATTTGATGAAGCCTTCGCTTGAGCTCAACTTCAACTTCTGTTGGCTCTTCTATCTCTTTCCTTGTCATTTCAATGTCAGCTTCCAGCTTCCTTGCCTGTAATGTACAAGTTTCTTAAATAACTTCATAGCCAACCGAATTTGTATTGACTTTGACAGGCCCAATGCAAAACTTACTGAATTTGGATATATGTAACACAGCATGTACTAGCAATATATAATGAAAAACTTCAACTTAATTAGTCATAATTATATAGGGTCAAGTGGTGAGCCTTAATAATTGATTTTAATATGATGATTCATGCTCCATTCAATTATGGTCAAGAGGTGAAGTCTAGAGTGAGGTGCTATGATAGGCGCCGCACTGGTGAATTATAGTCAAATCAGCAGTTCAGCATAGATAAAAGCTTTTCATTCCATCCCGAAAATTCATTGCATCTCAATAGCTTTTCATGGCCTTGGAAAAAAAGTGAATATAATAGCCATGCACACAAGTATAAAAGCTTACCTTTTCCTGCAACTGTGAAACTTTATCATTAATAAAAGAGTGCTCTGCCTCAAGAATGTCTCGTTCAAACTCAACTCCTTTCGAAGCTAGCTACAACATCAGCATAGATAAACAGATGTCAAGATAATCCTACTAAAATAAAGTGAGCATATGAATTTTAGAATGGAAATATATGACCAGATAAAAAGAAAATATCACAAAGACTCCCTATTAAAATCCCCAGCTCGGGAAAAAGTAAACAAAAGAAGCCAGATTTAGTATACCAGCTTCAGCAAAGGATAGTGTAACTTACTTGATTTCGTAAAGTTCCAGTTTGATGAGGATTACTTGTGCTCCTTCTGAGTTCTGCAAAAGTTAAAAGATCGAGTATTAACAGACCAACTCATTAAAGCATAATATTGACTACTCGGTGCCCTAAATTACCAATTTGCAGTGCTACATAACGATTTACTATGTGCTTGGGCAATTCTCACTTCTTGAGTTATATTATAGAGTAGAATTAAGCCTAGCCCAAATTATAATATCCAAGCCTGTTCTGGATTTGTTATTGTGTCATCTATTGTTCATGCTCACAAAGGGGTGTGTTGAGATCCCAAAAGTCAAAAGTAGTCCATGTAAAGCTTGAGCAAAATCCTTGCCACTTGATCTAGCTTTTGGGGTGAGTTAGACCAACCCAAATTCAAATTATGTGGCTCTGGAGAACCCCAAGGAAGTCTAACAACACTCTGTTTAAAACCTAAATGATGTGAGTCATTTAATTGCATACTAATAACCTCTTTTGTCCAAACATTTAACAGCTAAAAGTTCAAATCATGAATACATGTCGTTCTCTTGGGTAATTAAATGTACCCAAAGTAATTGTTGTGCATATGCACATTATGCTGTTCAACAAGCTTGAAATTATCCTTATAGGTCTATGCTACGCTTTTGCCCTTTTTATTAAGACCTCGTAGACTAATACTTAAGGCTTGAAATTGAAAATATGTTTGCGCTAAAATGAAACAAATATATAAACCTTGGTAGCTAATGAGTTCCATGCAAAGAAACTACCAATGGTTGAAATGAAATATAAGGGCCCTGTTTACTTTGAGTAAAAGTCTTTTGTTTCCATTTCATGTTTTCACTTATATATAATTGCAAAACGGCTACCTGTCTTCAAAGATGTGTGCAGGACGCATGTAATCAACTTTTTTTATTTTCAAAATTTGCTATTCAAATCTTTGAAAACAGGAACAGAATGAAAACAGTGTGCAGTCTTTTACTAAAATGAGAAAATAAGAAATGAAAATAAAAGCCTTATTCTCAAATAAAGTGGGCCTTAATGTTACCGTACCTTCATGAACAGACTCTTTCAATGCAATTTTTTGTCTGAGTTCTGCAACTTGTTTGACCTGATACAGAAACATATCATAAGTAACGCATAATAATTTACCCATATATGAGGACGACAGGTGTTCAACCCGATGATCTGAAGGAAGTAATCTTAGAAACTAAAAATACCTCGACTTCAAGGTTCCACTGTACAGCTGCAAGGGATCTTGCAAGATCAGCATTAGTGGTCTACAACATATCCATACATTAATCAATGACCAGCTTATCTAAATATTTGCAAAACTAGAACATCATGAAAAAAGTATTTACAAAGTGTGATGTAAGGTCAACTATACATTACAAACAAATGGCTTAAAACGTTAAATCAACATACCTCCAGTTTAGCTAAACGCGTAAGAATTTCCATTCTAGTATTATTATGTTTTTGCTTTTCTAACTCAACAGCTTCCATTGTTTCCATCATAGTACTCTGAAGCTGTGAAGCCTGAGGGACAGAGCAAAAGAGGATTAGATATGTAACCAACAAGTCAAAAATGTCAAGTGCCACCCAAAACAGCCATCCGTACAACAATTAATATCAAAATTCAAAGTGATTCCAGCTCATTCATTAGTAGAAGCTTTTATACTGTGGAAACTTGGAAAAGTCATTTTATTATTCTTACCAGATCACCAAAATCATCAAGCAGAAAAATAAATTTGATAAATCCGTACTAGACATTGTGTTTATCATAACAAGTATAACACAAAACTTAGAGCAAACAAATATATATCAGTATAAAGAACTGTCATAACATTACCTCTTGTGCTTGTTGCTTAGCTCGCTCCTCAAGTATTTTCTCTAGACTTTGTTTCTCGCCCTCTAATTTAGCCACCATATCCTCCTTTTCCTTGATAGCATTAATTGCTTTAGCCGCTGCCCTCTCGGCTAGGATCCTTTCGGTCTTCTTTCTCCTTTCTTCCCTCTCATGTTCACTTTCAGAATCAGATGTTGAACCGGACTCTGTATCTGAATCAGAACTTCCGCCGCTTGCCATGGAAGAACCCCTTTTCAAATCATTGGAAGATAAATTTTCAGACACTGAATTAAGCTCACGACTCCCTTTTATGACACTTTTCAGACGAGTGCCAACATCTACTGGGATCTTAGCTACTGGTATTGCCTCTGCAGCGATACTTTTGTCGTCTTCCTGGAAAGATTCAGGAGGAGAAAAGTCCGTATAATTAAATGGCTGCTGCTGGTGACCTTCCTTTTCCTTGTCATTGGTCTCAACTGCAGGCTTATGAGAAGTGCTACTACTAACGTATTCTTGTCCTCTTGTCCACTTACCATATGTTTCCAATTCTAGATTGGAGTGTCTATCGGTGGAACCACCGGAAGAGGTAGATTCCTTGCCATCATCACTGGTTTTTCCACTGAATTTAGTTCCTTTGACAGAGTCCAACCGCTGGAAAGAGCTTGAACCAGAGTTACCAATATTGTTATTCCTCTTCATATCAGAAACCGATAAACTCTTGTGCTTCCTACTATTTTGCCTTAAAACACGAGCTGGGGGTACACCATTAGCAGAAGATGTAGGTGAACTAAGAAGTTGGGTCCAGTCACCATCTGTGATGGTAGGGCTAGATTTGGGTGCAGGTGGTGGTGTGGTTTTAAGCAGAGTGAAATTGGGATCACTGCGCAATTTGCCATGATAATGATTATTGTTGTCGGGGAGTTTCTTCTTGAGTTGATCCTTGAGAGGAACGCCGGTCCCTGGTTTAGCAGGAGCATCAATATCGGATAGTTCTTGTAATCGAAGAGCATCGTCATCGTTGTTCTTCCGAAGCGATTCGGCGGCTTGTTGATCGATCTGAATCGTACAAGTAACGCAATGAATGAATGAATGAATGAAATTGATAGTATTTATTATTATTATTATTATTATAAAATGAAATTGACGGTATTAGTATTAAACTTGCTTGCTTGCCTGATGGAGAATGTTCTCAGCGGCTTTGAGTTTGGAGGAGATCCAATTGGCCATATGGATGTGATGTGATGTGACCTCAGCGGCGCGTGATTGACGAAACGGTGGTTTTTAAAGAGACGACGATTTTCTGTTAGACGGATTTCATTCCATGGAAGAAGAAGAAGAAGATACTATGTTAGAAAGAAGATCGATCAGTCACATTCATTCATTCATTCGAGTTCTCTGTCTGAAACGTGTTTCTTTCTTGGCCCAACTACACTACTATTCTTATTTACTGTTTTAATTAATCGGGTCCCACACTAACTAACGGGTCCCGGATTAGGTTCGCTGGGTTTTCTGAGCCCAACACCATCTTATGTTCAACTCAAGCCCATTGGCGTGATTGTATTGCATGAACCGTTCACCATTCACCAAGAGGAATTGACTTTCTCTTATTACTCTTACAAAACATCTTTTCCACCCTTAAAGTATTAAACACACGTCTAGTTCATCCTTTAGAGTGCGAACTTAACTGCAGTATTATTTTTAAATATAAAACTTAGTTTGCACTTTAATTAGTGAATTTATCAAAATTTAATCACTATTAAAGAACATATTTTAATTGATACTAAAGAAGCTGTGACATAGTATCAACTAATCACAAACACAATGGGTTTGTTTGGCAAAAATAGTGGATAGCTGATAAGCTAGCTTATGAAGGATGAGCTTATAACTGATAAGCTAGCTAGTTGAATTTGTAGTGTTTGATAAAATTAGTTGTTGAAGTGATTTATTGATATGAAACGACATGAAAAATATATTAAATTAATATTTAATTATTTTTAAGTAAGATGGAAGATAAAGTCATAAGCTAATTGAATTAGCTTATCAAAATAATTAAAAGTTGGCAAAATAAGCTATAAGCTCATGTGATCAATAATATTGGATAATCATAGAGCAAATCAAGAGATCATGCATATAAATGCAATTATACTATATTTTATTCAAGAAACTGTGAAGGACTGGTTCACACTTTACCTTATGAACTATGTTTTATTCAACAACAAAAATATGGGGGTGAGAGAACAATGAGAGACACAAAAAAAAAATTAATAACATTCACATCCTAAATAGCAAATTAAACAAATTATTTTTTAATGCATTATACATAGCAAACAAAGAAATGATAAATTTAAAAATCTGAGAATTTTGCCGGGAACTTTCTTACACTTTAAGCATAAGTTTACTCTTGCTCTTACTAGTTTTCATATTTCTTTTGTGACAATGAGTCATACTACCACTAATGCACACATTTTAAATACATTTTTTTTCTATTTGTTAAAATACAAATTGATTTCACTAAATTATACTATATGTATTATTCACATAAATAAATATTGAGTAACATTCGTCTCGAAGTCTTAACTCAACTAATAAAAAATGATGAAATTATTAATCATAGCTCATGAGTTTTAACCTATAAAAGAAGAAAATATGTACTATTAAAAAATGTGTATTTAATACATATTAGTACAGTGATCAACACCTGAATCAAACTCAAAAACAGAACACATTGGAAGTAAAAATAAATCCACAAATCAAATAGATTAGATGATCAATAAGAAAAGCAAAGCAGTTGGATGAGATACTTTTTCCCCTTAAAATGGATCTTGATCTTATTTGTTCTCATTTTAATTTAGTTGTTGTACAAATGCAAGACAGAGGCCAAAAGCAACTACTACTAGAATTACTTAATTTCACTCATGTGCCTTGGCATATCCTAGTTACTAGCTTTTGTATTAGCATACAATCACGATATTTTCTTGAAGGCATTAACTAGATAATATTTTACCTTTGCAAAACATTTCTAGCTGTGCTGAGAACAAATTTAAACTGCTTTAACTTAGTCTGGTCTACAGTCTACACTCTACACTACACTCTCCGTTTATTTTTGTAAGCTAACATAACAGCATGGAATCGCTTTGCTGATTGAACCACACCACGTAAATAAATATATACTAGTAATATGACTAATAAATAATGTTGCCACAAGACAAGGACAAATATGGCTCAATGCTCTATGCTGTAGCCGGTGAACAAAATAAAACATGTAACTACTTTTTTATAGGTAAACTAAAACATCCATACTATTATTCGGTTAATTAGCAGCATTATTTTATTAACACCTACACAGTACATACGTACCTCCATCATCCATTAGTGTGGTTGTGGCATGTGATTTAAAAATCTATGTAGTATATGATATAAAAATCAGCATAATTAATTATATAGGGGTCAAAATCATACAGTATATGCATGGCCACAATGTAATGTAATTAATAAAGATAAAGAAACACCAACAAAAACCTTCATAATGAAAAATTGGATAAATATGTAACACTAAATAAAAGATCCTTGCAAAATCTCAAAATTAGTTAATTTCCCCTCTCATCATCAATATCATCTCACGAACAGCAGGGAGGCTGTTTAGTTGCAGTGACTTCATCATCATCAGCTATGTGAATCTCCTTCCCATTCAAAAGATTAATTGGTTTCTCATCCATTTTGGCTTCCAAACTTCTCGTGCTCGTGACTTCAAGTATCTTTGTGATCATTTGTAAGAACACTTGTTCAACGTTTAGATTCTTCAAAGCAGAGGTTTCCATAAAACACAACCCTTCTGTCTCTGCTAACTCTTTACCTTCTTCTTCCTCAACTTCTCTTGATTGATCACCAAGATCACATTTGTTACCAACCAGAATAACTACCATGTCTTCCCCACCAAACTCCCTCAGCTCCACTAACCATCTGCTTACACTCTCGTAACTCGATCTCCTTGTTATGTCATACACCAATAATGCTCCCAAGGCTCCTCTATAATATGAACTTGTGATTGCTCTAAACCTGCCAGCCACATATATATATATATATATATATATATATATATATATATATATATATATATATATATATATATAATAATTGTTGAAGTTTAGTAATTGCTAATGTATAAGACATATTGGAAATGTGCTACTATAAGGATTTGCTCTAAAAATTTAAATGGTAGTTTACAAAAAAAGACTTGTACACATTTTCAAAATCAACTTATAAAATGAAAGGACTCATTCATTATAAAACTCTAATAAGCTCATATTGTGTAGACCCTGTTCAATGTGGTATTTGGTTTTTTTTTAAGGTAAAATTAAAATGATAAGAATGTGAAAACTGATAACTAAGGCATTACAACTATATGGTATTTGGTTTCTTACAAAGTCCAATTATAACTTATAGTAGTAAGTACTTGTACCAAAGAAGTTTTCTTTATATGATTAATTAGAAAGATGAAATTGTTTGATTAATTATGTGGTTGGCCACAAAAACCTTCACATGCATTTCACCACCAAACTGATCAATATTGATTGATTGCCTATCTACTGAGCTTCCTCTCAATCAAATTTGATGTTTTCTGTGTCATGGACCCGCCACGCCCATTATTAATTAGTTACGCTATTTGTTTATTTAAGATAAGATTGCAGTATTACTTAATTTCTACACTTACAAAACCAAGAGTGAGTCCTAAGATTTCAACTCACTCACATATTTTTCATTTACATCATTAAAAGCATACTCTTTAGTCAACTAAGTTGAGAAGTATCTGCTTTTTCTCATGATGAAAGTGCAAAGAAAATAAAAAGAAAAGATAAATTGTGCGCATGTAATGTAACCCAGTATAATTAAAGGAAGGAAAATATAGTGTAATTATTTTTATGATGATCTGAGATGGAAGGCAAAGAAAAGGTGTTTTCAAATGAGTGACAGTAATATCATTTTTTCAAAATATAAAAATGACCAGTAATATTCAAACATGAATTAACGAACTAACGGTGTCGGTCAATTTTCTTTCCAAAAAGAAAGTTAGAAAAAAGGAGGAAATCACGGCGTGGTAGGAGGTTCCATTTCCAATAGTATAACATTCCGTGAACAAGTTTACTCCATAATAGTAGTAGTATATAGTATGCTCTGTGTGTGTGACTGTGACACAACAAAATCACACTTGGAATACAATTCATGAATGATAGGCCAGGCATTTGGAAAAGTCACCACTTTTATACATAAAAAAATTGTCAAATTTAACTAAGAATCATCATCGTCATTGTGAAGATTAACTGTGCAGGAAGAAAGTAAAGGAAATTCAGAACTGAGAAAGTAAGTCTAATACATAAATAAGTCACGCCTGCCTGATCGACAAATATGTAAAGCTGGATCCCCACACTTTCATTTCATATCTAACTTTTCATTCAATTTAAACAAGCAAGCTATCTCGCTAGCTAGAATAACACCAAGAATTAAGCACAGCAAAGAAAAACTCCACACCACACAAACTCAACTCCCATCAGAAACAAGACATATATATTATGAAATTATGATCTACTAGCTACCATATATATATGTCATAGACTATACTATATGCGACTGAATTCTGATTTGCAAACTCATGAGGCTTACGATGAATTTTGTTCATCATTGGAGCAAAAGGATATACTATATATATCATCAAACAAAAAAAAAAATAGAAGGACGATGATCACGAGAGACTAACAAAACAAAAGAACCAATAAAAAATGAAACTATAAAAAGTGAAGGCTGGGCAATTAAAGAAACAAGAAAGAATATAATACTAGTAATTCTTTGATGATCGAAAAAGAGACAGACAGACAGACAGAAGAATGAATACCTTTCTTGGCCGGCAGTGTCCCATATTTGAGCTTTGATGAGTTTGTCTTTCACTCTGATGTTTCTGTAAGCAAATTCAACTCCTATAGTTGGTTTTGAATCCAACCTGAATTCATCTTTTGCAAATCTTGAAAGCATATTTGATTTCCCCACTCCAGAGTCCCCTATCAGTACTGCCTTGAACAGGTAATCACACTCTTCATCCATTAATTAATTACTAATAATACAGTATTGTACTGTATATATATATCTTTAATTTCCCTAGCTATATAATATATTACCAATGGTTATGCAGGGAAGAAGGAAAGAAGGAAGAAAGTACAAAGAGGGTGCAATGCAAGGTGAATTAGTAGTACAATGTTAATTAGAAGCTAAGATCGATAATAAGTAAAAGAAATTGGACACTGCACATAAACAATTTTTTTATATTAATGCTTTTTTTGGAGGGTGTTTTTACATGTGAAAGTGAAACCATTAGACAAAGACATAGTCCGTCCTTGATGTTGTGGATATACTATTATGTCATTAACCAAGAGCCAAAACCATGGTTGTATCCATCTTCAAAGAAGGTCCAATGCTATTCTTCCACCTGTCCCAACCTTTTAAATTGGAAAATTTGGCATTTACATGCTCATGTGGCATTCTAAGATTGGTTTTTCTTCACTATACAATCATATGTGCACATCAATCAACATATAAATTGCTTATTAAATCATATTGTTTAGAATCTACTATGATCATAGCCGTCTCAAGCTCAATAAAAAAAAGTATACAAATTGGGGTAATGATTTCAAATTATACCTTTGGAAAAATATTGATTACATGTGATCATATATGTTTATGGTTGGTTGCCATTGTAATGATACAATTAGCAATGGGTTTGGCAATAACAGGTAATTATCGGATATGGTTTCGTGATTATCAAAAAAAAAAAAAAAATCGGATATGGTTTTGTCACTGTAGGGAAACAGGCTAGGAAAAGTAATTATTTATTTTTTTTACAGATAAAAAAGAATACAAATTTTGTTTTTTCTCACTTACTCAATTTTTAATATTTCATAAATTTTGTTTTTCAGTCTTTGTCTTTATTTTAGCAACAATCTCTTCTTGCACTTCTATAGTAGTAGTGAGTTGTAATATTATTCATTTTATATATATGTTATACTCCACTCACAAATATAAACAAAAATATTCATATTTTTAAATAATTAAATATATCAATTTTTGTTGATCCACTTTTGTTTTTATTTTAGAATGGAGATAATATTATATTTACAAGAACATTTGTCCTCCCACCTCTACATTTAATCCTTCACCTCTACAAATTATTAAATATTCCAATTTTATTTATTTTTTTCCAAAAATAAAAGTTTACACTTCAAATACAAACATGTGTAGTTCATTCATAAGTTTGTAAATGAAGTTGTAATTTTTTTTTTTGAAAAAAGGATAAAATTGGAATATTTAATAATTTGTAGAGATGAATGATTAAATGTAAGGGTGGGAGGATAAATTTTCTATTTACAAATATGGCATATTTTTTTTATCGGATCAAACTAAAGACCAATTAATTAGCCTAATCCAATCTAATTTTCATAAATGGATTTGAATTAAAAAGACACGATTATTGTACTAGACTAAGGTTTTCGAGTTTTAACCCATGCAAACTTGTGGGTTAATGGACCTACATGTCGGACCGGCTTATTTTTTATGGTTCAACTTGAAATTACTTCTGTAATTAAATTCTAGTCCAGTACAATAATATTACCTTCATTCTAAAATATAAGATTCATTTTGAAATTAATTATGTAATTAATTTAGTCTATTACAATAAAAGTTAACTTAAAGATCTTATATTTTTAGCCCTTAAGTTAACTTTAAGTTTTATTTTAGACTTTTAAGTATTTTTTGTTTCATTTAGTTTTTTAAGTTACAAATATTATTTTGTCAAAAAAAAAAGTTACAAATATTATACAATTTGATCATTTATGTTCTTTTTGTTTCATTGTAGTTTTTTAAGTTATGAATCTTAAACACTTTGGTCCTTTAAATTATAAAATTTAGTCAATTTAATCCTCCTTTTAGAAACTAAAATATCTTAAAATTTAATTTAAACATTCAAAACTTGTTTTCTTTAAACGAATTGATTTTGCGATTCAAAAAGTAGTATCTTAAAAATACTCATAGAAACAAATCAAACAATACATATTAATATTTACATTTGTATATTAATAAAAAATACAATCAATATAAATTATTTAAACAGTGCAAACTCATAAATTGTGAAATTTAGTTTGAGACGAAATAATGAAGAGATAGGAAGGTAGGTTGACGATGAAAGCTTGATGGACCAACAATCCATTTCTGTGATTAGATTATTTAGATTAGATAGGAAGGTAGGTTGACGAGGAAAGCCAGATGGACCGTAAGAAATAGTCAGTAGATTAGATTATAGGCAAAGGTCATTTATCTTTTCATTGGTAATAAATTGGTCCTTTATCTTTTTTTGGTAATAAATTGGTCATTTATCTTTTTCATTTGTAACAAATTAGTCCTTTATCTTTTTTTTGTAACAAATTGGTCCATTATCTTTTTCATTTGTAACAAATTGGTCCTTTATCTTCACTAACATTTACACCATAGGACCTCTTATTTGTAAAAAATAATATAAGATAAAGGACCAATTTGTTACAAATGAAAAAGATAATGGACCAATTTGTTACAAAAAAAAAAAGATAAAGGACCAATTTGATACAAATGAAAAAAATAAAAGACCAATTTGTTACAAAAAAAAGATAAAGAACCAATTTATTACAAATAAAAAAGATAAAGTACCATTGTAATTTTGCCCAGATGATATTAGATAGACTAACAATCCATTTCTGTGATGTGTGCATCTATGGTTGCAACTTGCAATACACGCGGACGCGGCCAAACACACGGCCTCAACGCGGTTCATCAACAAAATTACTAGTATATATATTTTCTTTGGCAAATTCTACCATACCCATGAGGTACGACACCCAAATGAGTTGTTTATATCTGATTGGTACATGTGTTAATTTTTTTTTACATTATTTATAAGTTACCATTTTTTAATGTTACCTAATCCTTTCAGCTAATTATGTTAAAACCACAACTGAAATTTTATTATTTACTAATTGGTCCTCATTGTTCTTCTCTCACTAAATCAATTTCTTCCCCATCTCTACTCATTGTCTCCCATCCCTTTTGAGATTGAAACTGTCTTATTTCACCTTCCTTCCCATAAACTAACTGTTAATCTTCATTTCTACTTCAAAATATCGGGTTTTTTAAAACAAAATAACTCAGATCCCACGAATTCTTTCCCTCATCAAATCGGATTTACAAGAATATTTTTCAGATCTGAGTTTTTTACCATTTTAAGTTCTTTCACGCTTTAGAGATTTGTTTAGATCTGAGGTTTTAACATATTTTTTATTGAAAATCCGTTTGGAAAGCATATGAAAATATATTTCACAAGGTTTATGTGATATTAATAATTGATTTCGCCGTTAAAAATGTACAGATAAAAAATCGGATTGCGATAAGGTAACCGGGTCGTATTTCAGACCCGGATGGAGGTAGAAGAAGACTCGTTTCTGTTGAAAATAATACTAATAAACCTGCATAGTATATATATTGCATGCAAGCAGGTTTAATCAAAAATACTTTAACGGCCTAGTGGTTGAGTTGACGCTCTAAAATCAGGGTGAGTGGGTTCAAGGCTTTGCTAAGGCTATTTTTTAATCATTTCATTTTTTTTATTATCATATGCAAGTTATATTTAATTATATTTCTTTTTTCTTTTCAATAAACAAAAATAGATAAAACAAACTTTTACATCTTTCCATTCAACTTATTTACAATAAAAATCTCCAAAACAACACTTCAAAGTCTCATTTTTTATTTTCTTAATAAGTGTGATTCATTTATCTTATAATTGTGAACGGATAGATTAATATGAATTTGAGAAAAATAACAATGACTCGTTCAAAATTCTGGTTTGATCAATCCAAGTTAGTGCGATTTAATTTTGATAGGTTTTACGACATCTAAATTACAAATTATAATTATTTTATCGAACATATCAATATTATAAAGGATAACAAAATATTATTAAGTTTATTATGTCATAATTAGTATAATTAATTGGATCGTCGTTAAATTTAACAGTAGTTCCTATGAAAGGATGGTTATGTGACTTATGTCTCAATTATTTGCACCGATTATAGCTAAAGAATCCAAATTTTTACTATCAAGAGTTAAATATGTCTTAGTATAATTAGTTCAACCATTAAAAAAATTAAATTCATAGATAAATTCAAAAAACTTGAAAATCGACACTAAACCGGATCCAAACCCTAAAATCAAGCAAAAGCTTGAAATCTACACAAACATCGGTTCAAACCCTACAATCATTCAAAAAAACTAAAATCGATCCAAACCTTTAAAATTTACACTAAACCCGAATCAAACTAAAATAGGTCAAAAACCCTACATCATACATGAACCATAAAATTAGCTAAAAATTGTTGTCAGTCATAACCTTTAATATAGGCAATCATAGCATTCAATATCACCTAATTGAACTATGTGTGATTAAGACGCGAAGAGACTAAGTCTATATAAGGCATTTTTACCTGTTTCGACCTCAACACATAGTAATCCACTTTTTTTTAAGGTTAAATATGTTTTTCGTTTCTATAAAATGGTGACCATCTAAAATTTTAATTTATTTATCGAGACCAGGGTATCAACTGTCGAATGCAGTGACTAATCTCTCGCTAGATTAGAAGAAAAACATAAAAGGGTGGGATAATTGGCCCAAAGATTTTAACGTGCTCCATACCCAATGTGATGATTGAACCGTCGACCCTTGATTAAGGAAGAATGAGCCACAATCGCTCATCCACACCCTATAAGTCTGTGGCCTCTAATTTTAATCACTGTTTAATTTATATTAAATATTTAGTTTTAGAAATATTATTTTGCACTTATTTTTAGTTTTTACTATTAAGGGCCTGTTTGGTTCAACTGAGGGGGGATGAGAGGTGAGGGATTTTTAAGGAGGTGAAATGAGAGAAAATATAATTTATTATGTTGACAAAATTATCCACACCTTTTAATTAAAATCTTAAATTATCTTTGTTGGAATATTAAAAATTTAGATTTTATTTTTTTGACAACAAATGTTTTAAAACAAAAATTAAAATAAAATTTAAAACAAAAAAGACTAAATAATACAACATACGAAAACAAAAATTTAAAACAAATAAAATCACACTAAGAAGACTAAATAATAAAAGAAAAAAACTACTCCTTCCGTCCCTAATTATAAGACTCTTTTTGACCACTGCATATACGCCAATGCACAATTTTGATCGCTAATATTTTTAATTATTGAGCAGTAAAAATTATAAAAATTTGATATCTTGAAAATACTCATCAAAACAAATCAAACAAGATCTTATATGCTAATATTTACATTTGTATATTATTAAAAAAATAAGGTCAAAATATGATAGATGAATAGTAAAATTTTATCAAAAAGAGTCTTATATTAAGGGACGGAGAGAGTATGTATAGAACACTTACTTCTAGCGCCCATTAAACTACTCTTTTATTGCTTTTACCAATTAAATACTCATATTTTTCCAATGTTAGTTTTAATACCTTGTGAACATAAAAGGCAAGGCACCATAACTACGCACAATGATCAAAAAACGTGAAAAATTTAAGTTTTAAAAGGGTACTATTTTAATCTAATAAAAATAAAAAAATACTCTGCCCCCCCAGGATCGAACACATGCCCGTCGTGTTGTTGAACAAGGCTTTGCCACTGAACCAATTCTTGCGCTTAGATTAATTAACGCTGTTGCACGACTTAATTGCACAAAGGTTTATTTACAAAACTCATTGTCTTCCACCTTCATCCGGGTCATCCGGGTCTTTCCGACCCGGCTCCGATCCACACTCTGAAACATAATCCGACATTTTGCTACCTATTCACCGCACCGAAATAAAAAAAAAAATCAGAATATTTTGAAATTTATTTATATATTGCTTTGGATTGGATACATGTTTATTTATTACTCAAATCTGGAAAAAAATATAATAACAAGGTAGATGTATCCATGAACTCTAACATCAATTCAAGAATTCCATTTGATAACCAATGGCGATGATGTAGATGAAAAATTCAGTTCCGGCGGTGGTGATGTCAAGTTCCGGCGGACCTTTCATATGAAGAAGAAGAAAAAAATGTTCGGAGAAGAAGAGGATTAAAGGCTGAGTGTTGTTTTTTATAATAATTACTTTAATTTGATAGGGGTTGGTTTGCAAATTTAAAAAATAAAGTATATATTAACAAAATATAAATAATTCAAGTGACATGTCAAGTGAGAAACAAATGGCAGTTTCTTATTTGTTTGTGTACCATACCCAAATAAATTTAGAGGGTATGGGAGTGATTTGATACAAATTAGTCCAGATGGACCGGGAAAGCCAGATGGACCGTAAGAAATAGTCAGTAGATTAGATTATAGGCAAAGGTCATTTATCTTTTCATTGGTAATAAATTGGTCCTTTATCTTTTTTTGGTAACAAATTGGTCATTTATCTTTTTCATTTGTAACAAATTAGTCCTTTATCTTTTTTTTGTAACAAATTGGTCCATTATCTTTTTCATTTGTAACAAATTGGTCCTTTATCTTCACTAACATTTACACCATAGGACCTCTTATTTGTAAAAAATAATATAAGATAAAGGACCAATTTGTTACAAATGAAAAAGATAATGGACCAATTTGTTACAAAAAAAAAAAGATAAAGGACCAATTTGATACAAATGAAAAAAATAAAAGACCAATTTGTTACAAAAAAAAGATAAAGAACCAATTTATTACAAATAAAAAAGATAAAGTACCATTGTAATTTTGCCCAGATGATATTAGATAGACTAACAATCCATTTCTGTGATGTGTGCATCTATGGTTGCAACTTGCAATACACGCGGACGCGGCCAAACACACGGCCTCAACGCGGTTCATCAACAAAATTACTAGTATATATATTTTCTTTTCATTATGTTTACTATTGTTTATGGCAAAGTTGTATTTGGAATTGTTACTTTTTTTTCCTTTCTTATTCTTTTAAGGAATAGTTGTTTTTGGAATTTCCAATGTTATACTACCTCTGTCCCATTTTATAAAATACAGTTTGACTAAGTACATTATTCATATATTTTGTTTTGACTGTATTTTTTAAAAAATATATAAATGTAAATATTATTATATAAGATTTTGTTTGATTCGTTTCAATACATATTTTCAAAATATTAAATTTTTATGAATTGAAAATTAAAAATATTCACAATCATAATTATATATTAGTAAATGTGCAGTGATCAACAGAGTCTTATATTCTGATATGAAGGTTGTCTATTATGAAGAATAAAATTTTAAAAAATATCAAAATTTATATTTTTGACAATTTTGATTAATGATATTTGGTTATTATAATGTTTTTAATGATAGAAAAATATTTTCACTTAAAAAAATATTCATTTTATTTATTAATTTGATACTAATGTACCAGTACATTAAAAATTATCCAATGTACCATAGAAGTTACCTTTTCCAATTTCCAAAGCAACATATAGTAGGCTAAGATGGGATTCTAATCTTCCAAAATCCAAATCTTAATAGGGTGATATCATATTTCAAAACATAACTCTTATGGTGAACACTCGGAAACAAATTTTTATCATCTTTAATCTGGGAAATTTCTCCTCCATCGAACCACTCACCACTGTCATGGTGGGAGAGATCCATCGAATGTTCGACCTGTGAGCCCGTGTCATGCAACCTCGTGACAGTGCTGCAGATTCCACACTTTTAGATTCATTCATAAATTTAGTTACATTTACTATTGTGTGAAGATAATTAGTAAACGTGAGCGTAGAAAATCATTGAATGTCAAAATTAATCTTGGAATAGGAAGAAGTTTAATGTTTAATGTTATGACTTACTATAATCTTGGTAACACATGCATCAATTACACGAACATCTTACATTTGAATAGGAAGGAGTTTAATGTTATGACTTATGAGGACCATCTTGAATAGAAACGAACATTTAATTATTGTGATTTTTTTTTGTTTGGTACAGATAGATGCAGAAATAGTTAATGTGGTATTTAAACCAAGAGACACCTCATTTTGGGTATTTTCTTTAACTTAGAACATCTTTAATGGTAAAATTTTAAGATACTCATTTTATGATTTTAAGTGAGTTCATTTGTGCTAACTTAGTGTTATGATACTCGGGGTGCGTTTGATCTGCTAAAAAACAGGGGATTGGACATGACAACTTCTGTTGTACTGTGTTTGATTTGAAAACAATCATTAGGACTGGACAAATTGGGGATCAAAAGACTGGACAAAATCATATATTCTTGTCCCCCACTGAATCATGAAATAACTTTTTGTCCTCAGCACAACTTTTCTAAATCACCAAAATAACATTTTCTGCATCAAACATCATACAAAACAAAATTTGTTTGATACTGTAAATATTTGTCTTGTGCTGCTCTGCCTTGTACTGTTATGTCTAGTACTTTCATTTTGCAGATCAAAGAGACCCTCACGTATTTTTTTACTCTAATGAGTGATTTCAACTTTTAATGTACTTAACTCACAAATACAATTTATCTTCTTCCATAATTAATATATTCTATTATTTTTACACTTTTAAATGCATAAAATTAATGCTATAATTCTATGAAACCCACTTGTGAGATATCTTAAATAAACAACTTTCACTAAATTTATGATACTCAAAATTTTATGTGGCATGCCAAGTCAATATTTTATTGTTAAAAAACCTCTGTAGTTTTCCCATTAGAGACGCTCTTAAGAATAGGATTATAGTTAACGTCGGAAATGGATAAAGCAAGAGCAAACTTAGTGCTCAATCACAAAAATGGTCATGCTATATAATGTGGAGTTTAACATGGGAAAGAAGTATAAGGGGTTATTGAATTGAGATTTCAATAGATTTTAAAAGACTTTTTTATGATAAAAAAGTTTTGTGTTATTCAATCAAAAATTTTATAAAATATAAATAAATCTTGTGGTATTCAATTAAAAATTTGTATAATAATCCTACAAAATCCCACAATTTTTTTAAAAATATTCAAAATTTTCATTTATCAAAATAATCTGTCAAAATCGCAATTCAATAACCCATAAAACTTTTCCACCATATGAGAATATGATTATGGGATAAATTTTAAAATTGTATTAAATTTTACCATACACAACCCACACTATATTACTTCTTTTTCTTCTGTCTTTGCTCCCCACCCAACTCCGGCCCACCACCAACCCCACTGTCAGTCTGTTACAGTAAATTAACATTTTGTCACACTAAAAAAATTATTTATATAAGTTAAAACTCTTAATATTTTGTAAAAGAAAAATATTTTTTAGTATAAAACCCATATAAATTTGATTTTACCGAAAGAAAAATAAAACTAATATTTGTTTGTTGATTAAACATGACAACGGGACGGAGTGGGAACAAATTTTGCTCTCTCTAAACCCAAATCCATATCTATAAAGTTCGGGTATTCCTATATTTGTCCCCATTTCTATTAAAGATTAAAATTGAAACCCCAAACTCATATTCAACGGGGTTCAAGTATTCCCGTTTCATCTCACCTCTACATAAAATTGTGTTGAATTTTTATTTTTTTAATTAAAAAAAGTCAACAACAAAAAATTAAGTTTTTAATCAAATAATAAAATAGATAAAATGACTCATTTAATACTAAAGTTATATATAGAAATAAACATACTATGAAATTTAAGAATTAATATAAAGATTTTCAATTTAAGAGAGGGAAAATATAATTATAATATAAATGGGGCGCGTTCGGGGACGGGTTTAGAGTGGATATCAATATTCCTATTACCCGCCCCATACCCCGCCTTTTAAAATCGAGAAAAATCCAAATTCAATCAACTCATATTTTTCCCGTTAAAATTGGGGCGGGACATTCGGGTACCCACGAGTTTGGGTTTTATTGTCATACTCATACCCAATGTTGATTGTCGAATCCTTAGAGAGAGAATCTTAATTTAACACATGATGGTATGTTTATCCGGTATGATCAAATCTCAATATGGATAGTCAATGGCGTCCCAATCCAAATTCCACTCCCCAATCCCCATCCAAGATGAATCCAACGCTAATACATTGTGCTTTTGCTGAGTTATTGTAATTTGCTTCTATTAAAATTTCTTGATTTTAGTTATTTTAGTTTGATGGTGTTTTATGTCTACATTTTTTTCTTCTTTTTTCAATTGGATCTAGTGTGAACAACTACTTTAGATTGATAAATGTTATTGTCATAATGGGGTTGGAAACAAGGTGGGAGAGGGAAGAAGAAGAATAAGAAGGAGAAGGTGATATGGTGTGAAAAGTGTATGATAAAATCTAATACAGCCTCAAAATCACATGTGATCCATATGGTGGAAAAGTGATATGGGGTGGGAAGTGATATGGTGTATAAGTATAACCATTTCACGAGCGCAACAAGAGAAATCCATGGTGTCACACATTTATTACTGGAATCAATCAAAACACCACCCATCCATACATAATCTATCTATGTATCAAAACAAAACAAAACAAAAATCATGCATCCAGAATCTTATCATAAAGAAAACCCATTATCGAAAATCTACCACAACTAGTGAAATGAAATGGATAAAGGCATAAAGGAGCAAATATATTAATTAAGCTTAATCTAACCAACCATAAATAACAATAGTTGCTATATAGAGTACTACTACTACTACATTAAAAGAAACCTACTAGCTAGAGTAGTACCAAACTTAATTATAAACTTGTATCCATCCATCCATCCATCCATCAACATAATATATATAGTAATATAAAGACTGTTACGGTAATACAGTACTCCATTTAAAACTTAGTAGTCATTATTAGAAGTAGTACTAATAGGAAGGTAAGCAGTAATAGTAATACTAGTAGATCAACGATGACGTGAAGGGCAGAAAGTGATGATATAGCTAGCATTGGAGCAAGTAGCAATGCTGGTAGGGTCATCGTAGGCATAAGAATAAGCCTTTGGACAAGCAGTTTTGAAAATCCTTGAATAAGCGGTGGGCTTGCAGGACTGTGGGGTCCCAAAGTTACCAGTACAGCAATACCTAGGAGAGTTGAAAGCGGAACAAGCACTTTTGCAAGCCACCACGCGCTTATTGTCACGTGACCTCACCTGCAACCCCACCGGACACATCAAGTTCAGATCACTCACACACCCGGCGTAGCTACACTTTCCAGATCCTTTCAAAGGGGTAATGGAAATAGGCAAGTTGTAACCATCAACAAGGCTCACGTCGTAGAAATCTAGATCTTTACCCAGTGTGAACTCAGCCAGAGTTGCCGGTGGGGTTCCGCCGATGCCGTTGCAGAAGAGAGATCCGCCGCAGTCTCCGGTGGCACAATGGCCATGTCCTGAGGCGTCGAATGTGCAGCCGTGACGGCCCCAGAAACGGCCTGACCAGAGAGGTGGGACTTGGAGGGAATAGGCTTTGTTTGGTGGGAGGTTGAAGCCACCGCGAGCTAGAATGGGCTTTCCTGCTCCGGGTTGGATTCCTGGCCACACTGGGTGGGGACACTTGTTGTAAAATGTTACTACTGTTGTTGCTGCTGCTGCTGCTGCTGATACCTTCATCACTGTTGTAGTATATATGTACATTAAGATCAAACAACTTAATGTGCATCTATCTAATTAAGCTGGGTGGAGCCATAAATGTGCTTTCTGTGTGTGAGAGTGTGCTTGTGAAAAGAGGAAAAGTGTGTGTTTTTCTTTTTCATAAATAATAATAATAATAATAAAACCAGTAAGTCTAATACTAATAACTAATGTGTTTCTTGCTTGAGTTTTAGAAATTAGAAAAAGTGGACCGTGTGTGTATGAGTGACTATTGATAGATTGATTACCCGGAATGTGGGAGATGAGGAAAGTAGTGAAGAAGAGAGTGCTGAGGAGGGGTGTCAACATTGAGGAGGCCATGGATGGATGCAATGCTAGCTAGCTGGGTTGAGAGTGGAGGAGCTAGCTCTTTTTTCTAAATCCTATATTGCGGAAATGAACAAGACACTGCTGCTTTTTATAGAGACAAAACGGTAGGGTTAACAAATGGTAAAACTAATAAGATAAACTTGGGGGTTTTACGCTTGATTTCGGTTATCACTGAGATTAGTATTAGTATTTTCTAACTCTCTTTATCCTTGTTTATGTTTGTCTTGTGCAGCAATTTAGTCCTAGTACTAACATATATACCTTTTTTTTTTTTTGTCGAGACCGGGTATCCACCGCCGAACGCAGTGACTATTCCCTCGCTAGATTGGAGGCACCTCGAAAGGTGGGATAGCTGGTCTAATGAACACATATATACTTTTTATCCTCTTAATCTTATTACACACTTATTTCAATTTATCTTCTGATATACTAAAAAAAAACTTATCTCAATTTAATTTTTATTTTTATTATTTTGTTTATAATGGAGAAAAAGATCGAATCTAAAATCTGTAGTATACTACGCACCAACTCCTTAACATCCAGCAGTATAATCAGGTGAAGTATAAAAGATATTGAAGTTAAATTGAAATATAAATGTTCGTGCAAAATTACGAGCGACTCTATTAACTTATCTCTTAATAAAAAACTATAATATAATTAACACAACATGTAATAATGGATCTACACAACAGATCATAACACTATCTGTTGTTATCTATAACACAGCAAGAAAAATTGAAGCCTCGCATTCAACAACAGAAGCAACGTGTAGAAAACACAAAAATCAACCCAACTAATTATAATTGAAATACCTAAATTGAGACAGAAAGAGGGTGGTTTTAAACAAAGACGGGCAACGGGCATTTGTTAAATTGAATTAAAGTACATGTACTGGTTGATTGTAATATTGTATAGTGAGAGGCAGCCTTTGTAAATAAATAAAAAAGGGAGGCAGCTTTATTAAAGTGTAAAAAACGGCTTCCTAGTCTCACAGTCAGGTATCACAAATTCTCATTCATGGATCTTCAAGTTTGAGCTTTAACTGAGATGGACTTGATTTTTGTTTGGAATCAAATTAAAATACGCCAACAATAGGAAAAATTGTTTTTTCACTTTACCCTTAACTTTTTACCCTTACAAGTTATAAGTCACCTGATAATTTGATTCTATCCTTTTTATTATTAAAATTTTTACATTTATTATTTTTATCAATCATTTCAACTTTTCCAAATACACCATTCACTTATCAGAATAATTTTTATTTTCAAATTATTCCGTGTAATATTTTTTCCAATCCTATTTACCAGAACACTTGATAAAACGTTCCGGTTTGATAAATAAATTTTCTTAAAATTGTTACCAGAACACTGTTCAAAAGTGTTCCAGTTTGTTGCATAAACCCGGTAATACCGGAATAAGCTAAAAAGTGTTTCGTTTTGTACTTTTTTTTTACATTTTATTATTTAGCATGATGCATACTTTGTAGTCATTTTCATCGGTGCCGGTGCAGAAAAATGGATTTCACGGTATGCTTCCAATTTTTCCTCTCTTCTTCACCTCCCCCAAATTCACATAAAGGTTGAGATACTGTGTCAATTTCAAATCTGAAATATAAAGTCAAAGTATTTGGAAACTTTTTATAGGATTTACTACTCGTTCATATAATAAATAAAAGTTTCCTTTCTTTTTGACGATAAACCAACACTACACATTCCTCTTTGTATACATCTTGCATGATAGCAACAAATGAACTAGTTGCGCAATACTCAAATGAGCTCTCATACATGATATCATGTCTTAAATATAATACAACTATGCTTCATAGTTACATATAAATCAACAAATGAATTTACATGTTGTATGCGAATAAATTAAAGATTATTTTATTAAAATAAGTGATTCTTACTATAATAAACAAACACAAAATAAATTATATTGTTTTATTAAATCTCTAAAAACTAATCACTAAACTATGCTATATCAAAATCACTATTTTTTTTAATCCGTAACAAATAAACCATAAACATAAAATAGTCAATAACAAATTTAAGTTAACACACAAGCCAAAATGTTCATCGTACACCACAATGCAAATTAATGTTAATTTAATCTCTAACCCTATACCTTATTCAAATATGCCATACATTTACAATTTTTTTCAGGGATTAAGAAAGTTGCAAGAGTGAGACTTGCTATAAGGAAGACACTTAAGGATTGTGATAGAAGACGACAAGAGACGATGGCGAAAAATATCGCATTAAAAATGTTAGGGCAAGCCTAGAGAAAGAAAAAAAGAGATCAAGGAGAAGAGCGAGATTTGCGGCAAGAAGATGACCGACAGTTTGTTTGATTCGCTAAAAATATGTCGCTCTCTTTGTATAATTTTGCTTTTTTCTAGTTTACTCTTTCATAATTTGGGGTATTTACCATCAACAACTCAATAATATTTTAATCGATATAAATTTTATAAAATACATTATAAGATTGATAGTTTATATCATATAGACCATCTGTGTAAAATTACAGACAAATACAAAATCATTTGATATGTTATTGACACACATAGAGATTAATGTCATTTAAAAAAATGCATAAATCGTTAATTTGATGTGTCCCAATAACATATCAAATAATTTTAGATTTGTCTGAAATTTTACACATATGATCTATATAATATAAACTTTCAATCCAAAGATTTATTTTATAAAATTTATATCGATTAAAACATTACTACTTCCGTTCCTTTTTACTTGTTGTTTTAGAAGAAAAAAAAGACCAAAATAGGAGGGGTATATTTTTGCACCTTATTTTTCTAGTATGCCCTTTTTTAAAATATATCATATTTTTAATCCACCAATAAATTCCTTCTTTTTTTGAAACATTATCTATTTTCAAATTTTTTTTAACAAACTTTATTTAAAAACAAACAAAATTTGTATACAATAAAAAAAATTATTGTTTCAACAAAAACAATTATACAAAATTTAGTCAATAAAATACAATAAGAAGGAGGATATAATAGACAATATATAACCTAAATTGCTAAAACGACAATAAAAAATGAAGATTTTTTTTTTCTTTTTCTAAAACGACAAGTAAAAAGGAATGGAGGTAGTATTTATTAAGTAACTGATGGGCAAATACCGCAAATCATGAAAGAGTAGAGTAAACCCCACCTTTAATTTTTTTGTTTTTGGTTAACCTCTTCCTTTGATTTTTTTTTGACAAATTTTCCTTTAATTTTTGGTTTTATAATTTTTATTTTTATTGATTATTTTACATATGCCTCAAAATAAAAAAAAATTCTTACTTTTACATAAAAACAAAAAAGTGTTAGAATTATAGGATTAATTAACAACTTATTTATGCGTCAAAAAATTAACAACATATTTAAGTCTTTTTTTTTTTTTAAGTTTGAAGTGGGTTAGGTCCGGCCCAAGTTTTTATTTAATGGGTTTGGTTAAAAACAAAAGGATGAAGAGTAGGGTTTGATGCAATCAGTGAAATTGTAAAGGAAACATCATTTATTGCAAGAGCTGCGTGTGTGTGTCCTTCCTTCCACTCCGTCGGTCCGGTCGGAATAGATATCCATTGCATCTTCTCCGTTCAAAAATCGGTTACTAATGACAAACAATAAAAAGAAAGCGAGTCTAAAGAAGGGTCGAAGAAGTCAAATACAGAGGATTAAGCAATGGATTTTTCAACAAACATTCGTCAAAAAATATCTTCGATTGTTGACGGCACTGATGATGATGGTGCTTGTTCTTCCGGCCTTATTATATTTCGGTGCTTTTGAGCAGCAGAAACAACAAATTTGCTTTCAGGTTTTTAAGAATACACTTTTGGAACCAGGTTTAGTAAAACATATTGTTGTCTCCAACAGATCTGTTGCCAACATATATGTTAGGAACTCTCCCAAAAACCAAACAGACAATGATCCTGGTGGTGGTCGTGGCAAATGTAAATATTATTTTAATATTGGAAGTGTTGATTCTTTTGAGAGGAATTTAGAGAAAGCGCAAGACGCACTAGGCATTGATCCTCGTGATTTTGTACCTGTAACTTATTCTTTTGAAATTGATTGGTACCAGGAGTTCATATCATTTTTTCCAATGCTTTTGCCTTTGGGGTTTCTCTTCTATATGCTTGGTGATAAGGGTGTTCGTGGAATATTTAACATCACAAAAGCACATTTTATAAAACTAGACAATAACTCAAAAAACAAGGTTGGTTGCTTGCTTGCTTGGTAGTACTATTGTTTTTAATATTTGTCTTTGTTTAGGGAATTGTGGTGTGGTGAATACTAATAACTTCAGTGTTCATGAGTTCAATTTTTAGAATATTTTTCTTATTTTGTATTCAGGTCTATTTTAAAGATGTTGCTGGCTGTGACGAGGCAAAACAAGAAATTATGGAGTTTGTGCACTTTCTCAAAAATCCTAAGAAATACCAAGAACTTGGTGCCAAAATTCCAAAAGGTGCTCTTCTGGTGGGTCCTCCAGGCACAGGAAAAACCCTTTTAGCAAAAGCAACTGCAGGGGAGTCTGGTGTGCCGCTTCTCTCTATGTCTGGTTCTGATTTCTTGGAACTATTTGTCGGTCTCGGGTCAGCTAGGGTGAGAAACTTGTTTCTTGAAGCAAGGAAGTGTGCACCCAGTATAATATTTATTGATGAGATTGATGCAATTGGTCGGTCAAGGGGAGGTTCCTCTTCTCGAAATGATGAGCGCGAAACTACTTTAAATCAATTGTTGGTGGAGATGGATGGTTTTGGAACCACTGCTGGAGTTATTGTGCTAGCAGGTACAAATAGACCTGATGTATTAGACAAAGCCTTACTTAGGCCTGGGCGATTTGACCGCCAGATAACAATTGATAAACCCGACATCAGAGGTCGTGACCAGATATTTCAGATTTACCTGAAAATGATCAAACTTGACTGTGCGCCTTCATATTATTCACAAAGGCTTGCAGCCCTTACTCCAGGATTTTCTGGAGCAGATATTGCTAATGTTTGCAATGAAGCCGCTTTGCTTGCTGCAAGGATTGAAGAAACACAAGTCACAATGGATCATTTTGAGGCAGCTATTGATAGGATCATTGGTGGTTTGGAGAAGAAGAACAAGGTAATAAGTAAACTACAGAGGCGCACTGTCGCTTACCATGAAGCAGGCCATGCTGTTGCAGGTTGGTTCTTGGAACATACTGAGCCATTGTTGAAAGTAACTATCGTTCCTCGTGGAACATCAGCTCTTGGGTTTGCCCGGTATTTTCCAAATGAGAACCTTCTCATGACAAAGGAGCAGCTTTTCGATATGACTTGTATGACCCTTGGTGGCCGAGCTGCCGAGAAGGTTCTCATTGGGACAATATCTACAGGAGCACAAGATGACTTAGAGAAAGTCACCAAGATGACATATGCTCAAGTAGCCGTCTATGGTTTCAGCGAAAAAGTGGGTCTCCTCTCATTCCCTCAAAGTGAGGACTCATTTGAGACGTCCAAACCATACAGCAGCAAAACTGCCGCAATCATTGATAATGAAGTGCGAGAATGGGTGAACAAGGCATATGAACGTGTAATACAACTTATAGAGGAACACAAGGAGGAAGTAGCTCAAATTGCAGAGTTGCTGCTTGAAAAAGAAGTACTTTACCAAGATGACTTGCTCCGAGTCTTAGGTGTGCGACCTTTCAAGAGTGTTGAACACTCCAATTATGATCGATTTAAGCTAGGATTTCAAGATGAGATGAAAGTTGTTGAAACAACAGATTGTAGACCCAAGATGGGTGGTAAGTTTTCTTCACTTTAGAGTTTGAGGCTGTTCCCACAGAGCTGCTGAATAAGTTTATCTTTATTACTGTGCATGTAGGTGGTGTATAGCCCGGCCCCGTTAATGTTGGTAACCATCATGGTCCCATTGACATCAACTGTAGATCTTACATTAAACAAATGCGATAGTTATGATTGGAAGTTATTACCGAAAAATTGAGACCAAAAAACCTTGCAACTATGGATTTTTTTTCTCTCCATAATTTAACCGGTATAGTTAAGGAGCCTAAAGCTGCACATTTGACAATGTTTTATAATGAACACATTATTGTATTGGATGATTCACCTGCACAATTGTGTACATTTATGTTTAACCTTTAGTTTGGTTGTGCAGTTCTAAATTCGATTCGAATTTGTGGATGTTATCATTATACATTTTAGCATAAATTATGTGTAGGTTATAATTTGTTTGTTGATGGAATTCTAAATTTATTCTTCTCTTCAATTTCATGTATGATAAGTCCTATTAATTTCATGTATGATAAGTTATGTCTATCATTTATGGTTTAAATTTATTCTTCTCTTCAATCCCATGATTTTGAGACTTTATCACTTTGGATGTTGTTTGTTTTTTATTTTCTTTGAATTATGTTATAGTATATTGGAGTTTAGCTTTTTTTTTAAATAGAAAAAATGTTAGAAACTGTGTTGATTTTGGAGTTTTGGTTGGGCTTTGGATGCTTTATACGTTGGTTTTGTGTTGTTCTGGATGTAAGCTGTGTTGATTGTGTCTTAGCATTGTGCAACATTGTAATGGTCTGATGGCTGACAGGTTGTTGGAGTACTACTTTAGGTGCATTGGGTGTTATTTTGTCTGATGGTTTTCAAGCTTATGTGGATGCTAATATCTAGTTCATGCTTTGTATTTTTTTCATCTAACTTGTGTGTTGCTTGTACTTTTATTCATTCTTGCACACTTTGTGGTTGATGTATTTTTTATATATTTGATTCTCTTTGATTATTAAAAAAGAAGAGAGGATGTTGTTTATGAAAATTCACACAAGCGCCAGGTTGCAGCAACCGTTAATATGGTACATGTAAATGGATTATTATTATTTTTCTTCATATTTTCAAGTTATACATTTGTACAATATTTTTATACTGTATCTATATTGTACAACATAGTTCTGCAGAAATAGATGGAGGCTCTTTATGCTACAAGTGCAAACATTTACATTGGATAGGAACGAAGCTTCCATTGCATTGATGTATTATTATATGCAATATTCTAAATGGTGTTTGTTTATAGAATATGTTGTCGTGAAAGTTTCCATTACATAGTTTTTTATCTTTGGTGGAGACAAAAGAGCTAAATTAAAAAATCATTTTTTATATCAAAGGAGAATATAGGGAAAGCTATTGCTTGAAAATGATCACTAAATCAAAAATAATAACATAAGGAGGGCTGATGGGTACATTGGACAAACTATACTTTGTGTTTGTTTGGTCACTGTATTCTGCCATCGCCCTCTGGTCTTCACCAAGTTTAATTAGAAATGTCATAGAATTTAAATACCATTCCCTTTTAGGTAAGGGATGACCAGAGATGCCCCCTATAGCCAGACTAGACTGAGCTGAATTGCAATCCTTTGAGCCGCTACGCTCCTAATATTGGTTGAAACTTAGCTGTATTTTGGCTCTAATATTTGGCATTTTTAATTTTGCTGACATTGGAAGCATTCTACAGACATGCAACATTTCATTCCAAACATATGCAACAATATTATCCTAAAGAGTAAAGACCATTTCCCACATCTGGAACACATTAGAGATTATTCTTCATTCTTCGTAGCACATGAGATTGCAACATCACAAACCAGGGAAAACCATTATGTTTCCTCAACAACAAAACAGGCCTGCATCACGGATACACCCACCAATGCCAACCCTGTTCAACGGTGTAGAAAACTTAAACCTGCCAATGCTTGGTTCGCCCCATTTAACTTGTCTATATTATTTGCGAATCAAGATCTTGTCCATTATTTGCTGCTATACATTGTGAAGAATGTACAGAGTTTGCTTGAACTTTGTTAGCAAATAGCCATTTCTTTAACAAGTTACGTCTATGCTTCCAAAATGCTCCATAACTGCACAGTAAAAATTGCAGACTACTCTCTAATTGAATTTTGCAGAATTGTAGAAAATGACAGTAGCAATGCTGCTGTTCCCAGCAGTAGAAGCCGTGATCTGCATCCAAAGTCCACTATTTCTCCAACGCTGGATATTATTGGAACATGTAAAAATATATGCATGCTATCTTCCATGTTTGCAACACAAAAAGCACAATTGATTACAGAATTAACCCCTCGTTCCAAAGCCGAAAGCACGTTGGCAAACAATTGTGAAAAAAAAAAAACCTTTATGCACACGTTACATGTTGACAATTTGTCCCAAAATGAATTCATTATTTTTTTCAATTTCATCATTCAAAGAGAAAGGAAGAACATATTGCACATGATGTATATGAAGATCTAAACATGACATTACAATAGTTAATCTTCATATATAATGTCACTTATAATAGTTAATCTAATCGTTAGATGCTTTTTTATTAATCAAGCTAGTTCATGTTGTATTTTTATTAATTATTTTAAAAGTTTTACAATCCTTGTGTGATCTCCTCTTAGTCCATGAAATAAGGTCTCCAACGGTTCTTTGGTGGACATGTCAAGTTTTCATATTTATTGTCACTCAATGCTTATTATTACTCTAACGGGCGGTTCATGAATTTGCTTTAATTCTCTAAGATTTATAAATTTGTAAGCAATCACATATACAAATGATGGAAGATCCTTTCTATATAGTACACGATAGAAAGCATAAAAACCCACCACTCTTGTGGTGATGTATTTCAAGAAGGAGTAATATTTATTAGTTTATGATCAGATTTTTGTCACAGCAAATAATCCTTTTTATATGAAATTGAGTCTTTGTTTTTTGGGTTAAACATCGACATCTCAAAGATATATTCTTGTTGTTCTGTCATATTTGGTATGATTCATATTAAAGAAGAATATGTTGACTCTGGAGAATTTGCGCTTGTGAAGCGAATAAATCTTTAAGGACAATGACTTTGTCATGCCTCATATTATTTCATAGTTTACTATGTTTGGAGGTTGTTCGTGATTCCGGCTTACATGGCGATCAATTACCACATATTAAGATAAGTCTATTCATCTCTAATCTCAATATCATTTTATTCTTGTTAATATATTTAATCATATGTGTTTATTATTATGAATTAATTTCAGGTCTTATATTTCAACGGTTCATAGTTTACTTACATAAAGAAATTTGAGATATAATAATTACAGTTTGGACATTTTTGGTCGAGATCTCAGATCATGATATCCACATCCGATTGCAATGACTATTCTCCTCGTTAGATTAGAGGCAATTCAAATGGTGGAATAGTTGACACAAAAGATTTAAAGTTATTTTGTACTCAAGGCAAAGATCAAACATGCAACCCTTAGTTAAGAGAAGATGAACTCTAATATGATGTTGTCTATGCGTATATTTATGGAGTTTAAATGTGGATGGATACATACACGAGTGCGTTGATTGGATGTTAGTTTTGTTTGTGCAGGCAGGCAGGTGTGTGTAGAGTAGATGGTATAGGTACTAAGAGAGTACCAAATAGGTCATTAAGATATATAAGCCAAAAGTGAGTGACGTCCTAGCTTATTTATATATCTCCACCCATGATCAGTGTGATATACATATTTTGAGTAGATAAATATTTTCAACAATACATACACTGCTTTAATTTGCTTCATTCTGACTCTCGATCTGCTGTGAGTATGTATGTTATAATGTGTTCCTCTCTCCGGCTTCAATTGGTGATTGGTTAATAGCTAGCTACCAACAAATCAAAACAACTCTTCCTCCACTTGAATATAGTATTGAAGAAGAGTTCAGTGAATAAAACAAATAACCCAAAAGCAACCATTCTGTTATCTCATGAGTAACCATTTGCTAACGTGCTTTCGCTACCTCTTTGTTTCAGACTTCTGTTTCATTATGTACCACCATACTCCTTCAATTTAAGCCAATAACATCATTCATTAATTGCTAACATTTTTAAAAAAAATGCACCATTGGTCCAAATTTATCTTATTTATTTATAATACTTTGGTCTTTTAACTTTTAGTTGTAACAAATTGATCATTTATCTTTTAAATTTATAATACTCTAATCTTTTATTTTCTGTTTGTAATAAATTGATCTTTTATCTTTTATAACATATACATATAAACTCATTTTCAATAATAAAAGTATAATTATTTTTTAATAAAAATATAATTTTCTCTAATTTTGATGCTATTCCATATCTTTTGTGCAATACATCCCTGTAAATCTATTATTATCTTTCTTTTTTTTTGCCACATCATGCCGTCGCATATGCACGACAATTTCCATCGTGCAATACAACATTTTCCTATAAAATAAGTTGTATGCCGCCGGTTTAGTTAGATGAATATATAAGATAAGTTACATATTTGGAGATACTGAGATAGTTGTTGGTTCAATTACTTGTTTGAATATGTTATAAAAGGTAAATGACCAATTTGTTATAAACAAAATATAAAAGATTAAAATGCTACAAATAAATAAGATAAATAACTAATAATTTTGCCAACATTTTGCACTCATATGTAATGCCAAATTCGAGGTGAGGAACTACCGTCAATATTTAACAATATATACATATACTGTATATGGCTATTGCAGGTGCTTAATAGATATACATCAATTTCTAACTAATGTATTTAGTTTATAATATAAATCAAATACATTAAATTTTAAATAAATCAGAAAAATCCATTTATCTCTTACAATAAGTAACGAAAATATTACTACCTCTGTATTATTATTTCATGTTATTTGTCACTTTAAAGTATCATGATTAACATTTTATTACTCTTTTTTTAATAAACTATTTTTATTTATTACATTTCAAAACTCACCAAATTACTCCACAAACTACAATTAATAAAATTATATTAGTAAATAAATTCATTTTATTATTGAAATTAACAAACTTAATTATTTTTTAAGATAATGTAGAAAAAAAATCAAAGAGAACACTTATGATGAGACGAAAAAAAAAGTAATATCTTTTGTTGCTAAAATTTACTGATAATTAAGAAACTTAATTTTTCTTTATACTAATTTATAAAGGTAGATCTTTACTATTTTTAATAAAGAATTAATTTTGTCATGGGTGACGGGTTCAACTTCAACACCCTCCTCCCCCCACCTTTTTTACGTCAAAAAAATATACAGAATTAATTTTAGAATAATAAAAATGGAGTTTTATTTGATATTCATTAAAATTATTACTACTATATTAGTCGATTTTCAAATTGAATCCGTATTTGATAGCTCCTCATCATCTCTATACACATTACACAATATTAACAAACTATATATAGTCACAACTTCATATCATATGTGTATAATTTTTCTTCAATATCTTGATAGGATTGTACTTTATAAAGGTAGATCTTTAATATTTATAATAAAGAATTAATTTTGTCATGGGTGATGGGTTCAACTTCAACACCCTCCTCTCCCCCACCTTTTTTACGTAAAAAAAAATAAAGAATTAATTTTACAATAATAAAAATGGAGTTTTATTTGATATTTATTAAAATTATTACAACTATATTAGTCGATTTTCAAATTGAATCCGTATTTGATAGCTCCTCATCTCTATACACATTACACAATATAAACAAACTATATATATATATTCACAATCTATGAAACTCAGACACGAACACGGATATCGTACACGACTCCGACACTGACACGTCGACACGGGTAATTTTTTTGAAAAAGCGATAAATTTTAATGTAATTGTAAGTGTCGGTGTCGTATCGGTGTCGAACACATAAAAAGTGTCGGAACTTCATAAGTTACAACTTCATATGTGCATAATTTTTCTTCAATATTTTGATGGGTTGTAGTATAAATTAATTGATCTTAAATACTTTCTTTTTCTGGTATAAAATTAATCTTGTGGCAATCAAAATTTTAAATTTAAATAAAAATTTTAGTTTTGCAATAAAAAATTTCAATTTTGAAAAAAAAATTCAGTTTTGTCTTAAATTAATCTTTAAGAATCTCAATTTTACTCTAAACTAACTCTTAAAACACTAAAAAAACAATTGCACTGAAAAAACTCAATTTTGAACTAAAAAAATTCAATTTTACCCTAAATTAATCTTTAAAAATATCAGTTTTACCTTAAATTAATCTCTAAAATACCAAATATTTTGGATTGAACCCGAGCATTAGCCCATGCAACCCCTATGCTCTCTCCGACCATGATTAAATTTTTAATTGGTTGTAATATAAACAAAACTAACATATAAATGATAGATAGACAGACAAGAGCACTTGGATATATAGTTGGATGAGATGGTAAGAATTATTTTTCATTTTAAATAGAGATCATTAGATTAAAACTAGCCTTAAAAATACAGTAGTGTTAATTTTTATTTTTGCAGGAGAGTTTTGCTGCTCTTTGTGATCCTTCTCGACTCGATGAATTAGTCTCTACAGTTGTCCATAGATGATACTCGATTTAAACCAAAAAATATAAATGATAGAGTAAAGAAACCAAAAAAATTCAAATACTCGTGAAACTTACTATATTGCATGCATAATACTCTCTTTGATTCTATATATATAAATAAATTACTTTTTAAGTTCATTAAAAATTAAATATATCTATTTTATATTTTAGAACAAATATATTAGATTGTTAATGAATCTAAAAAATTAATTTTCTCTTATATTTAAGACTAAGTATAATTGTTTGAAGGATTATAAAAAAATTAACTTTTTGAAGGAATTATGGTCCCCTGCTCATGGCTTCATCGGGAATATTTTGGCTTTTTAATTTTTTTTACCCTGATGCATGACGCCTTGTTTGACACGTCCTAGTCTTAGATCTCTTAAGGGGTTTGAAAAGTGGATCATTCCCTAGTTAATGTAACAAACCCTAATATACCAAGGATGTAGCTTTTCCAAGGGCCTAGATAAATTATCACTAGTTTAACTTAATAATTATCGAGAAGAGAATATTCTAGTCATATGAGTACGTACAAGACTTGTATGCTATGTGTTTCATATTTGTATTTTTCTAACAAATTAGTTTTAAAAATTCTATACTTATTTTTTATAAATAAATAGATTAAGTTAAAAAAGTGGAGGATTTGAAGTTTGTGGTGTTGGTTGCTGTGTGATGTCTCGTATTACTGGTTCGGATTTGTAAGCACGTAAATTAACCACATTTTGTACCATTGGATATGTATAAAAAAGGAGTAAATTAAAAAAATTATTTTAACTCAAAATTGGACATGCAATAATGTTAAAAAATAATAAAATTTTAATATTTAATTATTTAAAATATTTAATTAAAACCTTTAGAAATTTTGTAAAATTATTCTACTATAATATTATGTAATTGTAGCCTTTGCCAATTTTTTTGGGTATAAACTTCAACAATAGGGCTACAAAGTAGTACAAACTACTACTTTCAAGAGTAGATTTTACATATTGAAGGAAAATTTTCCTCCAAACATACACATAATTAACAACATGCAACAATAATAATAGAATTTAATTTATAATTTGTAGTTATTTTACACATATATATGTTGACATATCATGTATTATATGTTTAAAAACACATGATATGTCACATTCATTAAATGACGTGACAACATATTATCGGGTGCATGTGTAAAATAACTTTACACTGACAGCTCATAACAATTTTTTTTTGAATGGCAAATATAATTATATTACATAAAGAAGAAGAAGGACAAGAGTCTAAAATATAAATCAGTATGAGAAATACTCACAAAAAAGACAAACACCTAAAAATAGTAAAACTACAGATACCGTCAAAAAAAAAAAAACATCACCAGAAATAATAACAAGCACAACAACACCAAAACAAGAACACCCTAAAAACCACAAACACAAAAAAAGCCAACTTCCAATGAAGAGAAGAAAATATCTACACAACCGAAAGATAGACATCAGGATGTTCCCGCACACCAAAGCCACAAAGATTAAACTCATGAATAATAATATTTGGAATTTTGGGGCCGTCAAAAGTTATTGCCTCTTTGTAGTCGTTGCTCCTTGTTATAGGGTAAGTATTTATCACAATCTTCTTTGGCATAGGGTTATATAACAAATCGTTATGCGATCCAGTGAATTTTTTTTACAGTTGTTTTGTCGAAATCACAAGCCATTTGTTCTTATCATGTAAACTTTGTTCTCCAAGTTTAATATAAAGTTTTGCGTCCTTATATATGAAGTATGAACACCCCATAGTATACATTCATCCATATATATGACTCATCAGTCATCATCCAACAAAAAGTAAAAATAAAATAATTTAATGAGTGTCAATGGGTGTATCAAACATTTCACTAAAGTTTTAGGTGGTTGTTAGCAATGCCCTACAAATTTTTGGTGTAGGCCGGGTCTAGTAAATTTTTTATTTATTTTGGCATGATGTGTTTTAGGAGTGTAGTTTTTTAAAGCTTGAATTTCATTATATAAAAAATTTATCAGCATGTTCCGTTGCTTGTCTACCTTTTATACATCATGTGTAATTATTTTTAATATATCTTCTTATGTGAGGCTCTTGTGTGCGTGGTTGTTTATATTTTCTTTATGATTGTTTTTCCTTTCTCTTTCTTTTTGTTTCCTTATTTATATCTCTCGTACTTTCTTTACTATAATAATATATGTTCTTCTTACATAAAAAAAATTACATTATTTGATAAATGATTTTTATTCAAGTAATTGAATTTACAAATAATTGGGGATGAGGATGTGAGCGTCATGGGTTCGAACGCATGCACTCACACTCATGTCTATGTAATTCATTAGTTAATCTATCAACTATATGAATATATGATTTTGATAATTATTCTAGAATCAATCAAATTTGTTAAAAATTTGGTATTTTTATCAAGGTATGACTAATTTAGAGGATCAATTCCACCGTTCATTGGCGGAGGGAGGGACTCTATTGAAATTAGAGCAAAATCGTGTAGGGAGGGACGCACTCGACAAAAAAATTGATATGGAATTTTTAAAAAATATGTAAATCTAATTAAAAAGGAGTAGACTTGAATAATGAGGCAAGACTGAAGCACCAGCCGGCCAACTCTGGAATCAATCAATTCACGGATTTACTTTCAATTCACCCGTTCTGTTCCCTTTTGGTGCATTGATGTGATTTCTTAATGTCATCATAAATTGGACTACAGAGTTCACTCCACCAGAACATTAATTGATTGCAATATATATACACATCAACAGCATTTTATTTTACTATTTATTTTCCATAGTATTATATATGCAGCAAAAGAACAAAAGAATTCTCCCTCCCATGTCCATAGTTACTTCAACATCAATATCATCTATGTATGTCTGTCACATCTCATTCCTATTTCAGATACTGTATGTCTCAAAATGAAACCCTCACATCAAATCAAATTCCTTATACATTCTTCATTTAAGTCCTCCCTTTCCCATTCTTCTTATATCAGGAGCAACATGTGTATACATAAACATCAAGTTACTTAAATAAGGCCTTTAGAATATATATATATATATTTTAAATACTTCAATCCATGCATATAATATAGTATTTGATTCAACCAACATAGTCCAAATGCATTTTAAGGAAAATACCTCATTCAAATTCAGTGTCCTATTACATCAATAATTTCTTGAAACATAACATCAATAACAATAAAAACAATGCTATTTTCCAACAAAATCCAACACCTAACACACAACCCTGTCATTTGACATGCATAGCAAAGTTGTTGTTTTTTCTCCTAATTAATTATGATCAGTTCTTCAACGGAAGAAATTCAATAAACTGGTTGGGTGCATTGATTGCTGAAGCCGATATCTCTGTCTCTTTGTGTTGGTAATTAATAATGTTATGATTATTAACATCAAGATTGCATCCGTGATCTCTTCCTCCTCCATTCCTCCTTATTGGGAAAAGTTGAAGAGTTTGATCAGATTCCAAACAATGATCATCCTGATGAATATTATGAGTAGTAGCACTGTTGTTGATATTGCTTAAATGGATAAAAGCAGCATTTTCTCTTTGTGTTTGTGTTTGCGAGTGAGGTGAAATGAATAAGCTGAGATCATGATGTGTCTTGATCATGAGTTTTGGGTCCATAAGTCTAGTTGTTACTGTGGTTGTGGTGGTGGTGGCCATGCTAGCTGTTGTTGTTGTAGTTGTAGGGGTGGTGTAATTAGAATGATTTAGCTGTGTAGAGTTAATGAGGGTAGGACAAGTAGTTAACTGCATCATATGCCACGTGGCATTCCTTTCCATAAAGTTTCTTCTTTGTAAATCTGGTGCCTCATCGAATTGGACCCATCCATCTGTTGTAGAGTAGTACTGATCTGCTTTTGCTGCAGCCCTTTGAATTGAAATAGATTCCTGAAGAAGAATTTAATTATATTATGCTTATGCATAATATATGAGATGAAGGCGAAAAAATGCAATAAATAAACCATAGGTTAAAAAAATAAATAAAGGGCATGCAGTGAGGGCACAGATTTCAAATGGGCATGCACTCAAAGTTATTATTAAAATAATAAATAAAAAAAGGTAGATGTTGGTGTATGTGAAGTCAAATTAAAGCATGATGATGAGGGTATACGTTGTCTTCTTTTGTTTTGGGTGATGAATGAATATTGAATATGGGGAGGGTAGCCTCTCAATTCAATTGTATAGAAAGAAGAATATACTAGTAATGGAGAGTGCCAAAAAGCTACTACTAGTAGCTACGGACTTGACTTGAATGAATGAATGAATATGCACAAGCCCCAAAAGCCCAGCCAAAGTTTCATTACAGCAGCCCCGACAGAAAGGAAGGAAGAAATGCAGCTTTTAGGCCCTTTTCATTTCCCAACAAATTACTACTACTCCTCCTACTCCTTACCTACAACAACAAAACTTTTCTTTTCTTTTCTTTTCTTTTCTTACTCCCTTACTACCTACGAGTACTAGGGTCCTTTCCCTATAGCTATGCATTCATACTTTCTGTAGTAGTAGTAGTAGTATTATGTGTTTCTAACATCTCTCAAAGTAGTAATCATCTGCAAATAATCAGTGCTTAGTGAGTGAGTGAGTGAGTGAGTGAGTGAGGAGGATCTTTATGAGTATTTATTACTGTAAGTGAAAGAACGTCCTAACTTGAAAAAGAAAAAAGGAGTTTGTTTGGTTTTGGTAATTAGCTTTAGCTTTAGCTTTATTCCAAGAATGAATAATGATTATGAAATCAAGTGATATACTACAATTCTACTGTACAAATTAAGACAAAGCAAGATAATACTATAATAATAATAATATTATTAGAGAATGGACCTCTGCAAGAGGAAGAGTACTAGTACTGGAATTTGTTGAGGGTAGCCAGTTTTTGGTCATGTGTTCAACTTCAAACACTGTCCTACTTGCGCCTGTAGACAAAAAGAAAAACAAAAAAGAATATAACTTTACATCTCAACCAACAACAATACGAATGAATGAGAAAACAAAAGATAATAAAGCAACTCATGTCATGTATGTATCTTGTACTATAGTATATATAGTACTGTAATTAATTAATAAGGATATTCCTCTAATTAACAAACTAACTCAATTCAACTCACAATAAAATATAGTAATTATAATTATAAACTACAACTACAAAACATGCATGGTATCATCAGAACAGACAAATATACAAAGAAATAACTAATTAATAATGGTTAATTAGTAACTTGATTTTTGTTTATTACGTACCTAAGTCTTTCTTTTCAAGAGTAGAATCAAACTCAGCAGTTGATGATTCCATTTGACGGCGTCGTTTCTGCCTTTCTCTGGCTTTGTGATTTTGAAACCAGTAGAAAACATTCTTGCCTTCAATTTTTCCAAACCTTCTAAGCTGTGCAGTGATTTGTTGTATTTGTTCAGCAGATGGTGTTCTTGTTCCTCTTCTATACAACTCTTCAAGTGCTCTTAACTGTTCTGGTGTTGGATTCCATCTTGAGCTCACTACAACTGCTGCTGTTTGATTATTCAACTCTGATGATCTCTTGCTCTGATCTCCTCCTACTAATGCATGGCAAAACATTATATCACATTACATTTTAACCATGTCAGGTCGATTTTGTCAACAAAAAAAAAAACTATGTCACATCGATCACATGCATAAAAATGAACAAAGAAACTGCAAACAATATTATTATTATTATTATTGTGTACCCTGGAGATTGTGGTGATGATATTGTGAGAAAAAATCGTTGCCGCCATGAATGCGGTTTAAGGAAGGAGTTGTTGTTGTTGAGGTGTTGTTGTTAGGAGAAGTAGTAAGCGGTCTTGGGATGAGAGGCCTCAGTTTCCTTCCATTGAATGGATAATCAGCCATGTTGAAGTCACTACCTTCATTGTAACCAACCATCCACATATTGCTAGCGCGCTAATGATCAAGGAGATCGAAAATTAATGCTACCTAGGGTTATAAATTGTCACTAAAATATAGAAGAAAGGCTTTCTCTTTTTTTAATATAAATAATAATAGCTAGTATCAATGAAGTTATATATTGATGAGTTGAAAATGAAAGGCATATTATTATACTAATAATAATAATAATTAGAAGAAGGTATTAGCTAGCTAGCTAGGGATTGAAAAGGAAAAGTGGGAATGGTTGTTAGATATAGAAATCTTTTTGGTTGTGAGTGTTGTTATGGTAATTTGAAATGGCAGAATGGAGTTGAATGAAGTTGAGAGAAAAAGGGAAAAGAAGTGAGTGGCAATGTGAATTAAAATGGTAAGACCTAGCGAGCTAGTTAGAAATGAAAAGGATGCTTATATATGGCATATATATATAGCAGCAGGTTGATTGAAGGTATGTATGTATGTATGTATGCTAGTAGCAAGCTAATTTGTTGATTAATTTGTAGTACTAATTACTAGTACTAGTAATTTGTTGAGAAGGAATATGTATGTGTTTAAATTGCAAGAGAGAGAGAGAGAGAGAGAGTTATGTGAATATGTGAATGTGTGTGTTGGATGAATATGGGACAAAAGATGAGATGAGGTTGACTAGGCTTGAAGATAGCGTGGAATTCTGGGAGGGAGGTTGAGAGAGATTAGAAGAGATTATTGGGAGTAGAGAATGAAAAACGACGTGACGATCATGAGAGGGTTATCATCAGCCTCATCACACATTTATTGTTCTCTTCACGTCTTGTGCCTTTCACACTAATTCTCAATCCGAACTGCCCCTCTCTCTCTCTCTCTCTCTCTCTCTCTCTCTCTGCTCCCCTTCTTTCACCCTTTCCTTTGTCTATTCTCTCTCTCTCTCTCTCTCTCTCTCTCTCTCTCTCTCTCTCTGCTCCCCTTCTTTCACCCTTTCCTTTGTCTATTCTCTCTCTCTCTCTCTCTCTCTCTCTCTCTCTCTCTCTTCCAAATTCCTTTATTTATTCATCTACGTACGGATACTTCTTCATTTTTCACCTCTACTCTACTCTACCATGCACATGTAGTATGTATGTATGTACTAATATGTATGTATTCATTCCCATCTTAACGTAGTAGTAGTATTTAGTACCAGTATCTTCTTTCTCAATAATATTTACACAATTAATTTTTTTGTTTTTTTGAACAGCAATTTTTTTTTATATTTGAGAAAATGACTAACTACAAAAAATACTCAACCAACAATATTAAGTATGATATATTTAATACTACACCTAAATATTTTTATTTTTTTGGTTACAAACGCCTAAATATTTAACTAGAAAAAACTAGATATTATGTTATATCTAGCCACAAAATTTTCTCCTACTCACTTTTTTATTTATACAATATAACGGATCCACACCCCACTCATAATAAACAAGGGGCGTTTTTCTTTCTAGCTAACAATTACTTCCATGATTGGTAATATAATTATTCAAATACTAATTTGTTGGTAAGTGATATAATACAAAGACTAATTTGACTAATACTCTTTTTTATTCATACAATATAATGGATCCACACCCCACTCATAATATATTATATTGAGAACAATACTCTTTAGTGAACATTTTCCAATATTTCACATGTATATAGTTAGCTGGTGTGGTTTTTTGGGGTATATGGGATATAAGATCCTTTTGCATTTGAAATTATAAGTTTAATTTGAGGGGTGGAGAAAGAAAATTAGAAAAATGACTGTTACCTCATTTAGAATAATGTCTCCATGGTCCAGAGTAATTTATTGAATTAAATTGAGCATGGACATATATAGGAAGATAGTTGAGTAATAAACAAAACTGTCCATGTCCGTCCTCTCTGCATAGCATAGCTCTGTGAATGGATTTATCTCTCTCTCTCTACATATGTGTGTTTGCCTCATAGGTATAACCCCTTGGTCATTATTTATTGTGATGGAATGACTCAATTCTCGAGCTAGCTAGTGTGAAACTCTGGCACAGCTGATATAGTAGTAGAATTTGAAATCTATAATTGATTAATTATTTCTAGCTTTTTGTTGGGTAGAGGGCCTACTCCCTGCAAATTCTGAATCCCTACTATTTGTATGTCTCTTATTTATTATGAAATTTGTGCATGCAATACAAAATGTGTAATGAGATAACTAGTACCAACCATGCAAATTAAGCTACAGAGCATTGTATCTACTTATGTGTCTGTGACCCCTCTCTCTAATATTGAATATTGATTCAGCATATATTATCTCCCTTCCCTACTCCTCCATAGTCCATACTGCACTGCCCATATCTAAAATCCCTAATCAGTATTGTCATATCTGTTCTTATGGCTATAGCAAAACCAAAAACTCACCTATATAGTCATGTAACTTAGATTAGCTAGGTAGTAGTCAAATATATAATAATATTGCTAGCTAGCATATGGCCCCATAAACTTTAAACTTTTGATCCATTTTAGGCTTCAGTGCTGCAGCAGCAATTAGTCAATGGTGAGTATTAGTATTATTATACTGATAATAAGTTAGAATTGGCTAGCTAGCTAGCTAGGAAAATAGTAAGAGGCAAATATATGAGTATAGTATGTATGTAATGTATGTTTGTATAGCCGTATAGGATAGGATGGGAATGTTTTATTCTCCACCAACATGTCGTCCTTTACTAACATCTGGAGTATGTATATAATATACTATATACTATACCTATTTCATGAATCAAGCCAATTAGTACTCAATTCCTCTTTTATACAATATTCTTTTATTTGTTTTGGTACACACACTACTAATCTAAATAGGTAACAAATCAATGTTAACCCGTGAGTGAGTCTTTAATTTGATGATCTTAGTATCTACTTAATTACTCCTGGCTGAAGTTATATATGCAGAGTTTTTAATTTTTTATTTATTTTTCTTTCCAAGTTCTCTACTAGCTAGTACTTCATCCGTTTAAAAATGAGTGTTGTTTTAGTTTAAAAATGCTATTAATATGTGTGAAAATATCTAAATCGACACTCATTTTGAAGCAGAAAGAGTAGTATGTAGATGACGGTTAGTATTGGGAAAAGGGTAGGAATACTATACATACACACATACATACAATGTTTCAATGTAGAAATTAATTATGAAAAGCAAAATTACATGTCTTGTTTTTGCGTATAGCTAGATCGATCATGTATAGTACTTTAAATATAAGAAAAAAATTATTTTTTAAATTCATTGGGAATCTAATGTATTTAGTCTACAATATGGATTAAATACATTAGATTATTAATGAACCTAAAATGTAATTTTTTCATATATTTAAGACCGGAGGAAGTATATTAGAGTTTAGATTCTATTTTAAAAAGTTACTCCACTACTAAGGCAATTTTAAATATACTACTCCGTAATTGTACTAGTATACTACTATACCGTTATTATATGTATGTATGGTATTATGTCCACATGTACACGCATAAATAAATAATTGCATTGTTTTCATAAAAAAATTCGATGATCAGGTGACACTGGTCTTAGTCGATCGTCTAAGATAGAATTTGTGTATTTCCCAAGATATATCATACTGTTGGTGGTGGTGTGGTGATGAGGTGAGACGCTCACAATTCAATTTCAATCTTTCTTTGCAACGACAAAACATGAATGAATGAATGATGGAAGCAAGCAACGACAACACTTCAGATTCAGAACGGACAGCTTCACACTTTTCTCCTACAAAATAAAAAGCTAACCGACTGTAAATTACTACCATTTTTTATTTTCAACACATTCAACATTTCCACGCTACACGCATAAAATCAACGGTTTTACCCACTGTTTCTCTTTTAACCAATAGTTAGAACCCCTTCCATTCTAGTAAAATATAAGAGATTTGATAAAGTTAATGTATTTTGATCTAAATTTTTAACAAATTAAAATACATTAAATTTCTTAAAACAATTTTATCTTATATCACGAGACAGAGAGAGTACATGTTGTGAACAATGGATACTCATCAAAATTTCACATTTAGTAGTTGGAAGAAAAAAGAGCTAGAAAATTATTATAAGTATGAGGATGTATATTGAGTTTTATTTACAATTTTTCCGTGCAAAAAATGTAGTTGAGAGGGTTTGCAATTTCGGTCTACATAAAAATTTCAATTGTTTGAGAGAGTTTGAGATGTTGCAATTTCGCCTTGTAAAAGTTGTAGATTTTTTAGTGATAAATTTTTGAAGATTTAGTAATTTATTTTGTAGAGATTTTATATGATTGTTTTTCCAACAATAGACTCTAAAAAAAATTATTCATAATTAATCCAACAATCAATAAAAATTAATCATATAAGTGTTATCCACAAAATAATTGTTAATCTAATTCAAATTTACAATGTTTATTTTGTTATTCTCACTCCACAATGGTGTTTGATCTTGCTACCAATGATTACAATAATTTACATTGCTATATGTTGTTGTGATAGCTAACATCAATGATCTTTTGAAGTTAGATTGGTTGGGAGGTCTCTCCTTTTTAAATTTTGAGGGAATGAAATTCTTGTGCTGATTTCATTGCCAAATTAAACTCGATTAATGATGAGAAGCTTTTAATTTAGGAATTTCCACCTAATAAATTTTGAAGGAGTTAATCTCGGCTGACGCTCTAAGCGTGGCCTACCCTAGAGCTTGTTTATTTATTTTTTGACAGATACTCTAGAGCTTGGTTATTTTCTTTATTTCTTTTCTTTTTTGTTTAGATTATGTACAAAAAAAAACACTAACACTATGTTTGGTTCTGGGGAAACTAGAAGGAAATAAAGTGGAAGGAGAGAAAGGTAGAAGAATATTATATTTTCCATTATTTGATTTGTCTTTAAAAAGGAGAGGAAAAAAAGTTTTTAAATGGGGCCACTCAAAAACTAATCCCCCCAAAAGTGGAAGGGAGGTGGGAGGGCAAGTGTTTTTTTTTGTTGCATAAAATTACATAAATAACCCCCAAAATTAAAATAATTACATCAATTAATGTTTGATTTTTGTTTAACCATTGTGAGTATATTTGTCATTTTAAATTTACATATTTTTCTTTCCTTTAATTTTCTTTTCACTTTCGCTCATATCGAACCATCAAATAATCATCTCATTTTCTACTTACTTTGTTTTATTTTCTTTCTTTTAACATTTTTTCCTTCTCACTTTCTTTTGTCATCCAAATAAAATCTAAGGAGACAATAGAGTGACTACAGCAAAAGATAAACACCAAGTAAAACACTCAAAGTACCGTCCCACTTTACAACTTTTCATTTGATTTGAAAGATGCCTGATTACGAACTTGCAATTGATTGCAAAATTATTTACCTCGTCCATCCAATCCATCTGTCATTATTCATTAGAATCACAATATTTAAACTTCAACCCAAAAAGGTGACAATTCACATGGATATAATATATAGAGTATAGATAGAGTATGAACATTTTGAACACAAATTAATTATAAATTCTGTGATGGGTGACCGCTGAATGTAATGAGCAGCAGCAGCAGCAACAACAATTTTTTTCTTCTTCTTTCCGACATTGAATTATGAAGTGACAAATCGAGCATCAATGGGATCTAAAATTGGGCTTAAAAGTTCAATGTTTGCATATACTTATTTTGCTTACTGTATATGTTTTCAAGGTTGGCCTACAAGACTACAGCCTCGATTTGTAATACGGTACTATTGGCAGGGTTAGTATGCACCACCACTAATTAATATTTAGTATTATTTGTTAAGTTTAAACATCTTTTTCGTCCATGTACGCGGAATTTTAATTTTAGTTTTTGTTTTAAATAAGTCATGAGTCAACCAAACTTTTTTATTTTAGTTTCTAAAAGAAAAATTCGCAGGAAAATTTATAGAAAAATCTGCAGAAAATTTGCAAATTTTCTGGCAAATTTTGTCTTTAGGACCAAAGGCAAATTTTTTGATTGATTTAAGGATTTGTTTAAAACAAAAATTGATACAAAGATTAAAATCAAAATTTCATGTACAAGGACGAAAATGAGATATCTTTATGACACAATTATTAGATTCTAACATTTATATTAATATGGTACATCTCTTGCATTACAATATGCATTGTATGTAGTATTACATTTTGTTGTCCCATAATTTAATGATTATAATTTATTTTCTTTAGATAAATAAATAAATAGATGTATCAAAATTAAAATTTTAATTCTTTATATTACATGTAATAGTCTTATAACCAGTACACCGGCTCCGTCAAAAAAATATATAACCAGTTCACCGGCTATATATGCTCACGGGAGCGGATAAATCACCTTTACTTGTAAAATCTTAATATGATTTTTTTTGAGGGAATATTATAATATGATTTTGAGTAAGAAGGTTCCGAGCAAAAAAGATAATGTGACCCTGCTTTTGTAATAGGAGCAAAAAAGATAATGCAACAAGAAATGATATATAGATAGTTAAATTTTTATTTTTCGTCTAAAAAATTGGGGATTTAGGAGCTTAACAAGAAATGATATTTGAACGTCTCACTTAGAGATGTTCATTGATACAGATAATCTGCTCAATTCAATCTACATTTTCTCTGAACTAATTCAAGTGTGAATCTAATTCGAACCAACCTGTTCAAACTTTAAATAGTTTAGTTTGGATAACAGATTTGCAATTTTAAATCCATAAATTCATGAATCCAACCCGATGAAAAAAATTATTATATTTTTTTATAATATTGTATAAGATTTTGTGTTAAAATCTTAAGATTTGATGTTATATTTGAAGTGTTTTGTATAATTTTAGATTATATAGTAAAATTTAATCTAAATTTTGAAATTTATTTAACTAATGAACACCTGTATTTGAAGTGTTTTGAAATTTATTTTGAAATTTTGATGCCAACCCAACCCACTCACCACTTGGATTGGATCAGTTCATATTTAAAATTTTAAAATATGAGTTTCATACACAATTCAATTCAATTTACTTTGAACAAAGTCATATAACAGGCTCAACTAAAATTGGTCAAACTCAATTTGTAAACATCTTAATCTCACTCATAAAAAATAGCCACGCTATAAAACAATAAATTTTAGGAAAACTATAGCAAGACATGAAGCTCTCACCCCCAACCTCCCACCCTCTCGTCCCACACTCCTCCCAACCTAACCAATCAACATCTTCATCTTCCAACAACAACCCCACCACTAAGCCACCTTTCCTCATACTCTCAATCAACCTCATAACTTTTACCTTTTCAAAATCCATGAACCATATTTCTAAAACTCTTTTTCTTTTTCTTTCATGTTCCTTTTTCTTGATCAATTTCTTCCTTTGTGGACCATATTAATTCCATTTGTCATGTTCTATTTATGCATCCATAGTTTTATTTTCATTTACATTGGAATTTTGTTGCTTTTTGGTGTTGTTGTTTTTAGGGTCACCAAGTGTTTGATGAAATGCTTCAACCAAGTGTTTTTCATTTAGAAACTTTTAATCTTTGGGGTGGCAAATTCTTCGTATTAGTGTAGAGAAAAGGCACAATATTACATTGTCCAATAAGTTCTACTCAAATAGGAGGTTGGCATTGTCCATTTTGGGGTTGGGATCTCCGGTAGTGCCGAGGCCATTTTATATAGTGCCAACAGAGTGTTGAGTCAGTGACACACATATGGTTCTCTAGCTATGCTCACGGTAAACTTCTCACATGCATTCAATATGGTTGATAAATCGACACTACTAAATGAGGTGAGAGTGAGATGTCCATCTATCTCATTGTGGGTTGAGTTTCTTTATAGTCAGGCAACACAGTTGTACCCAGGGGATAGATATATTAAGTCAACTACTATAGTGCAACAAGGAGACCCATTGAGACCCCTCCTTTTTACTCTTGTGTTACATCCTCTTATACATAAAATCAGAGACAATTGCAAGCTACTTCTTCATGCTTGGTATCTTGATCATGGGACAGTTGTAGAGGATGGAACCGAAGTAGCTAAAATGCTTGATATTATTCGAGAGATAGGTCAGGATTAGGCTTCAGCTTGACTATCCGTAAGATTGAGATCTTTTGGCCTTCATGTGATGGCACTAAACTTCGTGAGGGGTTGTTCCCTTTGGATTTTGGGAGGCCGACGTTGGGGGTAAAGTTGCTTGGAGGGGTTGTTAGTCGCGATAAAGACTTTATTGAAGGAATGGTCATGAAGAGAGTTGTTGAGTTAATGCATCTTCTTCCCCAATTAAAAGATCTGCAGAGTAAGCTTCTTCTACTTTGATCATGCATGGTATCACCAAACTTTTTGTTGGCCTCAAGACGTGTCAACCAATTCACATGAATGGGGCAACTATTTTGTTTGATAAGGAGTTACAAGCAGCAATTGAAGATATTGTGGTTGGCGGAGGTCCCTTTTTTGTGGACCTTCAATGGAGTTAGCTTCTTTACCTATCCAGGATGGAAGTTTGGGTTTATATTCAGCAGTAGAGGCCGCCTCATACGCTTTTGTAGTTTATGGAGCTCAATTTTGGGCTTTGCAAGATCATATCTTGAGATACAATGAAATACGTGGTGTGGACTATATGCTCTGAATGTTCTTCATAATACAGTTCCGACTTTTGAGTTTAGCAGTTTTACTAACAAGGACATTGTCCCCCCTCAAGCGCAACCTGTTTTGGCGAGTGCCTTGTTTAGTAAAATTGTTCAAGACATGGAAGACAATTTCAACATGACAACGAGACAAAAAGCAGTTTTTAGGTGTTTGAAAGCATCGCATGCCCAAAATTTTCTTCTTACTATCCTCGTTGATAGGTTGGGTCAACACATGTCACCGATAGAGTATCGGAGTATCCTCATATATCGCCTCATGATACCATTATTTCCTTCTGACGAGACTTGTCCAATCTGTCATAAGGTATGCTTGAATACATTTGGAGAGCATGCTTTGCATTGTCGAGAGCTTTCAGGCTTCAAATACAAACATGATCTCGTGAGAGATGTTCTTGTTGATGTCCTTCAACGTGCAGGAGTATCAGTGAAGAAAGAGGCATCTGTAAATTTCTTGACTGACCCACGTGACAAGAGATTGACACTTAGGTCAGCTGACGTTTTGATATATGAATGAATAGTAAGAAAACATGCATGTGTTGACTTGACTTGAGTTTCTTCACTTGTAAGATTAGGAAGTGCGAATTTCAGTGTTGGATAGGCAGTCCTCAAGACCGCTTCAAGCAAAGTAGCAAAACATGAAAAAACGTGTTTTGATAATCAACATGTTTTTATACCTTTTGTTTTTGACATTTTTTGCTTTTTAGCACCAGATGCTGTTAATTTTCTAAATAGAGTTCAAAAGATCAGGCATAACATTGTTGTGTCTTCCAAATCTGTAAATGTGGTCTTTAAGTGAATTGGTTTTGCAATTCAAAAAGAAGTTGCGGTGCAACTTGTTGTCTGTTTACCTTCGACACATATGTAATGATCTTTTATATATATATATATATATTTGGGTCGAGACCGAGGTATCCACCGCCAAACGCAGTGACTAATCCCTCGCTAGATTGAAGGGATTAGGTGAGGATCGAACTCTCAACCCTTGGTTAAAATTATATATATATATATATATATATATATATATATATAATTATGATTAATTAAAAATAACTGTTTGGATATCTATAACGATTATAAACATATTTAATCTTTGTTTTTGGAAATGTTATGGTATTTTTGTCGAAATTTAATGTATTGAGTAGAAAAGATTTAATCGATAAAAAAACTATCTTTTGCATATATCATCATTTTTATATTATATTTTAAAAATTAATTGTCATCAAAAATATTATTCAACATGTTAAATAACTGTTGGAACAATTTGTATATAATGATTTATTAATGATATTTACATTTTTTTTCTTTCTTTATTTATTTAGGTAAAATTACACTATTGATTCATTATCTTTTTCATTTGTAATAAATTGGTTCTTTATTTTTCATTTGTAATAAATTTGTCATTTATCTTATACTCCCTCCGGTCTCGAATATAAGAAACAAAAAAAGAAACACACATATTAAGGAAATTATTGTATTTCTAAATTTACCCTTAACTTTTGTTTTTAATTAAATTAAATAATTAATATTTATTACTAATAGTTACTAGTTTTTAGCATTAAGTTGTTAGCCGTTTATGAACATATTTTAGTTGTTATCCGTTTATGAGCATTAATTGGAAAAATTAGATAAGTTTAATAAAGGACAAAACTGGAATAATGATAAAAAAAGTAATCATTGTAGTAACTTTTTCTTATACTTGAGACCAACGATTTTTTTTTCTTTTTTTCTTATATTCGAGATCGGAGGAAGTATTATTTTACACTATTAATCATTAAATGAAAGATAAATGATCTGTTAGTTACGAATGAAAAAAATAAAGGACCAAATGATATAATTTTACCGTTTATTTATCTCTCTGATCTCACACGAGAACACTCCTACTATCCTTCCACCAATCATAGCCGCGACCGATCTCCTTCCACGACCGCCGCCGCCACTGTTCTCCCTCTGCGATTCCGACGCCTTCTTCATAACAATAACAAGATATCTCTCTCTTGCGGCTTTGCAAAGTCATAAGTCAATGTGAGGTTTGTGTCTTCTTCTTCCTTTTAGGGTTTTAGACTTGAATTTTTTCCTGCAACCTTAAAAGTGAACTAGTAACTTTGACCTTCTTAAGCTTAAACGTTCTATAGTTTGATTAGTTTCTGTTTTTTGTTTCTGCCAGAGTGAAAGGGAGAGAAGAAGAAAATGCCGAGTATGTTCAAAATAGGGTGTTCATATAATATAACATTACTGTCAACAAGTCAATGAAACAAGCCAACATTAAACTTTAGTTTATTATTATATTATATCGAGAGTCTCTCTCTCTCTTCATTAGTTTGCTTAATCTCTTTTGACAAAGATATTTAGCATTATCTATGATTTTGATCCACAGTTGCAGCAGGTCAATAACAATATCAATCTCTTTGGGTATGGTAACACTAACAAGTAATGTTTGGCATCATTGTGTTGTTCTCAATGAGCATGATCAGATTTTCAAAGCTTGATGGATTTCTCAAAAACTTGTTCTTTCTTTCTCCTTCCACCAATACCATTCATTTCCTTCGTCAATGCACACAATCAAATTCAAACAACAAACACATCACTTCATTTCGCACCAACACCTTCACCACCAAGAAACCACCAGTGAAATCAACAAAGAAGAACCATGGTCCCCCTTCTTCTCCTGTACCTAGAGAGTACATGAGGAACACAATTGGGAATATTTACAGAACCTTAAAGTACTCTTCTTGGGATTCCGCTGAGCGAGTGCTTGATAATCTCCCTTTGAAATGGGACTCTTATACAGTGAATCAGGTTCTCAAGTCACACCCTCCAATGGAGAAAGCCTGGTTGTTCTTCAACTGGGCTTCTCGTATCAAAGGGTTCAAGCACGACCAATACACATGCACAACCATGCTGGATATTTTCGGAGAAGCAGGGAGGATTTCCTCCATGAAACATGTTTTCAATAATATGCAGGAGAAAGGGATTAAGATTGATTCTGTTACTTACACTTCCATGATGCATTGGCTTTCGAATTCTGGGAATGTGGATGAGGCAATTGCGTTGTGGGATGAAATGAAATCAAAGGGTTGCCACCCAACTGTTGTTTCTTACACTGCTTTTATCAAGATTCTGTTTCATAATCACAGAGTGAAGGAAGCTACCGGTGTTTACAAGGAGATGATTCACTCTGGTTGTGTTCCAAATTGCTATACATATACAGTTCTTATGGACCATCTTATTGGCTCTGGTGAGTGTTGCCTTCAACCTGTTTGTTATATTGTCTCCGAGGGTATACAAGTGTGACTTTTTATTCGTTCTCTTTTACTGATGCCCCCATTTTGTATCTAAATGAACTTATAAGTTATAACTCCAGCTGAACTTACCGCGATTCTTTGCTTACAGTGGCAGAGACAAGGCCCGACCAGCCTGGGCACTTGCCCGGGTTCGGCCCAATTTTTTTGGTATTTTAGGGGTTAATTTAGGGAAAAATTGAGATTTTTTTGTTCAAAGCTGAGATTTTTCATTGCAAAACAATTTTTTTTGGTATTTTAGAGGTTAGTTTAGGGCTGAAATTTTTAAGGATTAATTTAGGACAAAGCAAAACTGAGATTTTTTTTTAAACTTAAGATTTTGCGCGGCTTTAGGGCAAAACTGAGATTTTTTTTTCAAGACTGAAGGGTTTGGTTTCAAAGTACATCCCTCGATACAAGGTGATTCCCAATATTGAAACCCCAAATCCTCTGTACAAGCCGGCAATTCCATCGTTCTGATAGTGACCAACCTTGTACGTGCGTAGTCCAAATGATTCAAAAGCATTGAAGTGCTCATTTTTCTCTTTGGAATATCCAAAGATGCTTTTGAAGTAACCTTTGAATGCAAAATTGAAAGCCTATAGACCAATTAACTGTTTGCTCAAGCATTATTTCTAGGTGTTTTTCTGGCTCCGCCACTGTTTGCTTAGGTGTTTAACTGAAGGATTAGTTTACTTGCAGGAAGCCCTAAAGCCTAAGTATCATATTGACATTCACAATCATTAATCTTCTTAGGACTTATTGAGAACTGAAGAATATCAGTCTACTTTTTCTTTTAAAATGATGTATTTACTAGTGCCCTAAGGTGAACTTACAGGATGCTTCAATGCAAATGCTCATAACTTTGATGTCCCAGTTAGAGACAGGATGCATGGTTGTTAAAATCTGGTAGGAGTGGGACAGCTATACACACATACCGAAAAGCCCCTGACTTAAGCATGATTGCTTTTGAAGTATCTCCTTTTCTTCATGGGCATCCATGGTATTCTTGGAAACAGGTCTAATTCAATGGTAATTTTTCTTTCAGCTGGGCATGTGCCAATTACATGAACAAGCAAGATTCTAGTCGGGAATTTCCATCTTACCATTTCCATGGGAAGATTAGGACTTCCCTTCCTCTCATGCAATGGTGTCACATATTGTATTTAACCTACTTACATAAAAGAGACATTTTTGCCCTCACCCTTTTGTGTGCTCGCATGTGTTAATCTTTCAAGAAATTATGTATGAATTTTTTTTATAATTTTTGTTTTGAATATACATATGAGAAAGGATTCCTTCCTTCATCTCTCTTAGATTATTATTCTCTAAAATTTAAATAGCAACAATGATATGATTTTTCTGATGATCATTTAGTTTAGCAGATAGTAACATATGTATAGACCTTTTAAAATAAGGGTCTTGTTAACAAGTGTCCTTAGGGCACTAGTTAAGATAACAAAAATGGTAAGTTCACCTTGAAAATAACATTTTATGTATTTTTATTATTTTGACCGCACAAATTCTAATGTATTTTTACTATTTTTGTGTTTCTTAATCATTGCCCTAAGGGCACTTGTTATCATTTTCCTTAAAATAAATCGGTTCTATTGAACAATATCAAAAACTTAGTTGCTGCTATTTTATCTTTATGATTATTGTAAAGCTGGCCTTATTTGTGAATTGTGAGTTCCTAGAACCAAAAGTGGAATAGTTCAAGTTTTTTTCTTTTAACTACGATTTGTATTCCCAAACAAACCTCATCAAATCCAGTCTCCTCTCGGCGTCCCTTTCTTTTAACTCTTTCATCAACCTTTGTTTTGGTAGAGTGGTCAGTAGATGGAATGAATGGACAAGAGAAACGCCGTTTAGGCCTTCCAAGTGGCATCAGCCCTTGAAATTGTCAAAAGAGATGCACTTGTTATTATTATATTATTTACTATATAATAATAAACGAAGTGACAACAGAAAATCGAAAATAAACATAATACTACTAACTTACATTATCAAGTACTCCTCCTAGTAGTTTTTAAGTTATTGATGTTTGTACATACATATACTAAACTTATAAAATAATAAAATGATGAGAAGTGGAGTTTTTAGCAGTGTAGAAAGGCCGGCGGTGTTGCAAGCAGATACTTACAAGTGGCAGTCATTCCTTCCATCTCGTAGCAATCCTCCATTGTGTGATCTCATTCTCATCCTCCACTTTAAATATGCAACCTGACAAATCTTTTCTTCTTCCAAGTCCAATCCAGAGGGAGAGTAGTTGACAGTTGAAAAATCAGTACTTGGTTCCCATTTTGCCTCTGCTCAGTTAGTGCTGAAAATGCGTGAGATTCTTCATATTCAAGGAGGACAGTGTGGAAACCAGATAGGAACCAAGTTCTGGGAAGCGGTATGTGATGAGCACGGGATTGACCCTATAGGACAATACATAGGGAACTCCAAACTTCAACAACTTGAAAGAGTGAATGTTTATTACAATGAGGGATCCAATGGTCGATACGTGCCCCGAGCAGTGCTAATGGACCTTGAACCTGGCACCATGGATGCCGTTCGGACCGGCCCTTATGGCCAGATTTTCCGGCCAGACAACTTTGTATTCGGACAGTCCGGTGCTGGAAACAATTTCGCCAAGGGTCATTACACTGAGGGTGCTGAGCTCATTGACTTTGTCCTTGATGTTGTCAGGAAGGAGGTTGAGAATTGTGATTGCTTGCAAGGTAACCAAACATGATGGATAGACACAATACTATACTGTTTCATTAAAATTTAAAAGAATATGGAGAATTTAACTAAAGATGTTGGTTTTTGTGATTGATAAATATAGGATTTCAAGTGTGCCACTCCTTGGGAGGAGGAACAGGTTCTGGAATGGGAACCTTGCTCATTTCAAAGATTAGGGAGGAATATCCTGATCGAATGATGCTCACTTTCTCCGTCTTTCCTTCACCAAAGGTGTCGGACACTGTTGTTGAACCTTACAATGCAACACTTTCTGTTCACCAATTGGTGGAGAATGCCGATGAGTGTATGGTCCTTGATAACGAAGCACTCTATGACATCTGCTTCAGAACTCTTAAACTCACCACACCAAGTTGTAAGTATAATTAAATGACTATCTCATGCTTTATTATATATAAACTCTTTTATTCTTGAACATGACTTACCAAATTAATTTGTTTCCAGTTGGAGATTTGAACCATTTGATATCAGCAACAATGAGCGGAGTGACTTGCTGCTTAAGATTTCCAGGTCAGCTGAATTCAGACCTACGAAAGCTAGCAGTGAACTTGATTCCGTTTCCACGACTTCACTTCTTCATGGTGGGTTTTGCTCCCCTAACATCTCGAGGATCGCAAAATTACCGTGCACTTACTGTGCCAGAACTTACACAACAAATGTGGGATGCCAAGAACATGATGTGTGCGGCAGATCCACGCCATGGCCGATACTTAACAGCCTCAGCGGTATTCAGAGGCAAAATGAGCACAAAAGAAGTGGATGAACAGGTGATGAATGTGCAGAACAAGAACTCTTCTTACTTCGTTGAGTGGATTCCCAATAATGTGAAATCTAGCGTCTGTGATGTCCCGCCGACAGGCCTTACCATGGCCTCGACTTTTGTTGGTAATTCCACATCTATACAGGAGATGTTTAGGAGAGTGAGTGAACAATTCTCTGCCATGTTCAGAAGGAAAGCCTTCTTACACTGGTATACTGGAGAAGGAATGGATGAGATGGAATTTACTGAAGCGGAAAGCAACATGAATGACCTTGTTGCTGAATATCAACAATACCAAGATGCCCCAGTTGATGAAGATGATGATTACCAAGAAGAGGAGGATGCTCAAAGCTGAAGATGTTCTACAATTTGATGTTTTGCATACTATAAGCAATGTTTGGTGGATAATAATATATTCAAGTTCTTTGGTTTTTTAAATGTATGGCCAAGTTTGTGGTTTGCTGTAGTGGTTGGTAGTTCTATTTGTTTCCGTATACGTTTTTATACAAAAGGGTACCCTTCAAAACAGTTTCTTGATATAATAACAATTGGTAACACTAAGGCCTTACATTACTAACTTTTGACTTTTTAAACTAAATATAACAAGTTCTATGAATAAGTTTGAGCTTATAAGAATTTTTCCAAATGGTTTCTAAATCATCACATGTAAAGAAGTAATACTGTATTCGTTGTACCAGCAAGTTAGCATGTTGGCGTTGTTGTCTGTGTCTAGCTCTATTATTTGGCGTCTGGGCCTGTTTTTGGCATCAGTTTTGGGAGCCTCTCCAATGTTTCTAAAATCCACACTCCTGTCCAGAAGTATGCAAACTGTGTTTTTGTGCAAAATAAACTGTTTCTTCAGAAGTATATTTTCAATGTATGTGTGTGGCGGTGGGAAAAGAAGCTCCCTATGTTTTATCTCGACAGTTGCTGTGGACTAATTGCATAAGCCAGCAGTAGTTTATCCTCTTTAAGTGTTTGCAGCACTATACATAGAAGAATAATACACACAATAACCATGTCATTTCATAAGACAATTTTAGTTAACCTTGAAAAAGACTAAAACTTGTTATCAAATTTGCGGACCTCAGTAAGTTAGATTTTCCTCTAAAAGGAATTTTGTGAGTCAAAGTAGTCAGTAAAGTACAATATAAAAAAGGAAAGTACATAACTCTGCCTCAAATTCTTATATGAGATGGTGTTCCATTCAAATTCTAGATATAGCATCTGCATGTAATAACTAAATAGTTGAAGTCTGGCCATGAATACTATAAATGAAAAACCGTATATGATTATGAACAGCATTTTCACCAAAAAAAAAAATTAACAGCATTCACTGGAACAGACAAAGTTAACTGCATTTGCAAGTATTAAATATGTTTCCAATTGCTCCTCATTGTGTATCAATAAGGCACTAAACTCTATCAATTTTTAACAATTTGCTATTAACAAAAGGGAGAATGAAATCTAAGGACCTAAAATGAATTTTTATCTATAGAAAAAATACATTTGGCTGCTATCACATCCAAAAGCTTGTTTGTTGTTTGTGCTTCTTTTTAACACTCATTCTAATTTCTAAACGGTAAATATGCTTTTTACTTTTTAGGTCCATAAATGCATTTCTCCCTTGAAAATTCCACCATGATTCAGTTATTTATTTAAGAACTTTTTGATTTGTTTCATTACAGTGACTGTGTCTAGATGACATACGGTTTAGCTGATCGTACCCAGCAAGCACCCCAGCTCCTGCCATTCCAAGAAGCATATTTGCAGTGACTCCTCGAAATAGAGCTAATAAACCCTCTTGGGCAACAATCTCACGAAATGCGTGCATTGCATTATAATATTTGTTCTGATGTCCGGAGGTTAGCATCATACGCCTGCGCAATGTGTCAAAAGGGTATGCACAGACACCTGATACAGTTGTGACGCTCCAACCTAACAAGAAACTAGCAAAAAAGTTCCCCTGCAGAAAATAAATCAATACTCACATGTGAATGCAAGGGTATAAATGAACAGAACCAATGATCTGATCTGAATTCATCAAAGTGCTATACCATCAAGGGAAAAATCAGTAAACTAACATCATTTACTTTTTAAACATATTTTCAATTTTTATTTTAAAAAATATGGATTTATTTGATATTGCTAACAGCAATGTGAAAGATCCTACTTTGACAGAGAGAAGATGGAAGGCTTGTTAGGGAGAGTGTATTTTTTAAACTAATGAAAACATTGTTCTGACATTTTTAAAATTTCACGAAATACTGGATTTGGTTTCAAAAATTGTAAAAGAAAATGGTGAGGGAAATATAGAATCTTTATTTTCTCTAATGCTTTTTAGTTTCAGTGGAAATGAAAACATGAAATAAGGCAAGTAATGGGCCACTATTTTTCCAAATTATGAAGATGTATGTTCAAACAAATGGAAAGGTTCAACCATCAATGTAAGTTGCACAATTTAGAATAACTCTAATATTGACCCGTATACCAACATGGAACAGACCAATCAGACTACTAATCGAGCGGTAATACATGACAAAAAATTTAGTAAAAAGTATCAATTTAACCATATTTTCCCATTGGCTGTGAAGATAAATCTCTATTATAACGATAACTATAACTATAACTATAACTATAACTATAAATGTACAAACACTTACCTCAAAAGGCCCAACTAAAACAATAGGCTTCATGGTGTCATATATCCCAAAGTACATCCCTCGATACAAGGTGATTCCCAATATTGAAACCCCAAATCCTCTGTACAAGCCGGCAATTCCATCACTTGATAAGGTTTTACGATATACGTCAAATAGTCCTTTAAACTGACGCTGACCAGTAACACGGCACACCACTGAATCAGTGGCCAACCTTGTACGTGCGTAGTCCAGATGATACAAAAGCATTGAAGTAGTAGCTCCTGCAGCACTGCCTGAAGCCACATTCCCAGCAAACCACTTAATGTACCCATCTTTGTCTTTGGAATATCCAAAGATGCTTTTGAAGTAACCTTTGAATGCAAAATTGAAAGCCTATAGACCATTGATATAAGCATAGCAATAATAATGATAATGTGATGAGATGAGATGAAGAAGTAGGAGTATTTATTTATTTACCTGTGTGGGAAAATATCTGATAACATTGGCCTGATGACCTCTCCAAAAGGCAATGAGACCTTCTTCGGCAAGGACTCTCTTAAAGGTATTAGCCAAACCCAGGTACGGTGTATTGAGGTGTCCTCTTTTAATCATTTCAGATTGGTTTTGTAATAAAAGCTTGACTCTTTCAATTGGTGCCACTGCACTCTTGGATATGATTGCTGCTACACCTCCCATTACAAAATCCTTTGAAAATCTATTATGATCATGTTGAGGTGATTTTACCATTTTTTTGTTGGCACTGATAATAATAATAATAATAATAATAATAATAATAATCCTGTGAGACTCGCTGGTAATAATAAAACTTGATTAACAAAATACTACTACTACTACTACTACTTTAGCTAGCATACAACATGCCTAATGCCTACAAACAACAACAACTACACACACAGAGAGATGAAATGAAACACCCACGCACGCACGAACGTATGTTCAATAGCAAGCATTCGCCGGCCAAGCACTAACTAACTGAATACAGAAACCGAAAACGAATAAGATTGGGCAAACCTAAATAAATAAATAGATTTGAATCGGAATGAAAAAAGTTGCTGTTTGCTTGCGATAGAAAGAAAGAAAGAAACAGAATCAACCGTGAAATTAAAAGGGTGCCTGAAAAGAAGAGAAGAGAAGAGAAGAGAGAATTAAATGGATTGCATCTTCACAATCAGACACAATGTGCGATTTTTTATTTTAATTCTATTTTTGTGTATGGGAAAAAAGAAAGGAAAGGGTGCGTCAGCGTCACTCGTGAATATCACCAACAAAACAACAACAACGTCACGTCGCATATCGTATATGAAAGTTTTTTTGTTTCGAGACAGCCATTCATACCATACCATATCATACCATACCATACCATAGTCTGTGAAGGAATCTTTTGCGTTCAAAAATCTCCATATTCTTTATATAAATAAATTTATTTATTTTCATTTACATTTATCAATCCCGTTACATTATTTTTCTCCTCTTTAACTACCATTTTTTTGTTTTTTAAGAATCTTTAAGCAAACTTCGAAACGTAAATTAGAACCGATCCAGCACAAAGACTGTGTAAGCTGGACCTCAGCCTTAAACTTCCAAATTTTGGGGGCTCCAATTTTTTTGATACCCAATTAATAATATCAGTGAATAAATAATTGTTGCGTTTATAATTGGTCCAGGCGTGTCATTTACAATTTTTTGGGTTGGGGAGGATGTGTGTTTGATCCTCTCTCTTGAACTTTCGGGTTATTTTTAATTTAAATTAATTAATTCATCAGAATAATTATAAAGTTACATATGTGATTTTTTGATTATCAAAAAAAAAAAACATATGTGATCTTTTATTTTTTCTTTTTCAATTTTAAACTGTATTTTGTTATTATGATTAAAATATGACTATTTATTTTAATAAAGAGGTCTATTATACCGTAGTTCAAATAAGCATATTAGTCTAACAATAAATTTAAACAAAAAAAAAATCTATATATTTTCAATCTAAGTGAATGACGTATTCTCTCTTTTTTTTTAAAAAGTATTCTCTTTTTTTATGTTAGCTATTACAAAGATAAATGTCTACTTTTGATGTTGTTGATTTTATTTACTATTTAAATATATTTTTTACGGTAAATATATGATGTTTTTTCAATTAAAAAAATAATTTTTATTAGGGATCCATTTTTATTATTAGCCTTGAATCTCTAAAAAGTCGGGAACGGCTCTGATCCTGAACTGGTGTTTGAGTTTTTGGAGGGTATAGACTCAACAATCGAGGTCCAGATACAAATATTTTGTAAAATTATTTGATATGTTATTAAAACTCATTAAGATTAACGGTATTCAATAAAAAAAATCAATAAATTGATAATTTTGATAAATTTCAATAACAAATCAAATAATTTTCAATTTTTTATATGTTATAAATTTTCTATTCAACAATGAATTTTACAAAATTCTTATTCATTATAATATAATTGGTGCAAGGAAGCATTTGTCTTCATCTACACGTGTTTTAATTTTTATTGCAACTTTAATCCTAACACTCTCTGGTCACCAAAAAATATTGATGTGTTCTATATTTTAATGTGTTGACATATAAAATGCTGATTTGGTAATACTCATGTGGTTGTATATTATGACATGTTAGCAAACTAAATATATTTTTTGGTATAACAAACTAAATATTTTAATAACAAATATTATTTACAACAATTCAATAATTAATTAACCAAATAACATAGTAATCAGAAAAACAAATAAATTGGGGTGTTTGAATCATAATTTTGAATCGGATCCTCATTCTTCAACCTTGTTTCATTCTCTTTTCTCCTACCTTTGTACCATTAACCTTGATTGGCATCTTATTGATTAATCTCACCATCCACTAAGGTATATTTCTTCTTCAACATGATTGATTCAACTAAGAAAGAGAACACGGCTTTCTTTTAAAATCACATATTTCTTGGTGACAAATTGGGGTTAAGACCAAAAATACAATAAAAATCAAAATAATGTGGCAATAATGATTGATTTTAAAACAGAGAACCAAAAATGCAATTAAGTAACTTGGTGTGAATGGTACATGTTTGATAGGGTTAAAATTTATCATTAGAGAGTGTTGAAACATTAGTATATATATAAGTAAAAAACACAGGTTAGCATATTCTTGAACCTCTGGAACCAAAAATTTTCTTCTACAATTTAAATAATTTTTTTTTTTGCTATACTTAGATAAAACCTTTTTCTCAAAAATAATCTGAATTAGTTTATTTTTTTCTTTTAAAAAAAGTAACAAAAATTCCAAATCACAGAGTATAGGTTGGTAATTATGTTATAGGTTAATAGGCTAATACCTCCTGTAAAATACGTCAGTTTTGTAATATTTCCTGTAATTTTTTTTGAGAATCTCATATGTAATGTTTGATTTTTTGCGATACCTCCATGAACTTAGTCAACCATAATATTTTGCAATGATTTAAAACTTTCGCTAATATTATATTTTGTGGCAGTTTAAAACCCTCGCTAAAATCATATTTTGCAGGTGTTTTTGCGGCGGTTATGTTTTGTGGGGGTTATATTATGGTTGACTGAGTCCAAGAAGTATTGCAAAAAATCAAACATTACAAGGGGATTTTCAAACTTTTTTTACAAGGGAATATTTAGGGTTGAGCGCGGACCCGCAACCCGACTCGAAACCGATATAACCGAAAACACATAGAAGCATTTGGTCGGGTGCGGGTCGGGTCTCAGGTCAATAGTTGTGCAAAATCGGTCTTGAATAATTGCATACGGGCGGGTGCGGGTCTCTAAAAATTTATGTTTTCGTAACCGACCGGACTATTGGTATATGCATTTTTTTTTAGTGCCCTTCTCTCCCTCACAATCTCTTATATATTTTACTTTGTTGTTTTGTCTATCTTAGATAGAAAATAAAAATGGTATATTTATAAGCATGTAATATATTGTAAAGTGTGAAAAATAATTTAATATTATATTTTAGATCTAATTTAATTTTCAATTTTCATCAATGTGATATAATATTATTTTCAAACTATAATTTGAAAATAAAGTAACTGCATTTCATCTTCTTAGTTGTTCATTTAGTTTTTCTATCTTTGTTGTCTTGTATACAAATTATCAAAATATTTGAAGAATATAATTTTTTTATTAATGGAGTTTTGAATATAGCAACTGAGTTTCAATTTAACCCGCAATATCCGACTCTTTCTACCCGCAATCTGTGCTAACCGAAACCGAATAAACCGAACTTGTACACGGTCAAATTTGGGTCCAAATTAAGTCGTTGCGGTTTTGAACGGTTTTACAATTTTTGGCCCGAATCCGATCGATGCTCACCCCTAGGAATATTGCAAGTATTTTACGGGGATATTGACCTATTAACTCTTATGTTAAATAATAGTACCTTTTGACACTTTTAAGCCCCTAAATAACAAGTTATTATTGATTTTTTATGGAAATATATAGCAATGTTGATTTTTCGGTTCACACAATTAAGTTTTTTTTGCACATTAGTCTGTAATTCTTCGATTCTTCGAGGCCCCCCCTCTTCAAATAAGAAATTGCGTAGTTTAATTTTTTGAATAAATAATTTCTTTAAATTCTCCCTCCGTACCAAACTATATGTCCCCTTTCAAAAAAAGTCTAATCTATAAATACAAGTTCCATTACAAATTACGCATTCATTGCTTTTTTTTCTACACTAACTTGTATTGAAATACACATGTAAACAAAGAACAATTTAGTAAAATTAATAGACAAATAACTAAAAATAACATACACCCTCCGTCCCGAAATGTAAGAAAAAAAAAACAAAAATTACACTTATTAAGAAAAAATAAATATAATGATTGGAAGTATGTCTTTTTGAAAAAAGTTGTATGGAAAAATGTAAAAACAATTTTTATTGGTTGTTGATTATAGAAAAAGTAAGAGAGAGTAAATATAAACTTTTATTGAAAATATAAATGTTCGAACTGTTTCTCTTACATTGTGGGACAAAAAAATTGAGTTTTTTTCTCTTACATTTTGGGACGGAGGGAGTAACTGAGAGAGTAGTATATCTAAAGAGTGTTCCATAACACTAGTTAATATAAGAAGAATATTACTCCCTCTGTCCCAAAACTATTGTCCCTGTTGACTTTTGAAATTTATTTTGACCGCATTTTTCTATTAATGTATAAAGACAAATATTAACAAATAAGATCTTGTTTGATTTATCTCAATGAATATTTTCACAATATTAAATTTTTATAATTTTTCATGAAAAAAAATTAAAGATATTAATGATTTAAATTATGTATTAGTACGTGTAAGGACAATAGTTTTGAGACGGAGGTAGTAGTTAGCACGACCTCATTATAATAGAAAAAATTTATGTATTTATATATAACCGGAAGGTTTGTCGGAGGTGATAGAGTAGAGAATAGATAGACTTTAGAATTTAGATAGATAGATAGATAGAACAAACAAGCTGTGCGGCGGCGGGTGAGGAGGAGAAGGAGACGATTGTTGTTGTTACTAATAAAAATAATAATAATAACAATCCCAATCCCAATCAATAAGTGAGTGAATGAAAAGAATGGCGGCGTCTCAATCTCACAATATATGGGTTGTGTTGGGTCTGGGCATAGCCGGAATATATTTATTAACAAGAAAGCTTAAACAATCACTCAAAGAAGATTTCGGCGCTTTCATTCAAAAGCTTCAGTTGCTTCCTCCTCCACCTCCTGCTCCTCCCAAAGCTCCTCACCCACTCACCTCTCTCACTTTCGCACTTTCCGACTTGTATTGTCTTTTTTTCTTTATCATTGAATTCAATTACTGTATTATTATGATGATTTCATCTGAATTGAATTGAATTGAATTTTCTTCATGAATGAATGAACACAGATTTGACATAGAGGGACATGTGTCGACCTTTGGGCATCCGGAGTGGGCTAAGACGCACGAACCTGCTTCTTCTACATCTCCCGTAGTTTCTACTCTTGTTCAATCTGGTGCTACATGTATTGGAACTACCGTTCTTGACCACTTCGCTTACGGGTCAGTCACTTCCTCCATTAAACCCTACCTAGGGTTTGGTTTACTCACTTTCCAATTTCATCATCATAACTCATTATAATAATAATAATTATTATTATTATAATTGCTTGCCCTGCCATTTATTTTTTCAGCATCAGTGGTGAAAATAAGCATTACGGAACGCCTAACAATCCTGCTGTCCCTGCTCGACTACCCGGCGGTTCCTCTAGTGGCGCTGCTGTTGCTGTTGCTGCTACTTTCGTTGATTTCTCCTTGGGTTAGCTTCTTCATAAGCAACCATATTACTCCTTCATTGCTTTTTCATGTCAATTATGGTTTTCCGTGACCCATTACTTGTTGAGTGGCTGCATCCTTCAGTTCTTAGTTGTAAAATGTAGAAAGATCTTCATTTGTTGACCAGACTGTTGTCTGGTTTTCTTCTTTTGCATGCCTCTGTTTCTCAATTGTCATTTGGTCTCAATTTTCTCTTCAAGCATCTAGACTCCATCAACTCCATCATACTAAGTTAGGATATCTGAAACTATGGGATCCAAATATGCTAAATGAATTTAGGAATGTGATAAGAAACGGGTCAGTTTGGGAATGAAATAATTATGTATAATTATTGAATGAACAACAAAAACACACAAAATCCTAGATTTTTTTAGAAAAACAGAGTTCACAATTGCCTTAAAGGCCCCAATTCTATTCAAATTACAAGATAGATCTGACTCTAAGGCACCCCTCTTATTTTTAGGCAAGACACATTATTTATTCCTTCTAACCAACTCAACCTAACAAAAGGGTATAACCAAGCTACTTAAACACTCCACACAGCAAGCCATACTAATCGATATGGGACTTAGGCAAACTATACTACCTAAGTTCCAATCATAATGTTTCATTCATGATTTGTGATAGGAAACGATCCCTGAAGTTTAAATGATAATATTACCAACCACCAACAATTAAATTTCAATGTTGTATGAGATAAAATGTTAGGTGGTAAAAAAATTATTTCTTTTGAGTAAGGTTAATCAAAACCTGAAATTACATGTTGTGTGTGGACAAATATTATTTTTTAATGAAAGATGCATTTATAACTTTGAATTCATTGTTATACTCTACTATTTGGTACATTCTTGTTGCCACATAATATGTATGGGTGTGTGTGTGTGCATGTGCATGTGCATATATTTATAAATTTTTAATTTTCTATGTCTATGTCACTTATGTTCTGACTTGTGCATATGTGTCTGATATGATTGCATCATTGTGTATTACAGGCGTTGATACTTCTGGAGGGGTGAGAGTACCTGCCGGATTCTGTGGGATACTTGGATTTCGACCTTCACATGGTGCTGTTTCTCATGCGGGAATCATACCCGTTTCAACAAGTCTGGACACTGTTGGTATGGCCAATTCAATTACTTATTCCGGTTTGATTTAAGTGGCTGCTTTATTTATAATATTCTGAATGGTTAGTATATTTGCATGGTATAAAGATCAAGTCAATTTTGGATTTAATTACTCTTTAGGGACTTATTTAGATGCTTTCTTTGGCAATATTTTGCTTATGAATATTTGAACACAATGGTAAAATATGTTTATCCATACCAAGAAGAGGATTAAGTAGATGTTTACAGCCGTTTTATTTAAACTATCTTCATACAGTTGCTGCCACTTTCTTATCTTTTATATACGGATTTTTTGCTTCTACCATCTGTTGCAGTTTTGTAACTCATTTCTTATCTTTCTTATCTTCATGCGCTCTTTTCAGGTTGGTTTGCAAAGGATCCTGATATACTGCGTCGAGTTGGGCATATACTTCTACAAGCACCATTTGTAATGCAACGCAGTCCCCGGCAAATTATTATAGCCGATGACTGTTTTCAACAGCTAAATGTTCCTCTTGACAGGAGTTCACAAGTGGTGATCAAAGCCACTGAGAAGCTTTTTGGAAGTATGTTATTTTGATGTGCACTTCTCCGTTTTATATAATCCCTATCATTTTCGTTATCATTGGCAGCTCTTGCCTCAGTTTGTGTGCTGGCAGGTTTTTTTTAAATAACTTGTGCTTGTTATTACTATTGCATTATGTTAATTTCGGCAGGTTTTTTTTAAATAACTTGTGCTTGTTATTACTATTGCATTATGTTAATTTCTATTCAATATCAATTATCTTCAGAGCAAGTATTGAAGCATATAAGTCTTGAGGACTATATAAGTTTTAAAGTTCCCAGCTTGAAGGCATGTTCCAACCAAAACTCAAACGGTCAACTGAAATCTTCGTTAAAATTGCTTGCCAGTATTATGCAATTTCTACAAAGGTTTGTTGGAAATATTATTATAATTTGCAACTTTTATGGTTAACTTTGAATGAAATTGGCGATTTTTGTCATTTGGTAGAGTTTTACATTCAATAGTTGTGTTTTGATCTATCCATGGGTTTTCATGTCATAACTTCTCCTTCAAATTAGTATTCCTCATTGTTTGAGGGCTTACTTGATTTATACTTGTTGTGTATTACAACTGTCCGTGGAAGCCTAGGATAATAGGTTTTTCTTTTTTCCACTCTATTTTTTGCAGACATGAATTTCGACATAAGCATGATGAATGGATGGGAATAGTAAAACCTGATCTTCATCCAGCTGTTTCAGCACAGTTGCATGAAAACTTTGAGGCATCTGAAGTTGAGATTGAAAACTCTAAATCTGTAAGGAGTGAGATGCGTGTTGCTTTAAATTCACTTTTGAAGGTAGTCATTTTTTGCTCCGTATTTAATCTTCAATCCTTTTGATTTAAAATTCATGCTGCCTCATTCCAATTTTAGCTACATATTTTAAAGGAATTTATTTTACCAATGGTTTATCCTTCTTGCTTTCTTAAAAAAAAATAGAGTACATTCACAGATCATAGTGGGTGGATTTTAATGTGATTGTTGAACTGTTAAAAGCTATGCTGAACTTTAATAAACTTATGGTAAATGGAATATTGTTTATTGCTTTTGTATTGAGTGCCAATAATTTGTATTTCCTACTTTCTTTATAAAAATTAACCAAGAATATATTCACAGACAAGCAAAGTGTTATGTGGGAGGATTATCCGTGGTTGTGTAAAAATTGAATTTATGCCGAATTTTACAAACTTACAGTGGATGTACATTGGTATTAAATTGGAAGAAACCTTTCTATATATAAGTTACTGAAAATACTCAAACTATACTGCTAGCATTCAGAAAATTGTTTCAAGTTTGATAGTGAACGTGTTCAATAGATTTACGGTTGAACATACTAATTCTTATGAAGTTTTGCTTAGTATTTTAGTATTATGATAAGAGAAACATAATTGTTCTGAGTTTAATATATTTTAACACTCTTAAGCATTGTTGTCAAAATCGCGAGTAAAATCGTAAAATCCATGGATTTTGCGATTTTGGTCACTTAAAACGATTAAAATCCTGAGTAAAATCCTAAATTAAGTAAAATCCCAGTAAAATCGCACAGAATCGCAAAATCCGCGATTCTGAAGGGATTTTACCGATTTTGACTTGTTTTTTTGGATAATGTTTAATTGGGTCAAAATTGATCCGTTTAATGTTTTGACCCGGTTTAAAAGGTAAAATTATCATTTTTATAGAATATTTCACGTTTTCACGTCCGTTTCTGACCGAAAGTATCTTTATTTTGTTATCATGTTATGTTAAATGCTCTCTATTTAGGCTTTACCTAGTGATTTACATTAGCATATATAGGCTATAAATATTTTGTTATTCAAGTAGATGGTGCTTTAGTGATTTTTATTAGGATACAGGCTTTAAGTATATAGCGCTTTAGTGATTTATCATCTAGTATTTCATTATTTTGAGTACATGCATTTTAAAATATATATTTAATATTATTATATATTTATATGAGTAGAATTCATCGATTTTGGTTGCGATTCTCGATTTTGCGATCTTGCATTCCCCTTTCGATTCAACAAAACTAATTGAGTAGAATCCATCGATTTTGATTGCGATTTACGATTTTGCGATCTTGTTATCCTCTTTCGATTTTAAGCAAACTCGCGATTCTGACAACCTTGCTCTTAAGGACGAAGGAATTTTGGTGATCCCTACTGTAGCTGATCCTCCTCCAAAATTAGGTGGAAAGGAGATCCTATCTCAGGATTATCAGAGCCGTGCATTGAGCCTGCTAAGTATTGCTAGCATATCAGGTTGCTGTCAGGTAAATATTTCACCTTCATTAAACTTGCTTAGCAAAAACCTGTTTCCTCAAGCAATAATCATTGCACACTCAGTTTGATTTTCATCAGTGATAGAACTTAACTTACCACTATGCACCTAATTGGGAAAATCTCTGGTAATTGCAGTTGTAATGCATCTTTTGTTCATATTCTCCTAATTTATCCTTTCAGGTCACAATACCATTGGGATTTTATGACAAGTATCCTGTTTCAGTGTCCTTGATAGCACGACACGGTGGTGATCGCTTTTTGCTTGACACAGTAAAAAGCATGTATACAATTCTCCAAGAGCAGGCTGATATTGCTGCCACAAGTAAATCATCAAGAAATGTTGTCAGCAAGGAACAATCTGCTGAGATTGCCAAAGAGAAGGTATTGCTGTTATATATTTTTATTTGGCATGTTTGTAGTTCTAAATCACCAGTTACGTTTATAACTATACTATTATAAAACCATAATTATCTTTAATTTTAGTCCATGAACTTCTCAGCGTGACTCTTGAGTTAAGGGGTTGTGTTTGTGTCTTCCATAAGTTTCTCTGCGTCAAAAATGTAGGGGTGATGTTCTTTTTGAGGTGTTATAATTTCGACCTTCCCATGTTATTTAAGTTGGCCTTTCTTATTAAGAGGCACCTCTGATTAGTTCTCAGATCCTTTTGTGATTGTTCACCTCACTCACTATTTTTCGGGTTCACCATTCAATGATTCAGGGAAATCAAGCCTACAAAGATAAGCAGTGGCAGAAAGCCATTGGATTTTATACTGAAGCTATCAAACTCTGTGGCAATAATGCAACATACTACAGTAATAGGGCTCAAGCATATCTAGAACTTGGCAGGTAGTGAATCATTCTTTGCTATTTCTCTGAGTTTTCTGTAACCTAATGGATTTGTTCTCTGTTAATCCAGTTATCTCCAAGCTGAGGCAGATTGTACAAAAGCAATAAGTCTCGACAAAAAGGTGACTTTTATCTTCAAAGAACTTCCCCCTTGGAAGTTTATGGCATTGTTTGGATTGATGGCTTTGTCCTTTTAGACTATGACAATCTTGTCATCATTCAATATATATGATTTATGAAAATGAAGACTTTGTAATAATTAATTACCATTCAGTAGTACAACAAGGTAAAAAGGAGACCAAAAAAGATTTATAGATATGCATGGAAAATGCAAAGAAAAAATAATTCCTGCTATTTTCAATCCATACTCAAACAAAGTTCAATTAAATAGATTTTTTTGAAAGTTCAATTAAATAGTTAATAATTAATATGCTTGATTATTGTATGTTTTCTTGTATGAGATGGCCATGAGCATTTTTTAGTAACAACCTCTCTTTATTCTTGTTTTAAACAGAATGTGAAAGCCTACTTTCGTAGAGGTACAGCTAGAGAGATGTTAGGCTACTACAAAGAAGCAACTGATGGTAAGATCTTTAATATTCTCAAATTTGTTAACATTTTCTTATTTCTTCTAGAAAAATGGAGTGGTCCTCAAACTTGAGAACCAATTAGTAGCTATTAACTGTTAGCATGATTAGCCACACATTTCTTTTTTAGTATAGTTCATCTAAAACTAAAATATAAGATTTAACTTGACTCTCACTTATTGGGGTTTGTTTCATACATTGCTCATATTTAGCTGATTTCTGTTTGTGGGCTACTAGTATTTATTCTTTTAATTTGTTATGGGAACTTAAAAAACATGTTTTGCTGATGATTGGAGGACTGTTCAAAATTTAAATGTTTGAATTATTTGGGATGAAATTTGTTGTTTACTGTCACAAATTAGACTACTGCATATTAACGGGTACTCATTTTGATGTCAACCTCATAAGAGTTCTCATTTTGATATGAAGATTTTAGAATTTCAAAAGTATAAACTAATGAAAGATTTGGCATACAGATTTTAAATATGCTGTTGTACTTGAGCCAACCAACAAAAGGGCTGCTTTAGCTGCTGAAAGGTTGAGGAAACTATTTCAGTAGATAAATAATTGGGAATATGAGATTTAAGAGCTGAATAATTGGTCTTTGTTGGGTGATACCCCTGATGCATGATGCTGGTTTTTATGCCCCGAGACAATTGGTGAGTTTCTTGTTGCAATGATCATACAGGAGTGATCTGACTTGTGGTTTCTGCATAGGTGATATTGATTCTTTTGTCATTCGTGGCTCCGCAATTTATACCTGGAAACTAGATTGAATCTCAATTTTGCTTGAGGTAAATATGTTAGGATTGTAATATCAGTCAAGTGAGGCGAATGCTCTTGGGAGTAGCTCAGGACTTAGCTCTGTGTTTTTTCTTAAAAATATATTGTACTTCACCGGATTTTAATCTTTGCTCAATTACTTTCATTTGTTAGTGCTTTTAGTTATTTGCTACGACTTTAAGAGGCAAGATTCTTGTACGCAGAATTTACTACCTACAAATACCGATGCTAAAATAAATCATGTTATCAGAAATATTTTGTGAATTTTAGAGTCGGAATTTATTTTATCTACAGCATTTCGTAATAGAAATCGGTACCATTTAAAAAATTTCTCCCCAAAACAATTGAGTTTGTCCAATAAACGATAACCAAAACTTTTTGTATTTTAGTAGGTATTTTGGGAGCTGAATGATTGGTCTTTTATTTGTAGGGTGGTTGACATGACACCCCTGAAGCATGATAACCAAAGCTATTTAAGTTTCAGTAGAACATTAGGTCCTGTTTGGTTCGGGGTTTTTGGAGGGGAGGAAATATTTTATAGTTTTATGTTTGATTCAAATTTTTAAAAAAATGTACCCACGTTAAAATTGGGAAGTTTCAATGATTTTCCTATAAATATGAAAAATCTTCACTTCCTAAATCAAGGCTGTAAATTTTTGAGTAACAATTAAATATTAACACCCAAGCTATCTCCAACATAGAGAGAGTAAACTTCTAAAGTCTATAGTCAGCCATTAGAACATTATCCCCACCCGCATAATTTGTGAAACCAAAACGTTAATGTTCATATGAATATACTCCCTCCAAACACAACTTGCAAACCTTCATTGCGAATTGATCCATTGGTGTAGCATTAATATCAATGGAGGAACTCAAAAGAATACATAAATTACAAAGAAATATTTAGTGAATGCTTAAACTGTTATTAGGAGATGGAGATTTATGTAGTAGTGAACGCCTCGTCTAGAGAAAAGATGAAAAGAAATCTAGAAAGAATGTGTTTTCAAAAACAATGAAAATAACCATTTATTCTTCTTCTGTCATGTGTAAAATGCAAATCTATCTTATCTTCTTAGATGTAAAGTAGTAATAAACGTGCAACAAACCAATTTAATGTGCATGTATGTATACTTCTGAATTAATCGCATTTAGAAGTTGGTATTGGCTTAGGACCTGAGAGTATGCTCTTCTTCGAGGTCTCAGGTTCGATTCTCTTCCGTGACAATTTAAGTGGGTTACTTTAACTTCTTCAAAAAAAAAAATCGCATCTAGAAGTAATTAAGGGGGTGTAGAAAAGCTGTTCCTGTGAGTCCAAAAGTATGTTAAATATGGGCCAAATATTAAAGCCCAACAAATGCATACCCATACCCAATACCCAATACAATACAATCTATGTTTGTTTGTTTGGAGTGGCAGAAGCAGAAAGAACAGGTTATCCGACAGAGATAGGTGGGTTTGATTTGGTAATTAGGGTTTTCAATGGCGGTGCATCTAAGCGAACCGGCAAAGCTAAGGTGGGGAGAATTGGAGGAAGATGACGGTGAGGATCTGGATTTCCTTTTACCGCCACGTCAGGTGATAGGTCCTGATGAAAATGGAATTAAAAAGATTATTGAATACAAATTCGATGATGATGGTAACAAGGTTAAGATCACTACAACCACTCGCACCCGCAAACTCGCCAATGCACGTGTCAGCAAACGCGCCATCGAGCGTCGTTCCTGGCCTAAATTCGGCGACGCCGTTCAAGAAGATGTCGGTGCCCGCCTCACTATGGTCTCCACTGAAGAGATCGTTCTCGAACGCCCCAAACCTATTGGTTGGTGTAATTAGTTACTAGTTTGTTTGTTAGTTAGTTAGTTAGTTATTATTATTATGTTCTGTTTGTAATTGATTGATTCATTGATTTATTCAAACACAGGTTCCAACAAGGAGGATTCAAACACTACCGACCCACAAAAAGTTGGTGCTGTTCTTATGGTATGCAGGACTTGTGGGAAGAAGGGTGACCATTGGACTTCAAGGTGTCCATATAAGGATCTTGCACAGCCTACTGACACTTTTGTTGATAGACCTCCAACAGCAGATGGCTCTACTGCTCCTTCTGCTGCTGCTGCTTCCGGTAAGGTTGCCTATGTTCCTCCCAGCTTAAGACCTAATGCCGAGAGGACTACTGGCTCTGACATGAGGCGGAGGAACGACGAGAACTCTGTTCGGGTAACCAACCTCTCCGAAGACACTAGGGAACCTGATTTGCTTGAGCTTTTCCGCCCTTTTGGTGCTGTTAGCAGGGTCTATGTTGCTATTGATCAGAAGACTAGCATGAGTAGGGGATTCGGCTTTGTCAACTTTGTCAGCAGGGAAGATGCTCAGAGGGCTATTAACAAACTCAATGGATATGGCTACGACAATCTCATCCTCAGAGTTGAATGGGCCACCCCAAGAACAACCTAAGCATTTCTTCGTGCTTTTTGAGTTTTGCCCCCCTTTTCTTTCCCAAGGTCTGTCACTTTTTGTAATCTGGTTTTTGGACCATTTTTCCATTTGTGTTGGTGTATTATTATTATTATTATTTAAAAGTACATGTTTCCTCAAGATCGCTTATTGGTTATTTTTATGATAATGATCAATATTACAAGGGTTGTTTGCTCAAGATCACTTGTTGGTTATTGATGTTAATAATTAATTTTATGAGGTTGTTTGCATTGTTCACAGGGCGTTTTGAATAAGAACACTCTGTTCATTTGTTCTCTTTACTGACATAGTTGTTTTTGCTTGGTAATTATAGTTAACTATGAGATGCTGTGATTGTTGTGTGTTTCTTTATGAGTAAAGACTTTACATAAAGAGTGTAGACTTGTATAGTAAGACTTTAAAGCTGTTCCACAGGACCAACTTGGTTAGTTTGTTTCCGGTCCAATATTTGTTTTACTAGCTGTGATTGTGAAGATGGACTTTTTGAAGATTGCTCCCCTAATCTTTGTCTTTTCGTGGAGAAAGGCATATATTTTTATATATGCCTATTGGTACCTGTAAAGACTAAGCAACCCCATCCTTTGGTCCCTTAAATACCAAGAATGCATAAGAACTATTAAATTTTTGAGGTTCCATTCCTCGTTATTTTTTCTCCGGCTAAAATGTTGCTGATGAAGCTTAGAAGTTGTTTTGCTTCCTTCAACTTTCCTGTCTAAGACGGTGATAAGAATTGGATTAAATGTATTTGATTTCTCTCTATATTCTTTGAGTACTTTGTGTTTTGATAGATTGCAATTGCGATAGATGGACTAAAATAAAACTCTTTTGGACTCTTATTTGATTGAAGAGTAATTCTTAAATAGAAAATAGGATATGCAATGACAATATGTTTTTACACTGTCATTCAATAGTAGCTATATATTCCGCTATATTACGTTATTACAACCCACTCTAGTTATACTATACGGTAGAATACTTTATTTCTATTGGTTATCAGTGTGAAATTAATTTACAATGGTAGAGTATATTTAATATACTCTTGATTAATATCTTGTCTGCTGATTTTGCTAAAGCTTTGAGGTCTCGACGGCAATAACAGGCTAAAGATGTGGACCATTAAAAGACTTTGATACCATATCTCTACTTGTTATATAGGATTATAGGCCGGCGTGGTTGTAACAATTCATTCTTGAATTTTAACAATCACCAGACACTAGCTATGTTGTGGTCATAGGACTTTTCTAACAAGGTTTCAACTTCATCCCGATCCACTCCTCCCTCCCTAGAAACAACAATGGGAAACTGGTACCACCAAAAGATTTTGATATCACATCTTCCAACATTTTGAAGGATTAATTGAGTCATCTCTTTTACATATATTTTTTCTGCTCGTTCTTAATTGATGTGAGACAATTAACAAATTACACTCAAGTTTCAACACTTTTATTTGTTCAATTTGTTGACGTATATTTGTTGATGCTCATTGTCCGTTTTTGCAAGTCGGGGAGCTTTATTTACAAGTGCATATTGCTGTGTTGTTCTGAAGTTGTTGCATTGGTGTTTCCCCATCAAAGTTTACTCTTTTTGCATCTTGTAAATGTTGCTTTGACTACAGTGCTGCACATTTGGAGCTTAGTTCAAAAATGAAAGATGAGGGATATATCTCCAGTCACAAAAACACAAGTAATGAGCTTGGGTTGAATCAATGGATAAATTTTAAATTTCCGTGTCTTGCAGTTCTTTTAATTATCACTTTTAGTAGTTATTTATATAATAGTTTAACATTTTTTAGAAAAATTGTAAATCTAAGAAATCTTAAAAGTACAAAAATACAAAGTTTTCGAGTAGTTCCTTCTAAAAATATTTTTAATAGTTTTTTTATAAACTGGTTATTTTGCTAAACAAACACAAAAAAAAATTCTTGCCCATTTGTTACTTTGTTACATATTCTGTGAATATTCTTTTTTATAATAAAATGAAGGCTTTGTATGAAAATGATGAGAGTTTAGGTTAGGGAAGTGTAAAATAGTTGTCAATGACATAACTTATTTTGTATTTGAACTTGCGTCAGATTTTGTAAGTGAATGGAGATTTGATGTTTTTTTTAGGTGTTATAATTTATCGTTTTTTTAATATGATCGAGAAAAATTCTAACATGTTTACATGTATCCTCAAAGAGTCATTGTCGTTTCGATTGAAGCTTAACTATTTAGTCAAACAAAAGTGAAATTGTCTTTATACTTGTTAACTTTTACTATGAAATATAATATACAAAGATTTATTGCATTTATTTTCTTGGATATTGTATTTGATAGTAAAAGTCGATAAGTATAAAGAAAATAAAATATTATCTTGAAACTTTTGTATTCTAATTTTCTAAAACTATAAAATATTATTTTCAATGCAAATATATTATATATATAATTTAATCATATATACAAAGATTGCAAAAGTCATTCTTTTATATACTACATGCATAGACCTCAAAGAAACAATATTGTTATGCATCTTTTAAACTCTATTTAAAAGATCAACAAACTCTGTTGCTAGAAAATCAAAAGTGTCAAATGCAAATATTACTTCTTTTGTTAACTTTAACTAGTTGGCATGATCCATATAAATCTCATGATTTATGCTCTTAGTTAACTTCAAAATAAATCTTGACAATTGTGACTGCTGCTGTATTCAAAAATCATCTACCTGTAAAAAAATTATAGCTCTTCATTCTAAATATGCATGTTTGATGAAAAGGAAGGCATTGTATGGAAGTACTTTTTAATTAGTCTAATATAAAAATTGTTATATAAAATTAACAAATTCATTGAGCTGTATAATTGAATGCAGCGGTTTTCATTCATTCTAATGGGAATAATAAGATAGGTTTATAGATATTCATGAATCATAAGAGAATACATAGTAAAATATTTCTTTCTATTGTTAATCTGCATTCTCTATACGAAGTTCCATTAAAATAGTCCGGATAAAGCTTATGTATACCATATCTCCGAACACGAAACAAATGTCTAACTACAATCCCAAAACTCAATTCTAAATCCGCTTCCAAACTAACCTGGGTATTTCGTGGAAATATATACAAAACATGTGCACTGTTAAAATGCAAAAAGTTGCACCACTGAAATACATGTAAACTAAGTATGACTGCATCATCTAATACTTTGATTCGACAAATAGAGATTATTATCTCATCTCAGTCAAATGCTAACAGCTCATCCAGCTGTTCATCTGTCCATGTAGGAATTGAACTTTTTGGATTCATGATGTCCTTCTGTCTTTCCAAGTGATTTTCCATACCAGTTTCTTGACCAACAGATAAATGTGCCGAGTTTGTTGTAGAACTATTGGCTTGAGGAAGCCCCACCATATTGTCTTCCATCTCACTTTCAAGCTCGTCACCACAAGTTGCTTTGACAGGTCCAGCACCATCCTGTCTCGGTGATAAGCTATCTCTATCCAAAACAGTTCTTTGGTTTTGACCATCTTCATTATCAGAGTGACAGCTACTTAAAACCAAAATTCCATCCCTTTGTTTACCATTACCTAGTACTTCCTTAAACCTTGAATCAAATCTAAGATTATTCAGGATTCCTTCAGTTCTTTCTTTTGGCAGAGAGACTGCACTGGTTGGCTGCATCCATGACTTTTCACGTGTTTCTGTTTGTAAGTAAACCAACTAATGAGCAATATGATCTCAGTATAGTCAACGAATGGGACGATTTCCATTCCTCAAGTGAAGGCAAGAATACCTATAAAAAGGAACATAAACCATATTGCTGCTATGAATGCATTCTAGATATCTACCTGCATTGCTAGTAGCTGAAGTTAGTTTTGCTGAGATTTGTTCCGATGGAGGCCCACTGTCCTTTGAAAAGACCTGTATAGCATGAACAACAAGCTATAAGCACACAAACGAATATCTGCCAATGCATCTCATTCATCTACAAATTAAGAAAAATAAAATTTGAGTTTAGATCCAATTGGTCTGAAATTCAACTACCACCATTTTCCTAATACAATTTCCAAGTTTCTAATTAGAAAAGCAAATAATACAGACTACATTCAGTGCAACTCATTTAAGATTTGATTGCAAACATGCTGAAAAATAAAAATGTCTCTTCCTGCAAGCTAGTGAAGTTGAAAATTAATTGAAATGTGTAAGCAGAGGCGAGAAAATAACCCCATACCTTGACTATGTTGCTCAGTGTTATATTAAGGTAATAAGTTGAGCCATTAGGAGAAAACACAGCGACCTGCGTATTTGTTTTGTTTGTTTGTTTGTTTTAAGAAAAGGAAAAAAAACTTGATGAATAAAATCAAACAAGTAAAAGAGAAAGGACCTTTTGGAGAAGTAGAACAGAACCAACAGTTATATTCTTTCCAAATTCTACTTGGGTGAAAACTTTGCGATGGATACTAGCACCAATAGTGGCCGTAGGATCCTGAAATTCAAACTATGAACACCAAAATGCAATGAAACACAGTTAATTGAATTGAAATGAATAGAACAGTACCTTTAGGGTAACAGTCATGTCGCCAAAACCATTGGGAGTGCATGATTTGATAACAGCGACGATTTGAGGAACTTTTCCTTCGCCGTTCAAATGATTTTTGATCGAGCTCAAATGCGTAATAGATGCCATATCCGCTATAAGATAAAGACAACGAAAATTAGCAGCAGTTGAATTGAACTGAAATGAACACGGTTTAGGTGGAGAGGGAAATTAATTAACAAACTAACGAACTAAAACCTTGAGAAGTTTGAAGAAATTGAATTGCAGAAACCCATGGATCGGAGTTGAAATCGCGATCAGTGTCGTGACCATTTTGAAGGACGCGCCTTACGAATTCTTGAGTGGGAAGGGTGTTGGGTGATGATCCTAGGGTTCTGCGTTGCATCATGGCGGCTTGAACTGCACCGGCTGGACCGGGAATCAGAGTAGAATCAGAGGTGCGGTGGTTGCAAGGGCGGAGGAAATTGGAGAGATCAGAATCGTCGACATCAAGTACCGACGGTTCCAATTCCATTTTTGGCCCTAAAATCAATCAACGCTCGCGCGGGAAGGAACGAATGTTGCTTTTCTTTGTTTTCTGTTATGCTGGTATAGGATGGGCCGGGCCGGGCCGAACTGCATTTCGCTAAAGACCTCAACCTACGCCTGGAAGATTTATCTCCCCCGCCCCCATAATTCTCTATTACCCCATAAAATCTCAAATTACCCTTCAATTCGGGATGTAGATCCCGAAATGGTGTTTAGGTTTTGGAGGGTATGGGACTAGTGTCTGTACCCCAAAATCCCGCACAAAATTCGGGACATAAATCCCTAATTAAGTTTCGGGTTCTAAATCCCGAACTAGTGCCTCTATACCTCCAAAACTCAGGCATCAGTTCAGGATCTACGTCCCGAATTTTGCTTAAATACTCTAAGGGCAAAAATGGTAGTTAAATGAGGAAAAAAAAATGTAGAGGGATTGAGAAGTTTTCCTATGCCTATTTACTCTTCAAAGAAAGAAAGTTTTTTTTTTTTTTTTGACAAATGAAAAATATCCTCCACACATAATATGGTTTAAGCCTTGTATAAAAATTCATGGAAAATTAAAAAGAAAAATGAATAGAATATAGGCTCTAAAAAGAAACATACACAACTATAAATGTTTTGGAGGAAATTTTAGAGAATACTCAATGAATCGTAGACACACATTATAGTATATCTACTTCAATCAAATAAATAGATTAAGGAATAAAATTGTGTGCTTTTCATTTTAGGGATTAAATGAGAAGAAATAGGAAGTCAGGGTTAAGAGTTCTTCTACATCTCACTGATGATGAGTTTAATGTCCAGTCAGAGTGTGTTAACCTAATGAGACGATTAATATATATACTCGTCATTAGAGGCATGAACATCTCAACAGACTTACATGTGAGAACAACTCAACTCATCGCGAGTTATTTCCAATTACGGTCCAAAAGATAAATATCATTTTATTAGAGTATAGTACAATATATCATAATATAATATAAATAGTTGATATAACGACTTATTATTATTTTTTCGTCAAAAAAAAAAACAACTTATTATTTAATTATTGTTTAGGGTTAATCGTAAAATCCAACATGTTTCACTTATTACTAATAAATTTCAAACAAAACAAAAAATATTAAAAATCTATATTGTCTCGAATTAATTCAAATTTTAATTCTTTAAAATACATGAGAATCATGTCAAAAAAAAAAAGACATGAGAATTGAGAGGTTCATATTCTTAATTGTTATTGGAATACTATAAGACCATCTCCAATGGAGAATCCCATTTTCGAGTACTTATATGGCCCCATTTGTACACATCACTTATTTATAATTTTTTAATAATAGTACCTAATAAGCACTCATATCTTCCAATCCAACACTTCTCTAAAAAGTTCTTAAGTGGTCCCACCAATGATTATATATCATTTAATTTAATAACTAATTATTATTTACTATGTCATAATTATTTATTTTATTATATTAAAGCATGTGGGACCCATTAAGCACCATGAAAGAGAAAGTGCTTATTTAAGCATAGATACTTAATAGGTACCATTTTTATATGTACTCCAATGGTAGTACTTAATAAGTACTAGTTTTTATTAGGTACTACTTGATAAGCACCTACCATTGGAGATGCTCTAACTCATCCTTAAACCCAATTTTTGTGACATATACCAAGTAGTTGTTGTTTTTGTTTTTGTTTTTGTTTTTATATTTACTTGGTTTATATTTGAATTGTAATTATAAAAGGTTAAATTTGTTTTCTTATTCATCCAAATATGTAGAGAAGGTTATATGTACTATTTATTTTTTCTCCATTTTTATTTATCCAAAAAAAATAGAAAATTTCTTTTTAATCTATGAGTCATTGCTCTCTTTCCCATTTTCTTAGGCATCTAAGATGCAATTTAATGAAAGAAAGTATTTTTGACAGATTAAGAGCGTGATTGACGGATAGATGAAAAGAGGATCAGACACGTTGATGGTATATAACATGTAATTGTGAAGCGAATCAATCGTTACCTCTCATTGCCTCCCAAAAAAAAAATCGTTACCTCTCATTCATTCATTCTCCTTAAATTTTTAGTTAATTTTGCACTACATAATAAAACATTTGGTTGTCAACCCGTCTCATTCATTCGTTATATTCAATTCAACCATTCTTTTCTTCCTTCATTTACGTGTCTCGCAAGCAACTCTCACACACATACTCTCTCCTCCCTATTAGCAGGCAACATGGATATTAATTCAAACATTTAACTGCCAGCCAAGGAACCAACTTTTTGGAAAAATACCCTGGTGAGCTAGCTCTCATTGTTCAATATTCTTTAATTTTCCAATTGTGGATCATTAGTAGCAACTAATCGTGAATCATAATGGCATGTTTGTTGTTGTTGTTTCTTGGTTTTGTAGTGTAAAAGAAAAAAGAATAATTAGATTTGCATAAATTATTATAAATTAAAAAGAGATGGAAGGAGATATTGTTATTATTAATTTTATTATGAATTAATTAATGGGAGGTTCGCCGAATAACGAAGAGGGAGATCATCATAATCAACAGGGAAATTGAGTGATTGATGGAAGGTCTTCTCGGACTTCTAAGGATTCGCGTCAAGCGTGGCGTCAACCTCGCCGTTCGCGATGTGAATACCAGCGATCCATATGTCGTCGTTAAGATGGGCAATCAAAAACTCAAGACTCGTGTAATCAAAAAGGATATCAATCCTGAATGGAATGAAGATCTTACACTTTCTGTCACTGAACCCGTTCATCCATTCAAACTCGTACGTAGTTGTTATATTTATATTTTATCAAAAAAGTTGTCAACTAAGATGGGCACCTTCCCTTGTTTATCAGTCTAGATAATATATATCAATTCAATGATTGATTTTTGCAAATGTATATGCAGACCGTGTATGATCATGACACATTTAGCGCAGATGACAAAATGGGAGATGCTGAATTTGATCTCTCACCATATATGGAGGCCATAAAGATGAACATAGAAGGCATCCCCAGCGGTACTATAATCACCAGAATACAACCATGCAGGACTAACTGCTTAGCTGAGGAGAGTTGCATCACTTACACTGAAGGCAAAATTGTCCAAGACGTTGTCCTTAGATTGCGACACGTTGAATGTGGAGAAGTCGAAATTCAACTGCAATGGATCGAACTTCCTGGTGCTAAGGGTTTATAAATATCATTCTTCTCTCTTTCGTTTCTACGTACATCTAGAATCTAGAGTACTGCGTAACAAGTTAAATATTTGTGTTACGTTTTGCCCATTTTTATTTTATTTAAATTAGGGCATTAATGTTAGTAAGTTTGAATATGTGTTACGTTTTCCCCCTTATTCATCATCATTCATCGTCTCTCAATCTCCTATGCTTTGTTTTTTTGTTACATATTCCTAAATGAGCTTGTTTCCTTGTTTCAACCGATGACACTTGATTTGTATGTACGCTACTTTGTTGGTGAGTATGCTAGCTAGCCACTATATATCAATGTATCATATTGTTTACCGAGTATATGTATAATTAAAGTCAACTTTACATTGTTACTGTATTTCCTCCATATTTTTAATTTCAAAACTTCTTGAATTAGGATAAAAAAAACACAAAGTGTTAAAGTTGGATTGGCACTAAATTATAACCGTTAATTTAATTTAAAGATTCATATGTAGTCACTTAACGAGTCACACAATAATCTTGATCATGATTTTCACTTAATTAATTGTAATTTTCTATGGTTGATTTTCTCCTTCTCCTCTTTAATTGATCAATTTTTCTATCATATGCAAATTTGCGTATATTAAGAAGTTTAATATAAATGTACCAAAAAAAAAAGTTTAAAATAGTCATCAAATTTTTTTGGAAATGTGTATTTTATATTAAATGTATAATTTTTTAATAAATAATTATTGTTTCTCATTAAAAGATATTAATTTTAGTTGCTTTAACATCTGCAAAATTGTATATTATCAAACAAATGTGCAATATTGCATAGGTTAGACAAATCCTTAATAGATTTATCCTTATCAATATGTTTTAATGAATGCTCCAATATTCAACTTATATTATTAGATATTGTACTTATTTCATAGACAAATTTTAATAATATAAAATATTTTAATATTAATTTATATTTAATTTTTTTTTAAAACCAGTTCTACATATGAAATTATAACACCTCATATAGATAATCTAGAATACTATATATAATATTTATAAGTCGTACCAGATACATTAAATACTACAATAATTGTCTTGGCATTAACCTACATAAAACAAATGAAGTAGCGAAATAAAACTTCAATACAACATAGGATCCAAAACTCAAGTCGATAAACTTTAGTACAACATGTCTAGAGTACACATAATACATCATAAGGCTCTAAAACGATTGAATATCAACTGCAACATCAGCTACTCCATGAGTTTCTTTCCAAGATTAACCTGCTTATATGTAATCAAAAGTTGTAGGTGAGACTTCTAAGTTGCTCCAATGTTCAATCCAACTCAAGATTAGTTTGAATTCACCACATGCATCACCAACTGATCCAACAGAATTCATTCTATGGGTAAAGGGAGAGATTGAATACTGCTATAGAGGAGAAAAATGAATTAGTTCTTTCACATATATTGGTTTTGCTTTGTGATTGAGTAGTAATTTGGTGACATGCAAGGATTCGGAGGATAATGAAAAATGGTGAATGGGTGGTGGTGATGAGGGTTTCACGAAAGAGAAGAGAGAGTAGGAGGGAATGATTATTTCTCCGATTGTGGCGAATGAAAGAAATGAATAGGATTGTAACAATGGGTTTAGCTTGTATAGGCATGTGGGTCCCACTATTAAGGATTCTCTTGTATTCCTACTATCTTTATCTTTATATTTTTATTCCTAGCTAAGTCTGCAGCAACTTAAGCAAACCCTAATCACTTAAATTGGCGGTAATCTATCTCTATTATTAAGAAAAAAAATCACCGCAAGATACATAGGTAATAGATAAATATTGACAGCAAGATAATCATGAATTAAATGCACTGCACTACTCTATCACACATGCTTCTCTTTTTCTTAAGCATAGGCCACGCATGCTTCTCCTTTTCTTATAAAACCAATTTCAATTATCATTATCAATGCAAAGCTATTAAATACCACCATCATGAGAGTCTTTTTGTTTACCGAGCATATCTTGGTATCAGATAGCCAAGATTTCTATGCAATCAAATTACATGTCCATTACCTAGAAAAAGACTGGCGGCAGTAATTAATTGTATAAAAGGTGCTCTTTGTTATCTAACCATCTTCCCATTTCATTAATTCAGCCATATCGTGCATCATCGGCTTTAGAGAGAAAAAAAAAATCAATATTAAAAGAACACAATGCATTTAATGTGCACGCCTCTTTAGTGTACAGGTTAGATTGCTATAAATACCTTTGCATGATATCAAAAGAACTCAGTGCATTTTTCTATTCTCTCTAATATCCTTGCATAATACTCTTAGGACTTCTAACCAGTGACCAATGCCTTCTATCATTACCCCAGTTTCTGGCACAGTGGCTGGAAAAATCAATTTCAAATTGAAAGTACGTTTGATTCATATTTGGTCCATACCAAAGTTTAGCAATCTTGGTGAAGAACAATGTATGCAATGTCTATCTTTGGTTGGATAATACTACTTGAGTTTTGATATTTGATGTGCTAACATTTTTTAATTTTTTTTTTTTACTGAAACAACTTGGCAAAATACAAGCAACTGCTAAAAAGAGTATGGTGGAGAAGGTTAAGAAATCCGTTGAAGAAGGTTCTACATATGAAATTGACTTTATTCTTACATATGGACATAGAAGGTTCAACATGCTTTATATATTTCTTAAATTCTACATTGGACATATGTTTAATCTTACATATACTTTCTTCATAATTATGTATTAGTGAGAAGAGATTCTTACAAACTTATATAAGAAGTAGAAGTTACAATTATCTAATTGTCCAATAAAAAGTAAGATTTTCACTTATTGTTTCAGGTTGGAACATATTCTTTGGTTGCTTTCATCCCTGTCATTTATTTGTTCAAAACATTATGGTGGCCTTATTTTATTTGACACGAGGAAGGAGTAGAGTCCAACTCTCAATTTTTTGATGTCATCTTTTGTATAATTTAATGGTCAAATTTATGGGTTTGCTGCTGGTGCATGGAGAGTAAAATGTTTATGTTGATGTTAACATTGGAGGAATTTGGTGATTCATTTTCTGCTGAATATTCCATACACAACATACTCATTTAATGCGTATTTCAACTGCTACAGGGAGTCCTTATTAGTGCTACATTTAAACTGTGAAAGTGATCATGATGATCACTACCTTCATGCTCATGGAACTGATTTATGAGTTCAATTGCTTTTGGTCTCTCATCCGTAGGTCGTGTTTTGGATAACATTCTAATGAGGCATAGAAGGCTTCTTTCAATTCTGATTTTTTTCTGCATTATGCAAAAACTTTGGAGCATGTGATCTTGGTGGAGGGTTGTTCCTGGTGTAAGGGGTGCAATGGGGAAGCATATGTTATGTTAATATCTATTGCAAAGATTTTTTTAACTTTGGAGGAATCTGGTGATTAATTGTTTGTAGAATTTTTCCTACATGATATGTCATTGGTAGGGGTGTTGGTTTGTTGGTTAATAGGGTGTGATTCGCACGTGGTGTTGTGTATAATTTTACTAAAATTGTTCGGATTTTCTGCCTACTTCTCATTCCTATGTTATTGAATAGCCGTCTTAATATTTAACAAAAAATAATATTTTTTTCAAGAAAATAAGGCAAATTATATTGTACTGGTACAATAACTTTAAAATAATAGAAAAATGGGTATTATTTTTTGTCGAGACCGGGGTATCCACCGCCGAACGCAGTGACTATTCCCTCGCTAGATTGGAGGCACCTCGAAGGGTGGGATAGCTGGCCCAAGAATTTAAAAATGGGTATTATTTGAAAAAAAATAAAAAATTTCTATCTTTTAAAATATTATAATAACTAAATATCATTTATTAAAATTGTCAAAAAAAATAAATTTTGATATTTTTTTATTATTTTTGAATTTTTATTATTCATAATAGTAAATATTGAATTTTTATATAAAAAAATTAGTATAATGTTTGAAATTGTGATTTTTCTTATGAAATTATATTCTATAAAATTTAATAGTCAATAAATAACTTTTTAATTTATAAAAAAAGTATTTATTTATCATTTCGAAAACTAAGTATACCAATATAATATGATTTACCTATTGTACCATAGAAGTTCTTAGGAAATAATTGTTATAGCGCTTTATCACATATGAATGGTACTATAATTGAGTTTTTTTTACAATGTATTATTTTATATTACTTTGATATCATATAATTAATCACACATTATCAATATACATATTTTTTTTGAAACAATATACATATTTTTTTTAGATAAAGAACAATAACATGTACATATTATACAATTGAATGATTATATCCCGTGCGAATGCACGGGTAAAACGTCTAGTTTTGTACAATACTTACTACTAACAACCAATTTTTGTATTGATTCCAATTTAAACTTTCTTTTTTTTTTTGACAGAAAATTTAAACTTTCTTTTATTTATTATTATTTCTAACAATTAAAGTTTAGTTGTTGCGGAAATTCTATTCCTAACAATATAAATTTAAATATAAAAAATGACTGTTTTCTAAAGCTTAACATCATAACGAACATGGACATGTTGCTTTGATCTCATTGAAACCACTAATTAACAACATTACTATCATCGTTCACTAAAACAATTATGAGTAAATGACTTGTTACCTACGTAAATTAAGCGAGTTTTGTTTTCCCCCTATAAAATTAATGTTTTGGATTATCCCCTTATAAAATGATTTTTTTCGATTTACTTTCTATGTTGACTTTAAGCTGATATGACAAACAAAAGTCAAATGCAACGTCAGCAAAAAGTACATTGTCACATCATCAATAGTTGATTTTTTGACTGCCACATCAGCACATGAGAGGGTAAATCCAAAAAAATAATTTTATAGGAGGATAATCCAATTAAATAATTTTATAGGGGGGAAAACAAAACTCGCCTACTTTGCAGGGTGTAACAATTCATTTACCCAACAATTATTTTGAACCGAGAACAAATATCATACAACAATAATTATACTTTTTCAGGTCACATTTATAAATACAATTTTATTTTTTAGATTTATTAAACATTATATATCTAATCTATTATGGTCCTAAAGCTTTGAATATATGATCAATACCTGTTAACTTGAGAAATTTGTTATCCGCAGACATTATTGAAATTTATACCCTATAAGTCCCTTTGTAAACCCAAAAAATAGATCACTCCCTCAATTCCTTTTGTTGGTCTGAAAAGAAAAAAAATAGAGAAAAAAAAAACACAAATCAATGAATAAATTTGAAAATCCTGAAATCAATGAATTTGGACTAAAATTCATTTTAATTTTCTCTCTTTCTTTCTCTCAAATCAAACAAAATTGATCACTAGACACATGTCAATACATAATTTAAATATTAATATAATGCATAATTTAAATATTAATATATTTAATTATGTATTGTAAAATTTTATAAAAAAAATAATATTTTAAAAATATTCATCGAGACAAATTAAACAATATAATATTTATTTTTATATATCTAAAAAATAAAATAGATTATCCGAATAGTGTGCACAATTTTAAAACAACACACCTTTTTTTATAAAATAAAAGAACAATTTTAAAACAACACTTAAAAAATGAATATTATTTAGTTTAGTTGCATATATTATTGGTTGTTGCATGACTCAATAGATCCTAGTCATCCTACTACTAGCCTAGTACTACATGTGAGACGTGGTTGTCAATAAAAAACAAAAGAGTCCAGACCTTTGATAAATTAGTTGCTAATAAAAAAATGGGACATGTAAGAGCAAGATGTGTGACGTGAAACCACGTGGGGAAGAACTATTAACACAACTGTATCCTGTTAGATTCTGTTCAAGAATTGTTTGTTTTTTTCGTTCGTTTCGCCTCATCTCAATGTCAAAGAATCTTTACTCACCGTTCTTAAAAAATTATGCGAGTTATAGTAATTGAAGATAATTTAGATAATCTAGGGTGCGTTTGATCTGATAAAAATAGATGATTGAATATGACAATTTCTGTTGATTGTGTTTGATTTGAAAACTGTCACTGAAATTAGACAAATTGGGGTTCAAGGACTAGACAAAATTAAATATTTCTGTCCTCCAAACCATGAGACAACTTTTTGCCCCAGCCTAACTTTTCTAAATCACCAAAATAACATTTTCTCCATTAAACATCATATAAGATAACATTTATTTAATACCGTGAATGTTTATCCTGTGCTGTCCTGTCTTATACTGTCATGTACAGTTAGTTCTGTCCGGTACTTTCTTGATCAAAAGATATATATTAGACATAGGGTGCGTTTGATTTGCAAAGTAGTAAGTACAACACAGAACAATACAGGACAGAACAAGATAGTACAGGACAAAATAAAATAGTACAGGACATGACAAATTTGTATCGAAGAGAGATAAGGAGATAATTTTTTATATTTGAAAATAAAAAAGGGTATTTTCGTATTTTTTATAGTTGTACTGTGGACAAAAAGTTGTCCTGTGGTTTAGTGAAGGACAAAATTTCCTGATTTTGTCCTGTCCCTAGCTGCCTATTTTGTCCAGTCCCATAACCAGTTTCTAAATCAAACAAGGTACAAAAAGTTGACATGTCCAGTACTCTGTATTTTAGCAGATCAAACACACCCATAAAGTTAAAGATGTATGCAAAAAGGAGAAAGTTAGTTGACATGTTTCCTCCATCTTTAACATTAAATCTAATTAAAGAAAAACATATTTTCCGATGAAGATTTTTTTTTTTAAGGAAAAACAAAACAAAAAAAAATACAACTATAAACTTATTATATATTAAGATTTAACATCACAAATTTTTTTATCAGTAAAAAAAAACATATTTTTTTTTAATCCAACCATTCATTTTATATCTTAGATGATTCATAATTTTTTTTGTTTTAATCTTTGATCTTTTAAAAAAGGAGGTCCACCTTAAAAATTAAAAATTCTTAATGATACAACATCACAAATAACTAAACTAAAATGTATTTGGTTTTACTTTATCTCGTAAACTTAACTAAATTAATAGAAATATATTGTATATATGTGTAGGGATTAAAATTCGAGTCTCATCGGTTCAACTTATTCATCTCACCATGAAGTCACTAGGGTCTAAGCTATTACTTTATCTGATCTATATTATAAAAAAAAAATTGTTTTTTAAATTCATGAAATGTTTTATGTATCTAGACTATATTATGAACTAAATACATCAAACATTTTACAAATCTAAAATGTTAATTTCTTTTTATAATAAGGATCAAAGATATTTATTTTATATTTTAATTTTAGTATTATAGTATACCTTAAGATTCCATATTGATATGGCTAAAATATGGTAGTTTTTTTTTTTTTAATTAATTAATAGTATTTTATAAGAAGGGAAGGGTATTGGTGTGTATAAATGGAGGGTGTGGTTGGAAGTAGGAGGAGGCAAGGCAAGACAAGGTAGAGAGAGTGTTTATGTTAATTAGTACGTAATTGAAAGGAAATTGATTAATGCAGCAGAGGGGAAGAGGCTTTAACCGAAGATCCAGGAGTTTCTCAAGGTCTCGCATCGCTATCGAAGGCACTTAAAGTCTAAACTAAACAACAACAACCTCTTTTCATTTCCATTTCTGTGATCCATAATCCTTTTCATTCTTCTTCTCCAATGGCTTCACCAGGTGATTCACTCACTCACTCACTCTCATATTCTCTTTGTTTATTTCTTCTTCCTCCTCCTCTTGTCATAAATCATAAATCATAATTCATAATTCGTGTATTTCAATTATCAAGTTGCATTTGTTGAATTTTACAGGTATGGATGAGCGTGAAATTCAGAAATCTTACTGGATTCAGCATTGTGCCGATCTGTCCGTAGAGGCAATGATGCTCGACTCCAAAGCTTCCGATCTCGACAAGGAAGAAAGACCCGAGGTTGTCACCTCCTTTTTTCTTGATTCATCTATCTATCTCTAATAATAATAATAATAATCTCTCTTGTTATTTTTATTTTAATGTAATAATACTAACAATAACAACAGATCCAATCTCACCTTCATTAAGTAAGACTCACTCGGGGGATCTTTGAATTGCATCATTCTATTCTAGACTGCTACTTGTGCTCCTTACTTTACTTACTCACTATCACTATCTTAAGCTCTGTTGTTGGTTGTGTGGTGTAAACGAACCAAGTATAAAACAGTTCTGGATTATTATTATTATTATTATGAAATTTTACAGTATGGTCTACAATCCTTCAATATAGTCGTTGTTTTGTAAGTAATCCAACTGAGTTATATAATGCCCATTTGAGTGGTTTCAATTTACACACCCATGGATGACTATCAACTATCAAGTGAAAGTGATATTTACAGTCCATATATACTATTTACAGATCCAAAAGTATTGTCGTGCTCTGTTCACTCATTATTGCAGTGCTGTGCCCCGTCTTTCCTCGTTTCGAAACTTACCCCCTTACACTTTGGAATCCTATTTTTGTTTTCTCACGTGCTTCTTTTACCACTTACAATGTCAAGTAGTAATTCAGTCAATAAAAGTGGGCTCTAAATTTCTTGATGTACTTTTTTTATTATATCTGTTCGGTTTACTTCTTTTTCATAGGAAGACAATGCTTTTGTACTCATTTATTTTTTTATTTACACAGGTGCTTTCCCTACTACCGGCATATGAAGGAAAATCAGTTATTGAGCTTGGAGCTGGTATTGGAAGATTTACTGGGGAGTTGGCCCAGAAATCTGGTCAACTGCTTGCTGTGGACTTCATTGAGAGTGCAATAAAGAAGGTCATTGCATTGTCTTACCATTATGAGAAATGGCATGTTTGATGCACACACATACACACAAAACACCCTCATTGTGATGTAACCTGAATTACTCGTAATGTTCTGCAGAATGAAAGCGTTAATGGTCACTACAAAAATGTCAAGTTTTTGTGTGCTGATGTCACATCTCCTAACATGCATGTTCCTGAAGGGTCTGTTGATGTGATTTTCTCAAATTGGTTACTAATGTATCTTTCAGATAATGAGGTCAGTTTTGTTTATTTTATAGCCCACATACAATTTTTTTATAGTTTATTTTCAATTCAGGCCTTTTGAAGTCAACATGATGTATGAACTGTGGAGTAATGGCTTAACATGCTGTAGATATAGAATCAACTGTGGTGTTTTTTTACGTATCTTTTATTGGTGCTTTGTGCTATCAGTGAATTCAAAAACATGATAAGCAACTCGGCAAGAGTAAATTTTAATTTCCACTACAAAGAAATAATATAGTATTATCATAGAAATTGTTTATTCTCAATGATTGGGGAAGCAGAAAACTGTGTAGTATTTCCTCTATCCTTTGCTAAGGCTTGGGGCAGTACAGACCAAAACACAAGCTATCTATTAACGTTCATGCTTTTGATTTGGAAAAAATTTCATTTTAAGGAACATGAATTTTGTGGCTTCATATAACTAACCTTTTTTCTTTTCTCTTGGTGCTTTAGGTTGAGAATTTAGCAGAAAGAATGATGAAATGGTTAAAAGATGATGGATATATATTCTTCCGAGAATCTTGTTTCCATCAATCTGGAGATTCAAAGAGAAATTACAATCCTACTCACTACAGGGAACCCAGATTTTACACAAAGGTTTGTTCTTTGTAGTTAACTCTCTCCCTTAAGCTGTGCCGGCTTATTGTTTGATTAAAAAAAGATTGACATCAACTTTGGGCTCATCGTAGTGTATGATCTCTGTTTTGTGGAAATGATTAAAAGAAGCTTCGAAACTATTTGAACCTAACTAATGAGAGTGTTTTGTGGTGGTAGGGATAGGCCAAAGGTCAAATATGTTAATGTCGAGCACCCATTGGATTATATTTTATAAGACAAATAATACCCCGTTGGTTTGGTAACTATGATCTCCTTTGTTCATGCAGGTATTTAAACAATGCCATATGAGTGATAGTTCTGGGGATTCCTTCGAACTTTCTCTTGTGGGCTGTAAATGTATTGGAGCTTATGTTCGAAATAAGAAGAATCAAAACCAGGTAACATAGCAGGATTCCATTTTGTGTAATTATTATCACGAATTTAGCTTATCCAATTGACTGACGTATGTGTACAATAATATTTAAATGGTGCAGATTTGCTGGATATGGCAAAAAGTTAGATCACATGATGATAGGGGGTTCCAAAAGTTCTTAGATAGAGTTGAATATAGCGAGAAGAGTATTTTACGATATGAACGTGTGTATGGCCCAGGCTTTATAAGCACTGGAGGACTTGGTATGCCTTGATATTTTCCTTTCTCCACTTCAATTTGATATAAGAAATGCTAGCAACACACTCCAACACACTTGTTACCATTGGTTAGTTTTTTGAATAATCAACACCCTATTTAAGAAGAGAGAGAATTGTGTTGATTTTTTAAACAATAAACCAATCAAGAGAAGTGTGTTGGAGTGTGTCCAATTGTCCATTCAAGAGTGTGTTGCTAGCATTTCTCTAAATTTAATATATCTATCTTTTTGGATTGCCTGATTTTGATGCTCATTGTTCAAGAATTCAATACAAGGATAAATATTTTTCAAGTAGATAAGAAAAAGACGTAACAAAATTTTCATATAATTCTTTAGAACATGGCTTCTAATAGCACGAACAAATATATCCACACATTTTTTTGGCCTCATAAAATTATGCCAAGATTCACCACTGTTTATCACATAATATAGTTCTAATTATGATATGTTGTTCTTAGAGCACAGAATGTATGATGGCATACTTGGATTTATTTTATTTTTACATTTGAAGAATCTATCGTCCTGGTCAAGGTTAAGTTCATTTATTTCAACTTATTGTTTGTGTTTCTAACTTATAAGTTGCTTAATGCTTGGGCAGAAACGACAAAGGAACTTGTAGCTAAGCTTGAACTAAAGCCTGGCCAGAAAGTACTGGATGTTGGTTGTGGTGTTGGAGGAGGTGATTTCTACATGGCTGAAAATTTTGATGTTGAGGTTGTTGGTGTCGACCTCTCCATAAATATGATTTCCCGTGCTATTGAACGTGCTATCGGACTGAAATATACTGTTGAATTTGATTGTGCTGATTGCTCTAAAAAAACATATCCTGAGAAAACGTATGATGTAATCTACACCCGTGATGCCATGTTGTACATCAAAGTAAGGAATTCCTGTTTACCCTTAGTTAAATTTTTAATTTAGTAGGAGTTAAGCTTCTGAGCATTGAATCTATAGACAGCTTTGTCCGCATAGCCATAGGTGTATGTCTGTACTCTGTAGTTCATTTAATATACTTTATTTTTTTGATATTCTTGATGACCTCGACATTTATTTTCTGCAATTTACTCTGGATTAATGCCAGGACAAACCAACATTATTTAGATCTTTTTACAAGTGGTTGAAACCTGGAGGTCAACTTCTAATTACTGATTACTGTAAAAGTGCTGGAAGTCCGTCATCAGAATTTGCGGAGTACATTAAGGAAGGAGGATACTATATCCATGACTTGAAAGAATATGAGCAGGTCGGTTCATCGCTCGATTCTCTTTCACACATTTGTTTTCAGCTGTCACCACTTGAGTTTAATTTTCTTTTGCATTACAATCTCCTTGCTTACTAAATCATATGCAGCTGCTGGATAATGCTGGATTTGATGTCATTGTTGAGGATCGAACTGATCAGGTTTGTTTGACTCTATGGTTTAGTTTAGTTTGCTTGGCATTTGCATTTTCTAGTATTTTCAAATTTATAAGAACTTCTTTGTTACTTGTGGGGTGTAGTTTGTGAGAACACTACAGCAGGAGCTAGTTGCTCTCGAGAGCCAGAAGGATGAATTCATCCATGACTTCAGCGATGTGGGTTTTTCCATTATGTTTCTAATATAGTAATATGACTTTTATAATTTTAATTTATATTGAGGTATGTGCTTCTCTTAATTTAAAAGTTTTAATTGCTTGCAGGATGACTACAATGAAATTGTGGTGAGATGGAAGGCGAAGCAGATCAGGGGTGAACGTGGGGAGCAGAAGTGGGGCTTGTTCATTGCCAAGAAAATATGATTCGCTTTGTTCTAGTGTTCTAGCTATGTTATTTTTGATTATTTTTTTTTATTGCATGCATAACTATGTTATATTTATTAGTCCCGTCTGGATGTTGTTTTCCAAATAATGAATGGTTTGAACTTTGAATAATTATAGTTTGTATCCGTTATATGTATGTTGAACAAAAATTGTGTTTTGAATATTCTTCTTCACTTCAGTATCCTATCCTGTTTTTCTTGATTTTACATATCTCTTCTTTGTTAAGGTTGCTGGTAGTGATTGTTAGTTCGTTCTCATTTGGAGCTTTTGAGAAGAAAACACGTTTCCCTGATCTGATTTTCGCTTTCCTTGTTAAGCCGGATTTTTAACATGTCTCATTTGCAATTTAAAAGGTCATAGTTCATGAGTTTGGGTGAGAATAGCCCGGGCCAACTTACAAGAACAAGACATTAATTTGTCGTTTAAATATGATGTATATATTGTTTATTTTTCTAAAATATGATGTTAAATATTAAAAGTGAATATATTATTATTGGTTTATTAGTTCATTAGTCTACTTAAGCATATATATTTTTTTTGACAAAAGTCTAGTCTACTTAAATAAGGAAAGAGAGAGAAACGTGTTAGCTTTTTGGTTCAGTAAAGCAAGTCTCATGTGACTCGCCAATATTAAAATCTAATCACATCCATCTATTTAATCTAATGGTTCACATTTAACCCTCTCATCTCTCATTTTAAAATCTCCTCTCACTTGATACATCATATATATATATATATATATATATTGACAAAAGAAGTCTAGTCTACTATCCTCACCTTCGACCCTTGGTGAAAGGAGGATGAGCCCAAAAGTCTAGTCTACTTAAATATAGATATAACTAAGGTTGTGTTTGGCATGACTTTTTTCACCCTATAAGTTACTTTTAGTTCGAAGTTAAAAAAATAAAACTTTATAGAAAAAGTAAAAGCTGTTTGATATTTATTATTATTTTCAACTTAATTAGTTCTTTTAAGTTAAAATCTGTTTGGTAAATCTTTTGATATTTTAGTACAAATTTATCATAAATAACATGAAATTCATATTTTTTTTGATAAAAAAAATTATATTATGTATAGATGTGATTTTTTTATATAGTGCGAATAAAAATTTAGAAAATAGTTCATAGCTAAAAATATAAATCATCACAAATTTAAACGATTTAATTTTATTTTCCAAAAATTTATAGAGCTCATATAGTAGTTATTTGTTTTCCAAAAAAAAATTGCTGAAAATTGTTTTCCAGCAATCTAATGGGCACTAGAATGATGAAGGATGTATGTAAAAAATGAACGTGCTCTTGTGTTACACAAAATGACAATAGAATATATGAATTAAACATATAAGAAAATATTGTACGTACTTGCAATGCGTATGGACAGCAGCAATTGTGATTTGTAATATTTATGCTTAGCCATGTGAGTGTGACCTGATTTATATTGCAGGAAATAATAAAATAAAAAGTGGCAACCACAAGGATCGATGGGTGGTTTTTAGCTCCGAAAAGTGAAAAAAAAAGTTCATTTCATATTATCTTATTTTTAAAGTCATTAGTGTATTTTCTTCATAATAAAAAAGACACTTTTTATTTTAATGACTTTAACTAAATAGTGTTTGGCCTCACTTCTATTTATTAAAAGAAGTGAAGCCAAACACAACCTAATATTGTTATTTTTAAACAAATTAATAGGTTAGACTCAAACTTTCAAAAGGTCACTCAAACATAAAAAATAAGTCTATAAAATGCTACATGTCAATAAATGACCAAAAACGATATAAACATTTAAGCGCAAAGCCCTTACACTAACCCTTTTCTTCTCCTCAGAAAGCAAGCGCAGAGCTTCCCCATAGCTTGTTCAATCTTGTAGTAGTTATTTATCTATTTATTATTTATTACAGTGCAATAGAAGGGGAAGAGAGAATGCCGCGAACAGCAGCGTTAGTGAGATTAGAAGAAGTTCGTAATTGTATAAAAGAGATAGTTGACATCGTAGCGGTTGTTAATGATGTTGGTCTCCCCAAGAAAACCGAGGGCACTGGTATTTTTGACTTGTACCTTTTCTTTTCTTTTTTATTTTAGGGTTTACGTCTCTCTCCAAGTTATTGCTTATTTATCCTGTTGCTTTTCCATAATTGTATTGTCTGCAGATTGGATCTGTACCATTAGATTGATCGATGAAACACAAAACCAAACCGGAATGAGTGTTAACATTTTTCATCAACATCCACAAACCTTTCCCCCTTTTGTTGCTGTTGGAGATATAATTCACCTTTATCATGTTAAGGTATTTTGTATTCAATGTTTCTAAAATGTGTTTATCCACTTTTTTTTTTATATATCCATTGCATTGCATCCCGGACGCACTTCCCATGTACATTTATAAATGCATTTTAATCTTTATTATAAACTGAAATCACATTGAAATCAACTCTTTGATTTATGTTACTTTTGCAATGATGTACGCCTTACTTTACAAGCTTTCTCTTTTTAATCTTTTTTCTATCTTTTGCAGATAGATTCATATTTGACTGAAGTAAATGCTGTTTTCTACAAATCGGGTTCCTCTTTTGCCTTATTTAAAGGGGTATATGGTGATGATTATTTTATACCTTATCAACAATATTCAGCATTTACCCACTCAATTGCTGTCAAAAAGCGCATAACCGATCTTAGAAATTGGTTGACCAATTTTAAGATTCCTCGAGGTATTCTAGCATTGTAGATTTTTATCTAACTTCAATTCATTTTCTTTAATTTCTTTATTCCTGTTAAAACTTATATTTAAATGCATACATACACACAATTGCATGCACTTTGTGCTAGAAAAAACTTATATGGTGTATAATTATGTGTTACTACCATCTTATTACTATTCTTGTGTATATGATGTGTTTATGCTTTTACAAGACAGACATTGCCTATAGCAGTTAAGCCAATCCGATAGGGGCAATTGATATAGAACATGGAAATTGAGAAAGAATTTGCATTGCTATTTATTCTCTGGTAAAAACAATTAGAGATGAGTGCACTGCAAGAGGCAAATTTTATTCAGAGTTACATTTTCTCTCCTAACAAGAAATCAATTTGTTCCTAACCAACTCTTTTAGTTGCTCTACTTTTTATTTATATGAGATGGTTACCATGTAGATAGTTCCCCCCTCCTACCTTCCTAGGCGGGAGTAAGTTGCTGTTTGCTAATAAATATATTGTGTTTAATTGTCGCTTTAAAATAGTTTTTGATTTATTGGTGTCTTTGTCATATTTTTTTCACAATGTTAGTGTGAATGTTTATTTATATATGTTGTGTAGGTTTAAGTGAATTTCCGATGTTAAAGGAAATTAAAGAAGATCACTTGAATTTGATATGCAAGGTAATTCAGTTGGAATTAATTTGAATTGTTGTATTATGAGTTGTAAAATATTTGGATATAAATATTTAAGTAAAATATGTAAACTATATAACTTTTTAGTTTACTTTTAATTGTTGCCTTTCCAAGGTTCCGGTCATTCATGCTTACTTTTTTTTGCTTGTCTTTGTTTTACATCTTAAGATACTTCATTGCTGGAAGGTTGCAAATCAATGGTTTGTCTATGTGTGGGATGGCACATATACTCCACCCAATGGCATATATGCAATGTGAGTTGATAAAAAAAATTAACTTTTACATTGCCAGTTCAACACCTTCCCCCCGGATGCATGTGGTGGGTGAGGATAAAATTGTATTGTAATTTGTTGCTGGAAATATCATATCATTAAATGAGCAGTGATGCTTTGTAGTATTTTGTACATCATAATACTTTTCAAAGGCAATTTACTTGACATAGGCATAAATGTCATAATGCTAGTGGTGTTTTATTGACCTCTATACCTTAAAAATAATTTATATCTTTATTTTTTGTTTATGCATGTCATAATCTTTCTTTTGGTTTGTTCTGTGTTGATATGGCCATGGATTTTTGACACACAATGCTATTTTAAAAACTTGCTAACTGCCAAGAATTGTATAGCTATTGGTGGTATAAAATGTTTATACGATGATATCATGAAGAAAACAATCTATAACCATATCCATCTTGAAATTAGAGTATAACTTCTTTCATAAGTTTTGAGCCTTCTTGCTTCACCATGTGTTTGTGTGCAGAATATGTATATATTTATGTTACATTCTAAAAGGAATTTGATGAATTGTAGGCCGAATGATGAAATTAATTCTCCACTTCCATTACAGTTGGAGCCTCCTTTGCAGAGAGATATACTATGTACTTTGCCAACAGTTGGGTCCATTTTGAGGATTTCGTTTGAATTACCTGTAGTTGAAAATTATCTCCCTGTTCTCAATATTGGTAATTGGGCGACGTTTGTCAATATAAGTCTCAAAGTGGATTCAAGAACAGGACTCTGGTATGGCATCTTTAACCCACATTCGAAGATGCGATATACACCAAATGATGACAGTCTTATTATAGAACGTCAAAGGTGGTTACTAAATTAGTGTAGTCTTAATATATGGTTTGGACATATTAGGTTAGCGAACCAATATTTTATTTTTGTCATGTTTGTGCTGAATCAGGTTGTATGATGATCGGTTGTCTCGTTGACATCATGATACCTCAGTCTATTGATAGTTTGCCTCAGTTTATTGAAAGATTACCTGAGTCTTTTTCTATTACAAGTAATAATTCATTTGTTACGCTTATACTTGACTTTGATATAATATAACGACACAAATTTTATCTTTTCTATGCGATACCTAACTATATTTTATCCTTACAGAGATTAACCATGATCACGATCATATGATACATCGTACTTAAATGGATGTACTCTATTCTTTAAAGGTACAAAATTGGTTTTCCTTTAATTGTGGCCACACTTTTTGCATCCAACTCTGTAATGATCCATATTAAACACAATTGTTTTTTGCTTAGTAAATCCATTTATTTATTCAAGGTGAGGCAAAATTCAAATGCATCGTTCGGGTGGTAGCAGTAAAGCCATACCATGTTGAAATTTACGCTCTTCTGATGGAAAGTATAGGATGAAGTTGACCCTAGAAGATCGAAGAATTCATGCTTTTGTAGTTGATAAAGATGAGGTTTGAACAAATTTTAACTTCATCAATTTTAGAATGTTTGGCACCATTTGTTTTAAGCCTATTTGAGAATATTATGTTTCTAACTTTATGATTGGCCTAATAATTATTTACCTATTAATTTATCGACCATAGTCCAATGCTGATATGTTATTTATATCCTTGACAGGAAACTCTTTTTAATGGTTGTCCTGGCATTGCAAATTTGAAAAGGAAGTTGGACAGGTTGCTTGGAGTGACTGAATGTGAAGGTATTGTGGTAATCATACCCTTGTAAATCCGCCATGGGTGACTCTTTGTATTAAATCATACCATTTGGACAAAAGTGATTCATGGAGAAGTAGAGGCTTTAATATATTTGACAACAAAATAGTGGGTGACCCCTAATTGACGGATGTGGTGATGTAGAAAACCTTTTTTGCCTGTCTCCCCTTTTTGAAGAGATGAGTGAATGGTCTTGGGATGTATTTATAAATTATAATGGTGTGCACTAGAATATGCATTTGTGGAGATAGGCTGTGTAAATAATATACATAAACTCTTTTTGGCTTTTTGTCAGGGTTGTGTTTTACTAAGTTTTTAAGAGTTTAATTGCTATGCACTAAAGTTATTTTACACATGCTTTCAATATGTTGCTACGTCATTTAATAAGTGTGACACATTATGTATTTTTAAATATAATACATGACATGTCAATATATTATTTGATGTATGTGTAAAATAATTTTACATTAATGATGTATATAAATTAAATTAAATTTTTAATGTCTGGTATGCAAATAAATGAATTTTTGTATAAATTGCACATCCTCCGTATTTCTTGTATCTTTGTATCTGATGTATTTCCTGTTGTTCGTGTGTACACATGTGATGAGAGATACTCCACATTTTAAAAAATAACCAAATTTCTTGATTCCAAAAGTAACTCCAAATTTCTCCGAATCAAATGGACTAATTAATCCTTCATTATTAATCACGTGACATCATATTAAATCCTTCATATATATATATATATATATTTGATTTGAACCGAGTATCGCACAATTACATAAACTAATCCCTTGAATCGGGTAGAACCACAATAGGTGGTTAAAGCTCTCCTTTAAAAAAATTTAATGAGGACTTTATATATATATATATAATTAAAAAATTAGTGAGTAAATTTAAAATGATCAAAACTGTAATTAACACTAAAAATTTTTAAAAAATATTATTCAAACAATATATATTTTGCTAAAAAAGAAAGAGCAGTGCCATATATCACAACAACTTTTTTCTTCAATTTCGTGAAACTCAAAAAAAAAAATTCTCATTCAATTGAACATAATAAAATATTATCTCCGTTCTTTTTTACTTGTCGTTTTTTAAAAAAAAATGTTCTTTTTTACTTGTCATTTTGACAATTTAAATTATATTTTGCTTATTATACCTCCTTCCTATTTTATTATATTGACTCAATTTTGTATAATTTTTTGTTGAAACAATATGACTTTTTATTGTATACAAATTTTGTTTGTTTTTAAATAAAGTTTGTTACAATTTTGTTGAAAATAGATGATATTTGTGAAAAAGTAGGGATTTATTGATGGATTAAAAATATGATATATAGTTAAAAAAGGACATAATATGAAAATAAGGTATAAAAATACACTCTTTTATTTTGTTTTTTTTCTTCTAAAACGACAAGTAAAAATTAACGGAGGGAGTAATAGAAACCACCAATTTCTTGGCAACTTAGAAATTTGTATACTTAAGTTTTTCATCTCTTCCACAACAAGTAATTCCCCAATCATCTCCATCAATACCCTAAAAAAACATAAACAAACCCAAATCCTTATCAAAATCTTCACTTTCAAATACCCCGTTTCGAAAATTCATGTCGCCACAACCAACGGTCAACAATAATATGACCCCCGCAAAACATAACCGTCACAAAATATAATTTTAGCAGGAGTTATAAACTGCCGCAAATAAAAACCGCAGTAAAATATAATATTAACAAAGGTTTTAAACCACTACAAAATATTATGGTTGACTGAGTCCATAGAATATTGCAAAAAATAAAACATTACAGAGGGATTCTAAGAAAAAAAAAACTACAGGTATTACAAAACTTGGGAGTATTGACCTATTAACCCAATATTAAAAAATGATTTAAAAAAAGATAAAGACTACAGTGACAACTGAAATTAAAAACTTCAAATTATAATTGTCTAAAAATTACTCCATTCATTTCAAAATGAGTATCACTAACATTAAAATTTTGTTTTAAAATAAGGCTTAAACGTCATTTTAGTCCCTGTATGTACATGAAATTTTGTTTTTAGTCCTGTATGTCATTTTACTAAAAAATAGTCCCTGTATCGACCAAACTTTTTGCTTTTGGTCCCTAAAGCAAAAATCTGCAGGAAAATTCACAGAAAAATCTGCAGGAAACTTGAGAATTTTCTTGCAGATTTTTGCTTTAGGGACCAGAAGCAAAAAATTTGGTCGATACAGGGACTATTTTTGAGTAAAACCACATATAGGGACTAAAAACAAAATTTGGTATACATACAAGGACCAAAAGGATGTTTAAGCCTTAAAATAAATGTCATTCTCATTTTCTAATGCAACACCTTCCAATTTTACCTTCTAATTATTACTATATATACTATTACCCAAGAAAACAAACCAATATAAAATTAAAATGTGTGAAAAAATCTTAAACAACACTCATTTTAAAACCGATAAAACAAAGTAGTTAAAAAGTTATAAAATCCCAACTAAAATTAACCCAATTGTTGTGTAAGGACTCCCTCATATATCCAAAATATCCAAAGTTGAATCTTTCACTGATCATCAGTGTCAATATACCAAATATCCAAAATAAGCTGCTTTTCTTTCAAAGATTAAGAAGATGCAATATGAAACCTTGATATTTTTCTTTCAAATTAGGAAAAGCAAAATTAGAAAACACTAAAAGAGTACCAAAGTATCCAATTGCACAATGCAAATATTATAATGTACTATTTCTTTTCTCTATCACAAAGTTCAAGCAAAAGTCCACTTCATTTTTAACAGGGGAGCACAATGCAAATATTATAATGTACTATTTCTTTGTAAAGATCGTCGAATAATCCCATACAAAAATCTTGGACAACAACATATGCATCTTTACTTTAGCTCTCTCATCTCTTGGCTTAAGTGATCAGGTGTCAAATTGTGTTTCTGTTCCTACCTTACAAAGTAAATAAGGAATATCTACAAATCCGCTTCTTTTAACCACCGCTATAAGTTCTCTATGGTACAATTTGGCCAATAAAGTAGTCTCTACCTAAAAGGAAGGAAAGAAAACCTGGCTCCCTATAAAATATGTTGCACATGAAATTGACCCATACGAAACAGTCTTTGTACCTTCTGAAATTAGTAGTACCATGAACTACATGCGTGCAGGCACAACAAGTTCATTAGGGCGATTTGGCTGAGCGACCTCTCCAGCTACAGCAGCAGCTTGTCTCCGTTGCCTCTCGCGCAGATACAGCACTGTTAGGAGGCATGCAAAGAGGGTTAGAATCGTGGCATTTCCCTCCTCCAAAAGCACATTTTCAATCCAAGCTTCTAATTTTGGATAAACCTCCGGCAAAGAATCAATGATGTGGACCTAATGAGAAAATAAACACAGCACAATCAGGATCTAGAAGTGTGAAATATTGTTTAGAAAGAACACAATAAAAGGAGTTGTTTTCTTTCACCAGTGGAATTTTCCAATAAGCCAAACACTCCAAATGTTCATACAAATAATGGGTTGTGTTGTGTTAAGAGTGAAATTATTTCAGTGTTTTTACACAATATTAAAAACTTCATCAAATATGTGATTTACTGTCCAATACATTGGGGGAAATGTGGTGACATATTCATGTAGCAAAAACATAAGCTAGCCTAAAGAAATGCAAACTGCTTGATTAGCCATTTAAATAGATTACTAAGTAATTGAGAGTTGAGACAATACCATAACACAATCTATGACCAAAATGAACATAAACTATAACAGGTAACTGAGACAGCATAACAAGAAGAGTATAATTAGATTTCAACACAGGCAACTTCCACTAATTGGTTGTTTTTATGCAGTATTGCAGCAGGGAAACCAAAGAAACTCACCAATAAACTGTCAGCATGGTTCTTCCGAACCCACAAGCTTGTAAGAGCCAGTGTGACAGGCAACTTAGCTGCAGGATCATGCTCTAGAGCTTCATCATAGTAACGCTTGGCTAGATGAAGGTCAAGGGGAAGTCCTTGGCCATGCTCATGCATGTATCCGAGATTAAACATAGCTTGTGCATTAGATTGTGATTTGGCATGCATGTAAGCCTCCGCAGCTCGTTCATAATCCCTGGCAGTTCCCTGACATAAGATAAAGAGAAACACAAAAAAGTGAAGGGAAGTTGTACTTCAAGAGTGCACCATGGCTTAAATTGAATGTTCAAAGCACACACATGCTTAATTCATTCCAAAATCACATACCCGACCATAGTAATATGCATCTCCAATTAGTAAAGCAGCATGTTCATTACCCTGCTCAGAAGCTTGCCACCATAAAGAATGTGCCCGCTGATGCCTTTCTGCATCAGTACAAAATCCAGATTCACCCATGCACATGCTTCGTTCTCCATATTTGTCAAGAATCCAAGCAGCATTACTCTGTGCCACCTCATAGCCCATCTCAGCCATTCTTGAGTACAACATATATGCCTTACCAACATCACCTTTTAAGTATGCTTCTAGTGCCCATCTGGACAAAGAACTCCATGGACCCCGTTCAGCAACTAACTTGTATAGCGCAGTAGCCTAAGCTCACAAATGTAAAATTGTTAGCATGTAAATTTGTTGGCAGAGACTTGTTTTATAATATAATAATCATTAAGGAGTGAAAAAATGATTCATAAATTTAATTCAGGGAGAATACTCTAGATTCAATAATGACCATCATAATTATATTATATTCTAATGAATAATGTGATATACACCAGAGAAAATACAGACAGCATAACAATGAACACTGAATAAATGGAAAACAACTGATATATTAATTTAGAAAGTAAGAAAATTATAGTAGAATGAAATAAATCCTACTGCCACACAGCTATGCTCCTCCATCCATAGATTACTAATTTCCAAAAGATGCCTCTTCACTACCCAATACCTGGCTCTGGCTTACTTATAACTGTGACCCATGTTTCATATAACTACCCTCTTCTTAGCATTCACTCTCTGCCAGCTCATACACTCACTCTCCTATTTGGTTTAAACTTTCCAGATCTTTGGGCCGTTTCCTATCGAGTCCCGGTCCAATGTAAATTATCTAGGGTCCTGTTAGTATGCATATAATATCAAAGGGTGTCAACTATAGAGTGTGGATACAAGTAAAACAAAAGGCAAATGTAGCTTACCAGTTCTGTCGTTTATGATACAAAAAACCAGGTATTGAAATATTACACCATCTGTCATCAATTAATGTAACGATCAATTCACAACTAAAAAATTCTTCAAGCATTCGAACACAAGTAGTTGGTACCTCTTTAGGAATAGTAGTTGACTAGTTGCTCATTTTCTCCTTTCAGGACCACTAGAATGTATATTTGGTATCAGACTATCAGCAAAGTTATTTCTGGTCTTGCTCATTTGGGTGCTTTCTATTTCTTTTGGTATAAACCTTTTAGATCCTAGGCTTTTGGTTTAGGCAACTGGTCAATTGGCTTAGTCAATAGAATACCTTTAACATAATTATGAAACCTAAATTTTGATCAATTACATTCTTGTATTGCAAGCTTCCAAAAGACATAAAGTAAAATAAGGTAACATTGACGAATGAACATTTAGGTCAGTTCAGTCTTTTTATGGTTTAGGGTTTAGGGTTTAGGGTTTAGGGTTTAGGGTTTTAGGGTGAAATACAACAACAGTGACATTAGCTAATTCAGTCTTATGTCTTGTAAAAGATATTATATTAAAATTAAAATTAACCGCAAAAGAAATAATAATAATAATAATAATAATAATAATAATAATAATAATAATAATAATAATGACATCAGGCTCTTACTAACCTAAGTTAATCAACAGTTTTGCATTAAACAAAGAAGACAAATGAAGGATAACTTACCAATGGAACGTTCTTCTTGAACCCAACACCAAGATGAAAAATCTTTGCAAGCTGGTAGAAAGCCTTAGGTTGACCGTGATTGGCAGCCACTATAAAGAATTTACATGCCAACTTCACATCTCTTTTGACTCCAATTCCCTTGAGATACATGACACCCAGGTTATAATGGCCACCAACCTCATCGTTATCAGCGGCCTTTTCAAAATACTCCTTTGCCTGTAATTCACAAAAGATTGATACTGTAAATTAAGCTTTAAGTAGTGTGAATTGAATATTATTATTATTGTGTGTATAAAGACAAAAAGGCAGAGATGATGATACTTTAGTGTAATTCTTGGTGTCGACTCCATAACCTTTGACATACAAATAACCGATCCCATTATAAGCAGAATAGAGGTGGTGTTTAGATGCAAGAGTAAGCCATTCAAAGGCTTTAGTGTAGTTTCTGTCAACACCAGCTCCCCTGGCATATATCTCTCCGAGAAGTTCCATAGAGCGAGGCTCACCCTTCTCGACAGCCTTCAAGAACCAAGAGAGTGCCTTGGAATGGTCACGCCTCAATCCACGAAGGCCGAAGTAGTAAAAGAGGCCAACTTTGTACATTGCAGCAGCATTCCCTTTTTGAGCTTGATACTCAAGAATCTGAAAGTCCTCGTCCTCTTCGCCTTTAGACTTTCTGAGTGCCTCTTTGTTCTCTTCAGCTCCGTTGTGTAGCCTAACAGGTTCAATCACAGGAGAATCTTTGGAAATGAGAAAACTATTTACAGCCACTTCAGCCAATTCAGCATAAAGCTTAACGGATTTATCAAACATCTGCAGCAACCATGCAAACAAAATTAATTAATTACTAGTACTATTTAAGAATTTATTTATTAGTAAATTAATAGAATAGAATAGAAGTAAACTCTTACTCACATCTTGACGAGTGTAGAGATAAGCGAGAGCCAGTTTGGATTGCATATTTCCACCCTCCGAAGCAAAGTGATGGTAAACAAATGCTTTCTGTTTGCTCCTCTCACGAAAAAGCCCCATTCCCCACAAAAACCCTAAAACTGACTGGGCCGCAGGGTATCCAGATTCGGCACCCGCCTCAATCTCACCGGACCCCTCTTCCATTAGACGGGCGTCCCCGGTGATTAGCTTGGACACGGCGGAGTAGTAGAGAAGGTCCGCATCGGATTGGGGTTGGGGATGGTCGGTGGGGGATGGCTCGAAGATTTGGCGCCACGAGCCAGGGTCAAGATCCTCTTCGGACTTGTGGGAATCGGAGTCGCCGAACTCGTCCCACTCGGCGGAGGAATCGTGATCTGGAGGAACTTCGTCTTTGAAGTCTTCCTGAGAGAGGACAAGAACATAGGGGCGGGCGGCGACGGAGAGGGTAAGGGTTAGGGTGACGAAGGAGAAAGTGAGAAGATATAGAAATACGTTGGTGCTGGGAATTGGCATTGATGTTTGTTTTTGTTTTTGTTTTTGTTTTTGTTTTTTTGAAAATCACAAATACAGCAACATCGAGAATTTGATATGAGGAGAAGGATTAATTAAAACTTAGTAGTAGAGATGAATGAATAAAATGCGAGGGAGGGAAGGAAGGAAGAAGGGCATCACTTACACGCAGCTTTGCGTTATTCCCACCAATACAAACCATCCAACTCAGCAGCTTTGTCTCGTCAACTAACACCGTATGCATATTTTTTTAAGCTTCTACCAAACACTATTAACTATTATTATCTGGTCGGGTGGAAAGAAAGTGAAGAGGAAAGAAAAAAATGTGCCAAATACTTGTTAGAAAATAGTTAATTTGTGTTTGTATTTAATCCTAATCATTTTGTAGGTATTTATGTTTGCCTTTTGAATCTTGACAAAAGAAAAGTGAAATGAAGATCAGCAGTCTAGCTAAGCTACAACAAAGCGAGGCCAAAGTGACGCAAGTCAGAAAGTGTATAAATATAGTTGATGTCATCGTGGTTGAGCGAGCTTTGGCGAGGAAGAGTCCGAGAGCTCCTCGCCAATGGCTAGTTTTGGCGAGTCCGTCGCTAGGCGAGCAAAGCCGGTTTCAAAAGGTGTTAGAAGTTATGTGTCAGCAAACCCTCTGTTGAAGAAAGCTTGGCTCGCTAAGCGATAACACGTTTTACTAATTGGTATAAATAGCTTTTAATTCAGAATTTTGAGATAACTCACCTCTCCCATAATCCAAACAGTCCGAAAAACAGAGAGAGCAAGATTCAAGGAGATTTGATAGTGGATGCACTACAATAGCTCAAACATCATCATTGATATGTTTGTTCATCTCATTTCTTCTTAGGCTTTGTCTGGATGAGAAGAGAATGTGGAAGGAAAGAAGGGAAGGGAAAGAATGTTGAAGGAATGAATGTGAGTGAAAAGTAAGTGGAAAGTGAGAGGATTGTTTAGTTGTTTGGTATAAGTGAAAGTGAAAGGAAAGAAAGTAGTATTATTTAGTAAATGACATAACTACCCTTATTTAAAATAATAAACCAAGAATGAAATTAACATATTTATATAGTATTTTTATTTTAAAAATATTTTACTTCAAAATAAGTGTTATTATGTGCTATTTATTATTTAAATATTAATTTAATTATTAATTAGTGTTTTCGTCAACTTTTATTTTTGGTCTTGTTTTTGGCAACTATTTAATTAAATTAAAAATAAAAAAGAAAATTATATATAGTGGTACTAGACAACTGTTAATAAGTGCCGGTATAATACAAAATTAAAATTGTGAAAATTTAATGCATGCTTGAAGCATGGTTCTAAAAAGCAATAAATTGAAATGGGTGACATGAATAAAATGAAGGGTAATATTGTCTTTTTGTAAGTTTACACCTTCATTCCTTGTTTTCTCTCCAAATGTGGACGGAAAGAATTTTGAGTGTGGGTCCCATGAAAAACAATCTTTCCTTCCTCTCTGACAGGGATACCAAACAGTGGAAAGATCTCGGTTTTTGAGCTTTCTCTTCTTCCACAATCAATCCTCCCACTTTCTCTTAAACCAAACATACCCTTAATCTTCGTAAAGTTCTCGTAAAAATGAAGGGTTGATTTCTCTTTTGTTGGGATTAGATGTAACTATTTTATGAGTATGTGTTCTTGATAATCATGGTATTGTATGAATTATAGTTTATCTATCAAATTTGATGTTATATTTGATTTACATGTTTTATCTTTAAATTGGAATTGTTAACATATACCTTTTGAATTCATAATATAGGACAATATCTATTAAACTCTATAGATTTGGGTTTAATATTAACAAAGAGTATCGAATCTTAATGTTGTTGTATTGGTTAAAAATCTGAGACATTGGAGTTTAAGCAATATGGTAAAGCCGATGTATTGATTAGCCTTCTGAGATATCAGGGGTTAATAGATTTCAACAGGACTCTTGTCTTGATCTGAACATGGACACGTACGTTAGCGATACATGATCATTTTGATAAATAGCTAAGATTTATATAACTGATTAAGAGAATACATATGATTAAGGTAGTTGTTCGTACAAAACTCAAATTTATCCGCGGGGTATAAATGAAGGAAAGTTCTGACCCGACCTCAAGTTCATATCTCCGAGAGATTGTCCGCTTTGGGGTTAACCCGTCACGGTTTTGTCCTTTGTAGAAAAGGCGCCTCAGTTGGTTTGAGTAGTGTGGTGTGTTGTATATAAACTACCATTAACCTCGAGTTCCAAGCAATGTGGGACTTAAGGTGAGCCAGAACAGATGCCCCCAGTCGAGGCTAAGGGATTGTGGATTCGAGAACGAATTTTATCGTCGTCCCCACATACGGCGCTGCTGATCTCACCAGATCAGAAATGACGGTCACCGTAGTTCTGTCGCGTAAGCCTTGTTGAAGCAGAGGAGGAGGGTTGTACCTGCAGGGACTCCGACGCTCAAGTTAGTGACTGTAAGAGTTGTGAGTACATAGATAGAATGTAAGATACTTGTGTCATTGTGAGGAATGACGTATTTATACCCCCAACGCTGGGCCAATACTATTAATGAGGAGGCAAATGATTTGTCCCTGCCATTAATGGCTGTCGAGATATTGACTTGCAGTCAAAATGAACAGTAAATATTCATTATCCCGATATTTTGCCGTTACGATTTTTAACGGTGTTTGAATATGTTGCTCACCATCTGGTGGGCAAGGATGTCGAGCGTATGATGGACAGAGGTGGCGAGGGCCAACGCCGCTCACTGCACCACCACTAAAAATTGTTGCGTGGAGGAGAAAATTTAAAAATTATTTCATCGACACTTTGATAATTAAATTATTACAATATAAATGATAGAAAATATTTTCTCTCAAAACATAACTTATTTAATTATTAATTTAAGAACTGAATGTATTGGTATAATTAAATTTTCAAATGTATCGTAAAAATTGTCATTTTTCTTTTTGGTAAAAACATGATAGGCCATTTTACTAGGTAAAAACATGATATGCCATTTTTAAAAAAATAATATTTTTAGATTGTTTTTTGGTACAATGGAAAACAAGAGAAGGAAAAAAAAACAAGAAGAGAAATTAATTACGAGGGACAAGAATTCTCATGAAATCATTAAGGAGAGTTGTCTTCGGATCATTGGGAGGAGTATTTCAAAGTTTCCACCTGATATTATTGCTAGCGCCCCACTTTGTTAAAAAAACTGCACTAGCATTTCTTTCTCTAAGAGAATGACATAACTTTACCTCACAATCCAAATTGATCTGATCAAAGATGTTGGCAATGATAAATGCAAAACAATAATATTTATTCAAAGGTTTATCTAGGAGATCAATGACACCCTTTGAATCAGAATAACAAACAATGTAGGTGCAACCGAAGTTTAATTTATGTAAAATTTTAAAGAAATTAAAATTCATTGTATGGTGTTGAGACCAATTCAAAATTAACTACTTGTAAATTTTTATTGAATAAAGTTAATACTCTCACTCTATATTTAGGAAACATTTTGTAGTCTATAGTCTATATATTTAGGAAATCAGATACTATTATTTTATCCGTTCCAAAATAAATGTCTTACTTGTCAAAGTTGTTTGTCTCAAAATAAATGTCATATATTATTTATAACATTGGTTTTTCTTATTTTATCCCTTATAGCAATCATTAGGTAACAGAAAAAAATACTCAAAAATCTACTTTTTAATATTCATTTGTTTACTACAAATAAAAAAAGAATTTTTTAATAAAAGTCATATTATCTTTCTTTCATTTACATATTTTTTTTTTTTAAGTATATGAAACGTTCAACTAGAATATTTAAATTGTTATCATCCTAACAAAAAGTTGAAGACCTAATTTACATCACAATGCCAAAGGATGTATACCATTCATACAACTCACAGTTATGCGAGTGGCGCAAAAAAATATCATATGGACTAACTCTAAACTACTTAAGCTTACAAAAACAAAATCCAAGAGTTTCTACCAAATAAAAATGAAATAAATTGAGTAAAAAAAATAAAGAAATAGACATGTATGTATGTATGTATCTTGATTTAAGGCCTTGGCGGAGCTTCATCAATGGTCTCCGGTGCTGGTTTCCAAGATATTTGCTTGGAGTACCTTTGAACTGGATCTGTCTCTCCTACCACCATCTCATATTTATCAGTTTCTGATATTATTCTCTTTGCCTCCGAAGGAAACATACAAAACTCGCTCAAAACAGGAAATATGTTTCCTAAATTGTTGAAACTCGCATGCTTCGTTGCCCTTGACACTTTGTAGTTAAGAGAACTCATTTCTTCATGGGTTAGCACAGAGTATAGCAGCTCCATTGATAGAAGAACGTAAAATTTGCGCCTTTCAAGTTCTTCATGACTTCATCGGCTAGTAGTCCTTGAATTCGAAGGCCTACTTTGAGGTAGCTTGAGTCACAAACAAACTGTCCAGGATATTCTACCACCAACTCTGCAACTCTTATCGATTTTATGTATGTTTCTATTCTCCCGTCTAATAATAACACCTTAACCACCCCTTTGGTTGGAGTACAAGAAGCAATCTTTCCCATTTCTAAGAAGCACCTTAGAAATGTTGGATTGAGTTTGAGGTTGACAAAGCTTCTTATTTACTACGTCCGTCTCAATATATATGACTCATTTTGACTAAATGACACCATTCATGTATCTTGCTTTGACTGTATTTTTTTCATAATTTATATAGGTAAATATTAGCATATAAGATCTTGTTTGATTCGTCTTAATGAATATTTTCAAGATATCAAATTTTTATAATTTTTACTAATGTATAATTAAAGATATTAGTGATCAAAATTATATATTGATGAATGTACAATGGTCAAAATAGATCTTATAATTTGAGAAGGAAGTAGTATTAGACAAGATACATATCAGTTGAGAAAACAAAATTTTTTTATTTGTGCTTCGGAAACAAAGAAAAATAGTTGATTTTGTCTTTTTGTGGGCAAAGGGTAGTAGTTGGGTAATCAGTTGGCATATCTTTTAATGTTGGTGCTCAATTTTGTCATTTGAAAACAAAGCTGGCAGCAACTTAGTTTTACTTTCTTAATGAATAATACTATATGCATACATACATATATATATATATATATATATATATAGTAGGTACTAGGTATGTTTGTGTGCTTATAGGCCCTTTCATCATCAGTTCATGGCGTTTCGTATATAAAATGTTTGTCTACAGCGTCACTACTTTCGATTTCGATTCAAAAGGTTAGTAAAGCCATAAATGAAGGAAATATTATGGACAGTCTGGCAAATTAATTTGGCCTATATTAATTAATCAAAAGGTTAAAAAACTATAGGCATACAACTTTTCAATTTGTAGGCTATTTTATGAGCCGAAGGTGTTGCTGGGTGCACGTGGGGAGATACGGTGACTGAGAATGCAAACGGATACAGAGAACCACGCTTAACGACAACAAGGCCAAACTAATCATTAGATATGGTACCAGGCTACCAGCTCCTCCAAGTAATTAATTAGAGTACTAGTATCTCATTGAATATATTATTTGTATACGCACCATTAATCAATCAATATTAAAGGCCTAAAGGGTTCTCCCATACACAATCATAACATGTTGTGCACGGTGCACAATTTCGATGATGACATAACTATGATACAAATTTTTTGTAAAATTCATCACTATATTAAAAGTTTTTATCTTATAAATCATTCATGTAAAATTTATAAAAATTGAAAATCATTTGATATATTAATGATACTCATCAAAATTAACTGTTTATGATCTTTAATGAAACCGTTAATGTTAATAGTTCTTAAAACATATCAAATGATTTTTAATTTTTTAAAATTTGACATGAATGATCTATATAATATAAATTTTCAATATAACAATAAATTTTATAAAATTCATACCACAAACCATGTAATAATAAAAGTATGTGCACCATGCACAACATGGTGTTATGCATGTTAGAATTTACTATATTTTTATATATATATTTAATGACATTTCAATATGCATTCAGTTGATTATTTTGAATAAAATACAATAAGTTTTTTTAATCGTAAATATATATATATATATTAAATAATGCAATAATGATGTCAAAATAAATAACATTTTTACTAAACTAACTCTATTTTAACCAATCGTTAGTGGGTTCAGTGGTGATTGATGCTGAATTTGGTAGGGAAGATCAATGTTCTATCCCCCGCAATTGCGATTGAGAGGAGGCTGCAACCACTTAATGCTAGAACTGACTCCCAAATCAGATTAAACTAGTGGTTAAAACAAAAAAAACTAACTCTATTTTAATTAACTATTTTTTATTTATAAATAGTAGTAATAATTAGAAAGAAAAATTAGAAAATATTGCAAATACTTATTTTGAAATGAAAGGAGTATTATATCTTAGAAAGACAGTACAAAATACATTGGTATCAATCTTTGAGATAAATTAGACACACAAAAAAAACAAGAGGATGGATCCATCTGCAAGTGTAATAAGTGTAATTCAACAAACTCAAGATTAGAGGATGGATCTATCTATATCCAAGTGAGTTTGTATTTAGGATTGTTTTATGTGAACTAATAAAATTTATGTTCTGGCTCGTTTATAAGTCCCACATCGTTTAAAACTCAAGGCTTATATACAACACGCCACACTTCTCAAACCAACCGAGACATCTTTTCTACAAAGGACAAAATCGTGACGGGTTAGCCCTAAAACGGACAATATCTCAGAGATGTGGACTCGAGGTCGGGTCAGATAACCTCATTTATCTCCGCGGATAAATTTGTGTTCTGTCCGGTGGCGCCGTCTGTGGAAACAATATAATTTGTTCTCGAATTCACAGATCCTTAGCCTCGTTTGGGGGCATCTGTTCTGGCTCACCTATAAGTCTCGGGTTAACCCCAAAGTGGACAATTTATAAGCTTGAAAATCAAATAAAAATTCCTTCTCATAATCAATGATATAAATTGGGTTTTATTTTGACAAAGATAATTTGACAAATATAACAGGAAGAAGTGATTTATTTTATTATAACGAATACAAATTTTGTAAAATTTATTATTGCATTAAAAATTTATATTATATAGATTATTAATGCAAAAGTTTTAAAAATTGAAAATTATTTAATATGTTATTGAGACTCATTAAAATTAATGGTATTAAAAATAATTCATAAATCGTTAATTTTATTGATCTCAATAATATATTAAATAATTTTTATTTTTTTAAATTTTTTTACACAGATGAATATAAACTTTCAATCCAACGATATATCTTACATAATTTATTATACTGAAATTAACGACTTGTATACTTGTGCTGCATAGTATTCAATGAATTTTTTAAGAATAATCTATATGAAACAAATTTTCAATCTAACAGTAAATTTTATAAAATTTGTATTGATTATGATGAAATCGATACTGTTTCCCTGCCCTAGAACTAGAAGCCTACAATAACAATATGCATCTCATCATTGAGGCTATTTTTAGATCGGTGGTATGTGATGGAGTAGAATATAGTGGGATGGAATATATTAATTTTCCATTGTTTGGATATTAAAAATGACATTGGAATGAAATGAAATAGGATAGAATGAATTTCATCACATATCACTCATTTCTTTTAATTTTGGTAGGCAAGGGATGAAATGAAAAAATGTCCAAACAATGGAGTGATATATTTAGGTCCGTTTGACCCGACTTATTTTCTACTTTTCTATTTTTTTTAAAACAAAATAGAGAAGTATAAAATTGAATTTAGCCATATTTCTACTTAAAAGTATTAGAGAAATAAAATAAAAGGTAAAAAATACAGAGAAGTTGAGCTAAACACAATTTTTTTCTTTTTTATTATTTTTAATGTGAAAAAAAAAATAAACCAAATCAAACGGAACCTTATACCATTTCACTTTATTCCGATATGCTCCATTTCATTACATTATATTCTATCAATCCAAACAAAAAGTTTAATTAATTAATTTTACCGCCGAAAAACTGCCAGGCAATTCTTCTCCCTTTAGTTTCACTAACTAACGAGTAAGTAACCACCACTCCAATTATTGCAAGCAATTAACAATAGTAATTAAAAATAAAATAAAATAAAAAAATATAAAAGCGTCACGCTGTCATCCGTACTGATGGCCGTTTCTCTTTCGCTCATCCATCCCTCTCAATTCCAAACCACCTCTCTCTCTCTCTGAATTTCCATTCCATGCAGGACTCACCGATTATCTCTCTCTCTATCTCAAAACCCTAATTGCGCCGTGAAACATCGATTCAATTCAATTCAATTCAATTCAATATGGCCATTGTCACCGGAGATCGCTACCTTGAGAAGCTCGTTAAGTTCGTCGAGGAAGAGGCGGGTCCTCTCATTGAAGGAGCCTTGGTGTTGAAGCTAAATCCCGCTGGCCTTCACTACGTCCAATCCAGGTTGGAGGCGCTGCACGAGCTTGAGAGCCTCCTCCTCGGAGCCCCCGTCGATTACCTCCGAGCCTACGTTTCCGACCTCGGCGATCACCGCGCCCTCGAGCAGCTCCGGAGGATCCTTCGCCTCCTCACCTCACTCAAGGTGGTTTCTGTGTTGCCACCTCCCGTCAGGGATCCCACGCCCTTGTCTTTCTTGCCGTTTGGGAGGTTGAAGGTTCTTGAGCTTAGGGGTTGCGACCTCTCAACTTCCGCTGCCAAAGGCTTGCTCGAGCTCAGGCATACTCTCGAGAAGATTATTTGTCACAATTCTACCGTCAGTTTCAATTTCGATTTCTCAATCATTATTTTGTCGACCTCTCAAATAGAATCAATCATTATTTTGTTTTTCTTCTTTTTCTTCTTCTTCAAATATATTATATATGTATTGTATATACTAGAATGATACTACTAGATAGATTTGAGAGTGAGCTGATTATTGTGTTGTATTTTTATTTTTGATTTTTTATATCAGGATGCTCTGCGGCATGTATTTGCTAGCAGGATAACAGAGATTAAAGATTCTCCACAATGGAACCGCTTATCCTTTGTATCTTGTGCATGCAATGGTTTGGTTCTCATGGACGAGTCTTTGCACCTTCTCCCTGCAGTCGAAACACTTGATCTTAGCAGGAACAAGTTTGCAAAGGTTGATAATCTCCATCACTGTACCAAATTGAAGCATTTGGACCTCGGTTTCAATCACCTCAGAACATTTGCCCCCTTCACCCAGGTACCTCTATGCTTTATATATTGCACTGCTTACAGGTGCTGGTGTGTTTGTGATCACCATATTCTTGCATCTTAATACTTAGTACTTCCTGTCTGGATTTTGATTTTTCCTCTGGCCACCTTGGTTGAGTATATTAGTTACCTTGACTATGGTTTTGTAAGGTGTTAGGGCCTCCGAAAAGCATAAACTATTAGGCACAGCTGCAGGCCAATGATGTTTTATCTCAAACAAAAACTAGCTGTATTCAACCGACAGGACCCATTATAGGGTTTGTTTGGTTTGATTTGCTAAACTCAAGATGGACTCTTCATGTAATATTTTTAGTCATCCATAATACTGGTTCTTGGGACTTTTTAATGAATTTATATTCAGACTAGTTTATGGTTAGTTTGAATGTTCACAAAATGATCATTGCAAAGCTCGAATTGGATTCTTGCAGAATTGTCTCAGCAGTAGTTGTAAATAGCATGAATTCTAATTGCAAATTATTTTGGGAAAAATCAAATGTCTGACAATGGGTTATGTACATTGTGTGTCTATTCATGTTGATCAAATCATGTACCTATATAAGGAGTAGATGCAGACATGCCACACACTCACCTGGGTAGATCAACAGAAATCATCATGCTCCCAACTTCCCATAATTGTTATTTTGTGCAAGTTCTTTTTTTAGCTCTCTTGACAATGTGATTCAATTCATTTTTCATTAATTTCACCGGCCACATAAACAACAGCAAGGTCCTCTTAAGTTAATCTGCTTGCTGTCCCGACTTCTGTGATTCATGGAATATGGAATGACATTTTGGAATTGTTAGTTGAAATATTTTTGCTTGCGACTTCAAGTTTATTATTCTTAGAACTGAATAGGCAATTCAATTGAAGAGTCATCTATTTGTGCTAGCTAGCGACTAGCTAGTTACTTAGAGTACTTATATGCAAGGAAAACAGATTATTTGTAGGAACATTCTTAGTAAATTTATTTATTTATTTATTATATATATTGCAGTTAGCCATTTGGACCAACATACCTATTTTGTTGGATCTTGCAGGTTTCCTGTCATATTGTTAAACTCGTTTTGAGGAACAATGCTCTAACTACTTTGCGAGGGATTGAAAATTTGAAGTCACTCGAAGGACTTGATGTTTCCTACAATATTATTTCCAATTTTTCAGAGCTAGAGTTCCTTGTGGGCCTTCTATATCTAAAAAGCTTGTGGTTGGAAGGAAATCCTTTATGTTGTGCCCGATGGTATAGGGCACAAGTATTCAGTTTCTTCGCCTACCCAGAAAAGGTAAGTTTATATGTTTTGCTTACACTGTCACACACACACACACACACTCTCAAAACGATGTCTCAATCTATGTCTATCTATTTGTTTGTGACAGTATGCTCTCATTTGAGGGTGTGATTGTCCATATTATTATTTAGGGGTGTTCATGGTTCATGAACCAACCCAAAACCAGTGTTTTTGTAATGCTGGTTCAATCCAGTTTAAAACCGGTTTGAACCGGTTTATAATAAAAAAACTGGATATTGTTCAAACTAGATTTAAACCTGGTTTTCCTGTCTAAACCGGTTTTTTTCTCCCTAAAATTGATTTTTTTTGTGCCTGAACAATTTTTTTCCCCGTTTAAACTTGTATCGGAATAGTTCTGGCAAAGGATGAGATTTTCAATTCTATGAGGAATAGAAATTCTACGGCACAATTGAGAGGCGAATACAACAAGTATAACGTTGCCGTTTGCATACATCTCCACCATGACCAATCTCTCTATGGGAGTATAAGAGAAGTACACAGAACCATCAAAATCGATTTTGTGAGTGAGTGATTTGTGAGATTTGTAACCCATGAACGAATTGCAGATTCTTCACAGCGAGCTTTGTGAGAGACGGTGGCTTTTGTAAGATTCGAGTGAAGAAATCGCAGTGAGGTTCGTGATCTGTGAATTCTGTGATGTGAGAGACAAGTGTTCAGTGAGCTTAAAGTGAGATCTACGAGAGATGAAAGGAATTGGATACCCAATTGTGTATTTTTGGGTACCGGTTTTATTTAGTTATTTATAAATGGGCCACCGGTTTATATTTTTATCATTGGGCTGGGTTTTAAAAACTGGACCAATTTGGATAGTAATTTGGGTAATGATAACCAGTTTATTTGCACACCCCTATCCATATTTTTGCTTTTCATTGTTGTGCATCACTGTATTGGTATTTTATATTTTACTGTACCTCAATATTTAGATGCCATTTGATTTTAGAAGTTTGCATCATTTTCTGTATCCTTCACCTTTTTTGGCGTTTTTTTTCTCCTTTTTAAACTTACACCAGTTCTCCTTTATGTTGATCAGCTGAAGTTAGATGAGAAGGAAATTAATGCTACTGATTTTTGGAAGAGACAAATAATTATTGCTAGCATGCATAAGCAACCTGCCAGTTTTGGGATTTATGTACCGGCCAAGGATGAGGCTATAGTGGAAGGTGGCAATAATCGAAGGGTATGTAATATTGAAACTGATCATGTAGATATAAAAAATGAGAAGTGACATTATTAATTTTGCACATCGGTTTTCGTTTAAATTATCTCAGTTCTGAAAATTGAACTTAAGACGCCAATTTCATCTAGATATTTACCTATCACATATTCACATTGTTGAAAAATGTAAGAGTTTCTTATTCGGATCTACACAGAGATAGGCATCATATTGTTTTTGTTTTCTCAAGCAGAGAAAGGTCTGTCGTGTTGCCAGTATTGAGAGTGAAGAAGAGATCACTAGTATATGTTCTGATCAGGAGTCTCAGTCATGTGTGAATGAGGTTCAAAATAACGAGGGTCTTGATTTATTTGACGATGAAACTGAAATAGCAGATTTGATAAATAAAGTTGAACATATGAAGAAAGAGCGTTCTCTTCTTTGGTTGCGGGAATTTAGAGACTGGATGGATATTTCTTCTGACAAATCGGTAGAAACTTGGAAAAAAGGAAGAGGTACATCACATCATCAGAAAGAAAATTTCTTCAGAAACAATACAAATCAGGATCAACATGGTAAAGTCTCAAGATGCGCATCAGATTCTGTTATAGCTTCAGGAGACGAAAGTAGCATGAATATTTTAGAATCTGATAGTTCTTTTGCAGATATGTCTGCTTGGTTTCATAGACAGCAATACTTTGACTACAGAGGATCTCTTGGTAATGCTAGTGGGGCCTCTCTTTCTGATTCAGGGGGGGTGGATTTGGAGCGTTTCAAATCTTTTTCAGTTCAGGGAATTAATAGTTCCCTCTCACAATCTATAAATTATCATTCTGACCTGATTGCCACCCAAGAAGCACATAGAATCACTGAAAGTGTCAACATCTCTCCATTGACCACCATTAATGATATAAATGGGTCTCAGCCATCATCTATGTGTCCCACATCTCCTCCTCATTTTCAAGAAGACCTTCTTCATCGCCGCCATAACTTGGTGGAGGAAATTTTGCAGCTGTCGGCTGATTCCTTTTCAGTGGTGTCTTCTGATAGTAACACAAGCTGTAGTGAAGTTGATTGCAGTGAATTTGAACCATCAGTTCCCATAGTTGATAGTCCCTCGTGCAAAAATGGGAGTGTTGATGAACTTATATCTCCAAATCAACTTGAGGAAAAGATTTGCAGCACAAGACAAGGAAATATTCATGCAGGACAAAATAGCATTCGTTCATTTGGTTCATCCAGTCACCAAACTTCTAAGCAGTGTTCAATTGATTTAGCTGCTGGTCCTGGCAATGGTGAAAGTGCACCATTTGCTAACCAACACATGGATTTGTTCGGGAAAAAGAAAATCAGAAAAAAAGCCAAGAAGAGAGTTATTTCAATATTAGAAGAGAATATAGACACCAATGAATGTGCTCACGAACAAGATCAGATAAATCATGGACAGGTTTCTGCAAATTTAAAGCAAGAATCAGGTGTGGAGGATTTCACTGAATTTTGTTGGCGTAGCTGCTCTACCCAAGAGAATAATGATTTTATTGTGACATATTTCAATACAAATATTGCTGATTCTGAAGCCAATGAAGTGTGTACTCATTGCATACGTTGTAATTGCATCCTTCAAATGGAGACAAACTACAAAGAAAGGTAATTTTTGGTTGATTCATTTCACTGGCATTTGAGTGGAAAAATCAAGTGGACATATCTTCACTTTATGCAGTTCTGTTGATTGGGCATCTTTTGTTATTCCTGTGGGAATATTTTTTTAGGGATACAAGTTGTTTATTGTTTATAATTATGATTTTACATTTTAACTTTATGGCGTCCTTTTCCCGTGTTGAGAAAAAGAAATTGGGGTAGGCTCAGATTAGCCATTTCAATGAAATCTAAGAATAATAAGTTGCCTACCATTCAGTATTTAACCTCAGACATAATCACAATTACTGTTTCTCTTATAATTGACCAGTCTTTCCTATAGTTAACTGTTGATTACATTCAGCAGTGTCTGCAAGGAGTTGCAAAACATATGATGTTAACTCATGATTACATTCAGTATTGTGAAATCTTCTGGAACACATTTCATAATTTATTTATTTTATAATATTGAAGAGTGTCATCTAAACAAAAAGAGTAAAATCGATTTCCGCTTTACAAGATTCTTACCTTTTGTTGTTGTTCTAGTTCTTGTCATCTTAAAAAAAACCTCCACCCAAAAGTTTGATTCAGAACCATTACCGGTATCAGCAGTAGAGATGATATGACATTTCTGAAACAAGCACTTGGAATGATTATTACTAAAAAGTATCCATATCCACATTATTCAGCATTTACTTATTATGTACTTAAATTTGTACATTTCTGTGTGGCATGTATAATTTATTTATTTTCCCATGTAGAGAAGTTGCAGTATTGCGGAGCAGCCATAAGAAGCTCTACGTGCTCCTAATCAATGTTGCTTCTGATGGATCAGGTTCGGTTGTAGCCTTTCTTTGTTTGCTAACTTTTAAATTACTTTATCTATTAAATGATTTTACCTTATCCAAACAAAAGCAGTTCACATAAGCTAGTTTTTAAATTATCATTCCCAAACACAAATTATTTTTTAACCCTTTCAGTATTAAATTTTTAAAATCAAATCTACAAATATCTGAATCCGATAGGTGCTTAAAATGCCTGATTTTCACTTCCTCTAACTTCGAACAAGGATTATAATACATCCCAAATTGCAAATATCGTAGTATCCATTTTTCAGCTTGAAAAGTGAACACCACTTTTTATCTACCCCATATTAGTTCAACAAAATAGATTAGAAAGCTTTGTTGTGGACTTAAAGTGATACCATATTAAAATTTGGGAGGCCTATACTCAACCACAAAAGCTAGCTTGAGAGTTGAGGTTTGCACTACCCTTATAAAGGTTATCTATGCCATATCTCTACTCTCTAGCCATTGTGGGACTTCTAACACCCCCCCTCATGTCCAAGACTGAACAAGCTGCAAATGGATCTAGGATAGTCTTTGATAGACTGATACCAACTTGAATATGAATATTTCTCATTAACTTGAAAAGGGTTGAAACAACTATTTATATACATAAGAGATATAATCTAAATAGGAATGCTATCCTATCATAACTCCAAAATATACTAACAAATCATACTACAATAAATAGGAGTATCTCAACAGTTGACACTCAGTTGCTTATATAGCTTTTAAAAACTCTCTACAATATGCCATCCAGGCACACTTTTGAGCGTATTCAGTTGCCACAAGATGGAAGAAGTTCGGGAGGTGCTTGTTGGAATGGGACTTCAGGTGTTAAGGTTAGTGGACTTGTATATTCACATTAACTAAGTAGTAGTAACTTTTAACTGTGATTCTTTTGGTTCATCAGAGTAAATTTTGATGATGGGGATACGTACCTTTTTGTAACAAGAAGCATTGAAATGTCAAGAGAGTTACTATGTACCATACACTTATTTGATTCATGTGGTGGAAATGCTAGATGCTCAATAAGAAGGTGGGTCTCCGTTGCCTTATAAATTATTAATCTGGGTGGCAATGCGTATCTGTATATTTTTTTGAAAGCTTATATTTATGACATCGGTATGTGTTTGATATTTGGCGTTGATATTAGTGATTCCCTTATAATTATGATTTATGTTCAGTTCCTTTCTATTTTCATTTTTTCCTTCTATAATAGACTGGGGTTTTGGAAATTTAAATGGCAGTTTGGAGCAGGTCCAGGTTGAGTTGTTTGGTAACCAAATATGTGGTGGTTCAAATGTCAGCTTATATCAGTATGCAATGGTTCTCGTCTGTTGTAACCATGGCAATGGTATGGTTCTCCCTAGTCATTTAATGTTGCATATTTTTCCTTTATATTCTGTTCTACTAAAAATAACAGTAGTCATGTAATCAAAAAAATAAAATAAACAGTAGTCATTGCTTGTTTATTTTAGTCATAAGCCTTTTTCTTTGAGATTAAATTACTGCTCTGAATCCTGAAAATTGAAACTTTAAAAAATATCTCTCAGAACTAAGGTGTGAATGCTGTTTTGTTTCAAGAGATCGTTTTCTTAGATGGTTGAAATAATGGATAACTCGTTTAGTTGTTAACCCTGGGAAGGTTTATGAACCTATCTGGCATTCTTAATGTACTTGATATGGAGTTCATCAAAATATGTCTTTAATTGAAATTTGCAAGAATATTTATATTCTTCTAATAGGTATTAGTTTGCAGAGATAAAGTTGTCCTTTGTCTTACACTTACAGAAGAATCATGGCTCTCAAGATCATTGTTTGTGATAGGAGGTTATGTGCTTTTATGCATTGAAGATGTCAAGCAACTGTATTCATTTTCATCAGATGCCTCTGTGTCTCCATATTACAGAATTGATTCATGCTGCACCATTGCTGACATTACTGAGATGGTAAGTATTTTTGGGGCAAAGTGATGCAGAAAATACCTGACATTATAAACAATCAAAACAAATGAGTTTTTGGCTCATGAGGTGATAGGAACCCAATACAAATACAAGAAAAAAGTGTATTAATGTTTGGTTCAATGGAGAAGAAAGAAAGGGAGGGGAGATGATATATTTTAAATACATGATGTGCTTGGTTAGAAGAGGGCAGAAATTTTAATGAATAAAAAAAATTAAATTAACTTTACTCTATTGTAATATTTAATGTCACATTTAATTAAAGGATATTTGATTCTAATTTTCAAAAATATCTTCTTTTTCCTCCGAATTTCCATAGTTTTGAAGGGAAATTGAAATTGGTTTCGAAGGAATTTTGCTCAAATTCTTCTTAAAAATGAACCAAATAACTAAAGTTTAAAATAATATTTTTCTCTCCTTTCCCTTCCTGTTTTCCTCCAACCAAACAGAACTTACAGAATGAAATCCTCTGTATTCCCACTCTCAATACTCATAAACGTGTATTCCTTCCAAATTCTCTAACTAGCTCTACAACTCAGCTCTTTCTTCTTCCCAAGTGCACATCTTACACAAGGTCATCCCAAATTCCCAATCCTCCTCATTGATAATACATAATGACTTGTGACATTCTCGTAGAAGGGAAATATTAGTATTTATGAAAGATTTTTTCACCAGCATGTGATTTTCTAAAAGTCCTACCTTCGTGGGACAATGGTATGAAACATGGAATGTTCTTTCTTTTTCTCTTCATTTCCCCCTTTTAGATTAAACATCTATTGCTTAGCTTATTGTTTAACGTAACTCATTGGCCTTTGCAGGTGATTGGGGTTGGTGACAGCTGCTGTGTTACTTTAGGCCTGAAATGTTCATTGGCAGAATTTTATCCCTCTACCCGATTGAACCTTGTAACCGTCAATCATGGAAATGCGGCTCTGGGCTCTCTGAAATTGAAGCTTCGGTGGTTCTCCAAAGATAACCTTTTGAAGTTTGTGTCTTTGTTGAAGGCATTCCGTGCAGAAAAAGTGGCGTCGCCTTTGGTAGTAAGATGTACATCGTAAAACTGTTTTGCTGTTGATTCATATTCATTTCATTCATTTGATTTTAGTTTTCGTATTCTTTTTTTATTTGGTGTTGAGTAGTTTATGATAGCTTTCTTTCTTAATTCTGTATATCCTCCTAGTGATTGTTCTTTTCTTTTCAATGTATAGAACTAACTGTAACTGTACAGTGTTAGTGAACGGTTGTTTCTATTTTTTTGTAATAGCTTTACCATAGTTATGTCCCTTGTTTAAGGGACCGTATGACAAATACGGTTACAAGATAGTGAACAGTTAGTTAAAACAAATATGGTTCTTGCATTCGTATGCTCCTACTTCTTTTATCACTTTTTCACCATCTTGTTTCAATCTACTTTATAACAAATGGTGCAAAAATAACTACTTCATAAAAGAGAAAAATTTGCTTTTTCATTAATCAACTACTTGAAACAAATCATCTTTGTGGAGGCACGTTTATTAATGCCCAAGATTGTACAAAACAAACTAGGGGTGCGTTTGTTTTAATTTTAAATAAAGTTATTTAAAAAAAGTTATTTTTGTTGTATTTTTAAAAAATGATTTATTTGATAAATTAACTAAAAATAGTAAACGTTATTTAAAATTCATTTTATTTTATAAATTAAAAGAGTGATTTTGACATTCAATAAATTGAATATTCATGTTAGAGATTTTAATTTGATAAAAATCACAATTTTTTTTAAAAAAGAACTATCTCTAAAAAATGATTTTTATATCTAACCTAGATGGGAAAATAGAATGAATGTTAAAGTTGTCAATATAGCAGCAAATTAATAGGTAGCAGTAGGGGTGTAAGCAGATCAAAAAAGCCTGATGAAACTGGCGATCTAAACTGGGAAAAACCGACTGTTTTTGGTTCGAATAAAAAATTGAACCGAACCAATGAGAACCAAAGTGGTTTGGATCGGTTCTCGGTTTTCTTTTTTTCAATTCGCAGAACCGATGAACTGAACCGATCATCTTATAACAATCAATTGGGCTTATATTTTGAACATGTCTTCACTTCGGCAGAACACGTAAAACAAAACACGGAGATATTATATCGAAAAAATTTCAGTCCACCTATGTTTTGTATTTTGTATTTCAAAACTATGTTATTGTTTATTTGGTTTATGTTATTATTGTAAATCGCTTGAAAAGTTGAGCTTGGAATATATCGTTTGAAAAAAAAAGAGCAGATATTATAGCAGAAAAACAAAATAATGCAAATCGAGTATAGTATCTGATCCAAACCGACTAGTTCGGATCATATTCAATTTTGAAAACCAAACCAAACCAACCTAAACTGAACCAATTAAAAATTGATTGATTCGGATATCAAATTCACTCAAAACTAATTCAAACCGGTCCAATTACACTCCTAGATAGCAGAACTAGAGGAGGCCGGCGATATTGGCACCGCTCCAATACCACGGGTTGCTTTGCTATGCTGCCTACCATTATTTGCACCCAAATACTTGTAATAGTTGCTGTTTAGAGACTCAACTGAAAAACATTGCATATTTACAATGCATCATGATAATATGTTCATGCCGTTCAAAAAAAAAAAATGATAATATGTTCATTATGAGTATTTTCATTGTGATTGATTTATTTAAAGTGCGTTTGTACTAAGCTCTAACATTGCCGCCCTCTAAATAACTTTTTTTTTATTAGGTAATTTTGTGGCTAAATTTCACGCTTTAAAGATGAATAAGTGGGCTTATTATGGTTCGAACTTCAATTTTTGCATATACATATATGTGTTCTAGATTTGGTGAAGATTTGAAATTCTTTGAATATGAGGATGAACTCTATATCTTTTGAGAGAGAGAATTGAACCTGAGATCTTAAGTAGAAGTAAAATTCAAGTGAGTTTTTATAGATCTATAATAAATAATATTATGTACATTTTTAATTATAAAACATAAATCTTAACTCAAATAATAGGGAATGTCAAAATTATTAGGTTTGATATTAATGATTGAGGTTTGAATTTCGGTTTTAAAGTACGCTTACAGCTATATTTAGACTATATATTGGTTGCTCTCTTTCTAAAATGGTTCAAAGCTATATTTATACTATTATACTAATATATTCAACATTGGTTACTTCGTGATGAGTCAATTATGTCTAAAGGTTCAGTATAACGTGATTTTTGTGTCAACAAAAGTATAACGTGATTTTTTGATTGTGTCAAAAGAAAACGTGATTTTCTGATAATTTTTAAAAAAAGATTAAGGTATAACATGTACGTTGCGAACAAATAAATAATACTGTGAATAAAATTTTAATTATCACTTACTGCTTGTTGCACTGAGTGGCGGATACATAGACTATTCTGTATATATGGTCGGTTCATTCGTCTCAAGTTTTAAGTATTTTATTTTGTTTTAGAATTAATTAAAAGTTGGTTTATTTTATTACCGTACGCTCTTTTATGTAGACTCACTGAGTTAGGTTTATGTCTCCTAGTTTTATATTTATTCCATTTTTTAATAAAATAAAGAGAATAAATAATACTTCTATGAGAGAATAAAATTTCAAATGGTTTTTTTTATAATCTACTTTATAAATTTGAAGGTATTTACTCGTCAAGTCAACATCGATAATGTTTTAACCGATATATCATTTGTGTAAAATATTTCAGACAAATCCAAAATCATTAGTTATGTTATTGAGACACATCAAGATTAACGGCGTTTAAAAAATCACACAAACTGTTAATTTTGATGTGTCTTAATAACATATCAAATGATTTTAGATTTGTTTGAAATTTTATATAAATAATCTATGTGATATAAACTTTCAATTCAACAATATATTTTATAAAATTTATATCGGTTAAAATATTATTAAATGGTTAATGGATAAATATGACACGTAGTAATATGAATGTTGAATTACATTTAGAGGCAACCTTGAAATTCTAAGTAACTTATTTCGAGTTTGGTGTGAAATACATGCAGAAGCTGACAAACATGATTGCTAGGTGCCATGCCAGCTCTATATGTTACAGTTGAAGTTCAATAGAAACAACAATCAAAGGAAGCTAAAATTTGTCTCTGGTGCTATGTGAAACAAAACTACGTCATTCTTCGGCAAAATCAAAGCAATTTAACGACAAACCCAAAGGGAAACAGAAATAGACACCACCAAAGTTGCCGCCTGATGGTTCAAACGTATGTATGTACTATTTTACAAGTCTTCTCGAACGAAGAGTTCATGTTATTGAAATGTCTTCATTTAACCATCACCTTTTTGTCCTTATTTAACCCCCTGCCTCTCTTTTTATACCTTTCACAACTAAATCTTGAGCGCTTTAAAGTCCCCTAACATCAGCAATCAAACAAGTGCAATGGCGAGGCTAGAGAGGGATGGCACAAATAAAAGCCTAGAGAGTCTGATGGACTCTCACAAACCAGCTGGAACCACAACAGATGTGAACCAACAACTGAGGCCCCAGAAGTCCATTCCTGGCTTCGGCCTCGAATTCACTAACCTCTCATACAGTATCATAAAGAAGCAGAAAAAGGATGGAGTTTGGATCAACAAAGAAACATATCTTCTTCATGATATATCTGGCCAGGCAACTAAAGGTGAAATCATGGCAATCATGGGGCCTAGTGGTGCTGGAAAATCTACCTTTCTTGATGCCTTAGCCGGACGAATCGCTAAGGGGAGTCTAGAAGGATCAGTTCGAATTGATGGAAAGCCGGTAAAAATAAACTACTCATGTTTCATGTTGATTTGCTGCATTCATTTCTGCTATAGAACTTTTTTTTTCTTTCATCGGGAATTTTAAACAATTATTTTTCCCTTTTTTTTCTCTCTTAAGTTTAAGAATGCTCATGTAGGCATGCTCTAATTATGCAGGTGACTACAAGCTACATGAAAATGGTGTCATCATATGTGATGCAAGATGACCAGCTCTTCCCTATGTTGACAGTTTTTGAAACATTTATGTTTGCAGCAGAAGTTAGGCTTCCTCCTTCTATTTCCAGGGACGAAAAAAAGAAGAGGGTTCATGAGCTCCTTGGTAAACTGGGCTTACAGGTATAATACTAAGACTTTGTGATTCTCTCACTTACCTATTTACACAGAATGACAGGTTAACAACTTCGCGACTTTTCAGAGTGCTACACATACCTATATTGGTGATGAGGGTAGGAGAGGAGTGTCAGGAGGTGAACGAAGAAGGGTATCTATCGGCATAGAGATCATTCATAAACCATCGCTTCTTTTTCTGGACGAACCTACCTCAGGACTTGATTCTACAAGTGCTTACAGTGTAGTGGAAAAGATTAAAGACATAGCTCAGGGTGGTAGCATTGTCCTCATGACCATACATCAACCTTCATTTAGAATTCAAATGCTCCTCGACAAGATCACTATCCTTGCAAGGTGAAACTTCCAGAGCCTTTATTCTTTAAGTTGATAAAGCTTGATATAATGTTATATGGCTTTCTATAGAGCCCGAAATGATGAGATATATAAAGCTTCCTCATATTGACCATCTGAAACTGATGATTGAACCCAAAAAGTATATATGTATATATTGAATATCTTTATGACATGATAAAAAGTTAAAAACTATATGCTAGAAACATAGAAAAAAAATATCACTCTGGGACTTCTAGCTCGCTGTTAAGAATTAAGTTTAAAAGACGAGTGAATCACAGTTTGATACTAAAAAAGTCTTTGCAATAAGTATATGCATCGAGTCCAAGGATTTACTTGAAGAGTTTAAGTTGCACATAGGGATATGAATAGTTACTAATGAATACAAAAAACAACATCAACAAAGAGTAACTATGCACCAATTTTTTTTTGGTTAGGTAGCCTAGTGGCTAGAAATTCACCCCTTAAAAATGAATAAGTGGGCGTATTCGGGTTCAAACCCGGATCCCTGCACTTTCGTGCAATATGTCCAACCAATTGAGCTAAGTTCATGGGACGACTATGTACCAATTTAAGATATGCACATTATAGTCTCATTCAGTTTACTTAAAAATGAAAGATATATTTATCTTGACCATATTTGCTTTGGTATTTATAGGGGAAGATTGATATACATGGGAAGGCCTGATGCACTTCACACTCACCTTTCCGGATTTGGAAGGCCAGTACCTGATGGAGAAAACAGTATTGAGTATCTCCTAGATGTTATAACTGAATATGATCAAGCAACGGTTGGACTTGACCCTCTTGTTCAATACCAACACGATGGCCATAAACCTGACCCATCAGCCATGACCCCTATTCCAAAACCTCCAAGAACACCTTATAGAAGGCACACCCCAGCATCTAAACACATGATTAGCCTGCGCAGCCAAGGGTTTACTACTGGTACACCAAAACCTGATTCTGCACAGTTTGGTCTTGATGATGAGGATGAAGATGATGATGATGATGATGAAAACTTTGATAACTCCCTTGAGAGGAGAAGTGTTAAAACATCAAGGAACATTGTGACCAGTGGTGTTTATCCACGTTTAGCTTCTCACTTCTACCAAGATTTCTCAGCCAAAGATTTCTCTGTCTGGATTTACAATGGTGTAGTAGGAACCCCACGTCACCATCCATCGTGGACTCCGGCAAGAACTCCAGGATGGACGCCAGGAAAAACACCCTTGTCAGGACCAAGGAGTTTTGTTTCCAACCAACATTCTGTATCTTATCAAGATCCTTATTATCTCCAAAAAACTCATTCGGCGGTTAGCCAGTCTATGGACTACTCTGCAACCTCATATGCACCTTCGTTTGAAGAGTTTGAGATTGAGGAAGTGCTCGATGAGCCGAACCATGGACCCAAGTATGCAAACCCATGGTTGCGAGAGGTTGTAGTGCTCTCATGGCGAACTGTACTCAATGTAATTCGCACTCCAGAACTCTTTGCCTCACGTGAGATTGTGCTGACTATTATGGCACTTGTCTTATCCACCATTTTCAATAACCTGGGTGATACTACTTTCAAAGACATCAATAGGCTCCTCAATTTCTACATCTTTGCGGTGTGCCTTGTTTTCTTTTCTTCAAATGATGCAGTCCCATCTTTTATCAACGAAAGGTTCATCTTCATCAGGGAAACATCCCACAATGCTTACCGTGCTTCTTCATATGTAATATCTTCCCTCATTGTTTACCTCCCATTTTTTGCTGTTCAAGGCTTAACGTTTGCTGTCATAACCAAATCAATGCTCCACTTGAAAAGCAATCTCTTCAATTTCTGGATGATACTATTTTCTTCCCTCATTACTACCAATGCATATGTTATGCTTGTTAGCGCACTTGTTCCTAGTTACATCACAGGCTATGCAGTAGTCATTGCCACAACAGCACTCTTCTTTTTGACCTGTGGTTTCTTCCTCAAAAGAACTCAGATACCCATATATTGGAAGTGGCTACATTATATTTCTGCAATAAAATACCCATTTGAGGGATTGCTCATAAATGAGTTTAAGAATGATCGCGGGTGCTACACAGGAAACAAAGCAGATTTATCCCCGGGACCTTTAGGGGATGTGAAGCCCAGCAAACACCGCAATGCCAGTCTGCCCCTCAACTGCTTATTAGGAGAAGACGTCTTGTCCACAATGGATATTACAATGGAAAGCCTGTGGTATGACATCTTAATACTGCTAGCTTGGGGTATTCTTTACAGATTCTTCTTCTACCTGGTTTTGAGATTCTACTCCAAGAATGAAAGGAAATGAATCATTTACCCCTCCCAACTTCCTGGGATAACTTATTACTTAAAAGGCCAAGGTCACAGTGGTCACATTGTTTCTTGTATTATTACTATCATATTCATGCCATATATTCTGTTGAAAAAGCTCACGAGTTTTTGCTTTTCTGCCTTGAAAAAGCGATTAGAAATTCTCACAGAATAAACATTAAACATTTCTATAAACAAGCTGACAGAATAAACATCAAACCATTATATTGAAACTCTAAATTTTGTAAGACACTATGGCCATGTAAACAGAAGAAAAAACATGGAAATAGTATTGTATCAGAGTTCTATTAAGGTAATAAATTAATTAAAGAGGGCCAGCATGCTGAGCAATCTTCCTTTCAAGTGTATTTTTGTCTGCCCCCACCACACTGTCGACCTCTTTGCCATTTTTTACAAAGAAAAATGTTGGAACACTGCTAATATTCCAGCGTGCAGCGACATCCACTGCCTTATCGATATCAACTTTTATAAAAACCACTCTCCGATACTTCTCCGCCAAACTTGTATAAAGGGGTGAAATGTAGCGACAAGGGCCACACCAAATTGCAGTGAAGTACAGGATTGCCAAGCGAGATGTCTTTGATGCAGCACTTAACTTTGTTTCCAGTTCTCCAATAGAGTGAATACCAATCACTTGCCCTATCAAATGCCGCCAATGCAATTGGTCATTTAATCAATATAAATCATCTAAGTCTCAATTTGAATACCAAGTAACGGCTACAGAAATATATAGATCTCAAAGATGCCCTTTAACTTAGATCAACTTGTCAAAAAACAATTGGTAGATGAAGGGAAGAAAAATATGACGTGGCAAAAAGGAATGATAAAACAAAAGACAAATAGACAATTGTGTAAGTATTTAAATTGGGGAATAAAAGTAAAAAAATGTCACAATCAACATGCTGAAAAATTACTCCCAAAGGTTAAGTTTTCGGTCTTGTAAGATTATTTGTTACATGGACTTGCAGCTAATTCAACAATGTAGTGTCTTCCCTCCCTCCTTACATCCTATCGCCAAATTTTCAATCTACTCTTCAAATCACTGATCAAGCATGGTTTGCGTTTAATATATTTACTATAACAGCTTCGGAGCATCATGGATAACATGAGGCGGCATTGATATAACAAAGGTATGGAGTACTGTTTCTATTTTTCATATTAACCAGAGATAAACCATTCAACAAAAAGATTTTGGGAGTTTCGATACCATCAGGAAGAAGGAAATACAGAGACATACCATCTTTTAAAGCTGACAATGCATCTTTATCCTGCAAAAAGATCATGAGGAATTTCAGATATAATATGTCATCTGATAGCATTGTTTGAGCTTTGAAGAGCATTTAGTGGAAGCCAACAACTTCCCATTGTCATCACTATTATGACAACTAGAACATGGCTAGGCTGCCCAAATAAATAAGGGTTAGAGGTACGAAACCAATTGTAGAAAAATAGGAATAGGAATTGATTTTTATGTTATATCCCAACAGTAGCATTAATAGTAGTCTAGAGAAATCTACTGCAAGAAAACAAGAATGTGGCTAGGCTGCCCAAATAAGTTGAAGTTATCATCTTCTTTTGAAATTCCATTACACAAAAGCAACAACCTCCAACTAAGACTCAAAATGTCGCCCAGCAAAATATGTTGATTTGCTGACCCTAAATCTAATGTTACCCAGCAAAGGCTAAATACAAAAAAAATTCTTCAAGGATGGAAACTATATGCCTACTAAGTCCAGGTATTTTATCCGAAACAGATAGACGGATAGGAAAAATTCCTTGAAAACTATAGATATGATACTGCATCTTCATTTTTTAAAGAAATTTTATATCCCAAACATTTCAATCAATAAATTTCAAAAACAAATTTGAAGGATAAAAATAACAGAGAGGAGTATGAAAGCAATACTTTTGTAATTATGGAGTATTTGGACTTGATAGCTATGTGGTATACTTACTTGAGCTTCATCTTGTGGTTGCTTCTTTGGATGAGTTATTTTGTGCTCCTTTTGCCTCCGTAAGCGTTCATATTTCTTCCTATGCTCCTCAATTTTGTGGGCATTAGGCTCAACCTGTGTAGTAAAAATATAATTAGAAAAACAGAAACAGACAAGGACCCCTTTAGTTTGCAGGGTTCATCTGAAGAAAGTAGGCAAAATTACCTTCTTAAGTGCCATACCAATCTCTTCATCATAGTCTATATTTGAAGCCACGTGAAGATCACTCAATGCTTCTTTCCAGAGTCCCAACATAGCCCTTGACAATCCTCGTATTTTGTATCCTTTAGCTGAGTCTGGATTGATCTGGGACAGATTAATAATAATAATAATATAGCTAGCATTGAGTAAAAACATCCATCTCATAATACATAGAGAAAATGCTGTGTTTAGTGTGCATAGAAATGAACCTTCAAAGCGGTGTCAGCATCACGGATAGCAGCATTTGGTTTCTTCAACTTTATAAAGACACTAGCTGAAAACAAACAAACAAACAAACAAACAGACACTTAGTAGGAATTGAATAGATGAAAGCATATAAGCATGGAATGGAAGATAGAAAAAAAGAAACGGTAGTAGCACAGACAGAACCTCTGGTGGCATAAAGTATGGATGAATGGGGATTCAACAAAATGGCTTGTGTGAGTAGGTCGAGTGCTTGATCCAACATACCTGGAGTAGTATTAAGTTATTAGTAGTATTATACTAGTATACTACTAGTTAGCAAGCATATATAGCAGAAAGGGAAAAGGATTGGCTTGCCTTGTGATAGAGCATGGAGTGCTTTTGATTTAGCTAGTTGAGCAGCATCCACCTGGTCGTCCGTAACTTGAGCAGAAGGATTTCCCATCTTTTGAGGAGGATCATTATCAGGTTCAACCACATCACTGTTATCCAATTCTAAATCGGATTCCTCCTCCTCATTATTATTATTATTATCATCAACAGGCTCCTACAAATACAACAACCAACAATAGTACTGAATTGTGTTTGTTTGTTTGTTTTTTGTAATAAATAAATAACTGAAAATCAATCGATCAATACTCACCGTTTTGGGTTGGGGAGGGATGCGAGCACCCAAACTACACAACAGAACACAATGGATGGAGAAATAAATACTTAAAAAAAAAAAAAAGGAAATAAAGAAAGAAAGAATCGCGAATTAATGGTTCGTTCGTACCTGAGAAGATAAGACTTGAAGAAGGAAAGGGAAGGAGTATGGAGAAGAGAAGGATTTGACTTGCATGCTTCTATGAATTCTTTTAGCTCTCCTACTCTTCCGATATCCATTCTCTACTTTAGGGTTCCTTCCTATTTCCACGATCACACCACAATTCAATTCTGCTTTTCTCGTCTCAGAATCACTATGTCTATTACTACCTACCTACTAGCTACAATACAAGTAGTAATAACATAACAATCCGATAATAATAATAATAAGTAAGTAGTGATAATCGGATTATTTTTTGGCCAAAAGCAACATTACACATCTTGTTTTTATCTTATTGGCTTAAAGCATTTTTAATTCTCCTATTTTTCAAAAAAAATGAAATTTGAGAGTTTTGGTCCTTCATTCTATTTTAGAGTCAATTTTGACATCGTCTAGATGAAAAAAATAATTATCCATGTCACTAGGAGTAACTATTACAGTATTTTATAAAATGTTTTAATTATTTCTTTTGAACATCATTAAAATAGAAAATTAATCCAACATCATGCTTCTTCATCATCATCATCACCCATCCACTACCATCAAAAAACCATAACCCAAGGTCCAAGCTTCATATAAATCTTCTCAAATCAACCACAGAATTTTAACTCAAAAACTTATAAAATTCAACAACAAATGCAGCCATATTCAATTTCTTTGGGTTTGGATATGGGTCTATGGGAGATAGAGATAAAGGCGAAGGTTGTATGTTTTCTCGAGATCAATTTCATCAATAAACAAATTTAGAAGAACAATTGGGTGCTTGTTGTGGTGGTGCATAGTGAATTTGCAGTGAGAAAACTAAGAAATGGTCAAAACAGAATAATAAGATGAAGGTGAAGAAGGTAAACAGATAATAGAAGAAATTCTTAAAGATGTGGTGTTTTTTAGTTTGATAAAGATGTTATACATGGGAAGACAATGAAACCAAGCAAAAGGATGAAAACAAGTAGAAAAATTAAAAAGAAATTTTAATTTAATATAGTATATTATGTTATTTTAGTAAATAAAATATTTTTAAAATTATTAATTATTGAATAATATAGATGAATAATGACATGGATATTAATTTTATCCACCTATATGTTGCCACATCATTAATGATAATGACACATCAGCACAATTAATTTTAAAATGGAGTCGGGGATCAAAATTCATAAAAAATTAAAATTGGAGGAATAAAATGTTGGATTTTCAAATAGGGGCACTAAAACTTCATTTTTTTGAAAATATGGGGACTAAGAGTGCATTTAAGCTTATCTTATTTATTTATAAATTTTAGTCTCTATCTTTATTTTGTAGTAAATTGATCATTTGTCTTTCTTGATCATAATATTTTGGTCTTTTATCTTTGTTTTGTATTGGTCATTTATCTTTCTTAATTGTAACACTTTAGTTCCTTTTTTCATCAATTTTTTAAGACTTAAATCCATTTTTTATTCCCCTATTTTTATATTTTAGAACTTTTTATCCTCTATTTTTCAAAACCAACTATTTGGTTCCCAAGTTTTAAAGTCAACTTTTTTATTTAGTCCCTCTTTTATTTTAGTGATGTCGTTTAAACAACGCAACTACTCTATGATAAAGAATATTGAAGTAACGGGGCTTCCAACTCAAAGGAAAGGAACAAAAGGGACCTTGAACTCAATTTGGATAATTCTAACCTCAAGTTTAAAATACACACTACTCCCTATAAATGTAAATTCATTTAATATCTAGAATAAGACCTTGAAAATGAGTGTTGTTATAACATGATACACACTACTCCTTTAAATGTAAATTAACATCAATATCTAGAATAAGACCTTACAAACTTGATGTTGTTAACATGTATCTAAAGACACATGTTAAGATACTTAGATATGAAAATTTAGCATTTAATGATGGAAGATATTTAATACTTAGAAAGTTGAACACACATTTCTCAATGAAATTGGAATGTTTCCTATTTATCTCTTTAACATGTACCGTCCGAAAGGACACATGTTAACATTATCTTTTTATTTTTCATTAAAAAAAACATTATATTTTTATTATATTTTGTCAAAAAAAAAAACTATCTTTTTATTAACTAACAACTAATAATTATTACACAATCTTTAAAGACTTACCTGACCAACAATTTTATACTTAAAATAAAGTCTTGTAACCAAACAATCCATGACTTGTAAAACAAAGAGAAAACAATAATCCATCCATGACAATATGCTAATCAAACAATCCACGATAACACCTAAATATCCTCGTATTTTTATGTTTGACAAATATTAACAAGTGTCTTCAGAGCACTCTTTAAGACATTAAATAATAAGTTTTTTTTATAAAATTTTTATAAAAATTAAAAAAATTAATATATTGAAAATTATAATATTTAACTTTTTATTTTATTTTTAATGAAATGCTTAAAAAATGCTCCATAACAAGACCCTCTAAATTTTAACACAAGTAATTTCTTACCCCGATAATTCAATTGAGTTCCTCAAATTGAGTTGCCAATAATTTTACTGTAATTCTTCCGATAAAGATAAGTAACATGGTCCATTTGTCTCAAAAGATATAAAAAACAATCATTTTATTTATTCCCATAAAATTAAATGTAAATTAAATTTATTTTATTTTTTATATCTTTTGACAACCAAATGACTAATACATTTTTCCATGCAACTTACTACTTCAAGAAAAATACAAAAAGACATACGATACTTAACTTTTCATTATTATTTTTTAATTTTTTTAATGTGTGATTTTTATTTTCCTCCCTTTAAAACATATAGTATATAAAAATCACAATCCCATTTCAAACAATTCAAAAGGACATAACCTCAACTATATGGCCGATACTCTATTTTCTCGAAAGAAAAAACAAATAGATATCTACTGAAAAATTGTTTTAAAAAATGGGTGAAATGAAGGGCAGAAAAAATGAAATAGGTTAGATAAAGAGAAATTAGCGTTTAGTATTAGTTGACATCTTATCAAATGTGAACTCTAAAATGAATCACTTTACCACAATAAATCATACAGTGTTGGGTAAAGGAGAAGAGTAATAAAAAAACTCTAAGTTTCTATAACCACAAGTTTGATCTCTATCCAAAAAATCAAACTATATATTTTCCAAAAAAGAAAGAAAAACAAGAAGAAAAAGAAGAGAATATTCATTTTATAAAATTATTGGTCAGATGAGTTTTTTTGTTTGGTCAGGTAGCCTAGTGGCTAGAAATTCACCCCTTAAAGTGAATAAGTGGGCATACTGGATTCGAATCTCGGTCCCTGTACTTCCGTGCAATATGTCCAACCAATTGAGTTAAGCTCATGAGACGATTTAAGTGACTCTTTAATAGCCACAAGATCATAACAAAACCAATGTATATTAATGAGTGTGACTAGTTTAGACTTACAAAGTTGTACACATATAATTTGAACTTCCCTTTATTATTATTATTATTATTGTTTCGTAAATTTAGTTTAGTTAGTTAGGATATTGCATTATATACGTAGAGATGAATGTTCGAATATGATTACCTCAACTATCCACTTTAAGATAAAACTTCTAGTCTTTAGTCTACACAACAAAAAGAAGAAAAGTTTTGACTATCTAGTTAATGATTTTTCATACTCCCTTCGTCCCTTTTTATAAGACCCTTTTTGACAAAATTACACTATTCATTTATCTTGTTTTGACTGTATTTTTTTAATAATTCATAGATGTAAATATTAATATATAAGATCTTGTTTGATTTGTTTTGATGAGTACTTTCAAAATATCAAATTTTTATAATTTACTATTAGACAATTAAAAATATTAGTGGTCAAAATTGTACATTAACATACGTAGAATTGTCAAAAAAAGTCTTATAATTAAAGACAGAGGTAGTATATTCATGAACACAGACAATAAATATGTCTGTCTTGCTAGGGAAAATGTGGGTGTCCATGTCACTCCGGAATTACCGTCCTACTTTCTATTATAATTAAATATTAATATTATTATTATTAATAATTAAATATTGTGACAAGGTGATTATGTTTGTGTTGGAATGAATGAATGAACCGTCCACAGTGACATGACAGATGTGATACCATTAATTAACTAACGTGAAGATCACTATGTTTGAAGTTGAACTGTGATTCATATGTTATGTTGTTGTTGTGATTTGATATTGAGCATAGCATAGGATAGCATACGTGTAATATTGTGTAATGTACTGTGTAGTGTATACGGGTCTATGTTATGCTACTGAGTCTATTGATAAAATTAAAGAGAGAATTATCAATTAGTACTAGTTAGTTAACAATACTCCCTCCGTCTTATAATATAAGTCTCTCTGACCAAAATCACGCTTATTAAATAATTAAGATATGTGTAAAGAGAAAAGTAATGATTGCACGTGGTAATTTGTAAAAGAACTTATATTTTGGGAATAAATTTTTTTTTGGAAAGAGTACTTATATACGACGGAGGGAGTACTACTTACAACAGTACTACTGCTTAGTATGCTCCGTCCGTAGAATTTGATCAATTCATTGTCTTCATTAAGCATTGCCTCAATCGGTCTTTTTCTCTTTCTCTTTCCGCTTCTTTTCTTTTCTTTTCTCACTTCTTCGTTCTTCCAACTAGTAACTAATAGTAAGCCCTGTCCAGTCCTGTTCTGTTTATCATATCATATCATATCATATCATATCATATGGCTTCTCCTGCTACTGATGCTCATCACCCGAAGGTAACTAAACTAAACTGCTTTGCGGAATTCATTCTTCTCTCAATATTAAATAATTCCGTCTCATTCTTTTTTAATTATTATTAATAATAATACTAATATGATCCATCTGCAATCTTAATTGATTTTTCTTCAGAATAATAATAATAATAATAATGATAGATGGAAGCAAACAATTCTGCTGTCATTTCAAATTGTTGGAGTTGTTTATGGTCAACTTAGCACTGCTCCCTTATATGTGTTTAGTACAATGCGAGTGGAAGATCTTGAATCCGAGGAGGTTGTTTATGAACTCTTCTCCTTCATTTTTTGGACTCTCACAGCTATTTCTTTGATCAAGTATGCCCTCATAGTGCTCAAAGCTGATGATAAAGGAGAGGGTACGCACTTACTACTACCACTACCTAATCCTCCATTTCATATATTCATTCTCGATCTTCAATCATAATAACAACTATCATCTATCTATATATTCTTAATTTCCAGGTGGTACTTTTGCGTTGTACTCACTGTTATGTAGAATTGCAAAAGTTGGGCTACTCCCTTGTGATAAAACCGCCGATGAGCTCATGCTTTTTGAGGAGGAGACAACAACTCCTTCTAAGATCATCAATTCTGATTCCAAAGCACGAAGGGCCATTGAGAAACACAAGTCCTGCCACTATTTGATATTGTTCTTGGCCCTCTTTGGTTCCTGTATGACAATTGGGGCCGCAGTCCTCACTCCAGCACTCTCAGGTAATGTGGTATACGCACACATTATTCCCCTTGTTTATATACTACCATTACTACTTAATTTCTTCTGCCTGTCGTTTGTTTACCAGTGTTATCAGCTTCATATGGTGTTCAGCGATCCTTGTCAGACATGGCAAACCTACGTAAGTGCTTCTACTCACACTACAAATAATACCCATATTTATTTTATTCATTCATATGCTAAGCCCCAATTGATTAATTAATAACACTGCTATATTCATTTTTGTTCTCTCTTATTATCTTCTTTCCATTTTTGTTTGCTTCCTTGGCATTCTCTTCTCTTAAGAACATGTAGTTACTTGCTACTACGACCATCTGATTACTTTGTTGTCTATAACCAGTTTCCTCGTCACAACATACTAAGGATTCTGTGTCAAATGTTCTACAAAAATGTAAGTACTTTATGTTCTTTTGATTCATAAAGTTCTTTCAAATGTCCATTTATGTCGAGTCAAGTGATTGATTTGTGTGTTTGGAAAGAAATTATAGCTTCTCCCTTGCCAGTTAGCACTATGCATCCAAGTAGTAGTTGAGGATAATTTTGTATCCATGCTTAGTTCAATACTTCCTCTAGTCTACTCCTAGCTAGTTTGGCGCACTTTAGATTTAAGGACTGAGTAAACATTTGATTGATAAAGTAAATGAAAAGTAGATAGATATTTATGCATCTCCTGCAGCCATGCTGTGTGAAATCTTGTTGACCTTGTGTTTCATTGATTCTCAGATGTACCTGTTCCCTCTGCCTGTGTTATATTGATTGGCCTTTTCGTACTGCAGCCTTGCGGTACACATAAAATTGGGTTCATGTTTGCTCCAATTATTGCCGTTTGGCTTTTGTTTATTGGTGTGGTGGGCGCGTATAATATATTCGTCTGGGATGTTAAAATCATCTATAAAATATCCCCACTATACCTTTTCAAATTCATGAGCAATATTGATGTAGGAAGATGGAGGTTGTTAGGGAGCACCATTTTATGTGCAGCAGGTGGGATTGTCTATTTTATAAACAAAAAATGATCACTAAGTGATTGTCAGAATTATTTTGGTTAATTGATATCATGCTGTACTATTTTGCAGGATCAGAGGCAATGTTTGCAGGCCTAGGCCATTTTTCCAAGAAATCAATCAAGGTATTACTATAACGTGTTACTTGTTCTAGTAAATTGATTATAATTGAAACCTATTAGTAACTTGTGCATCATGCTTGTGTTATGCCTGTTGTTTGCAGATTACATTTATTTGCTTGATCTATCCGCTTCTTGTGATATGCTATGCGGGTCAGGCTGCATATATCTCTAAAAATTTGCACGCTAGAGATTTTAATCATCTTAGTCAATCCGTCCCGAGTAAGTTGGTCCAGTGCATGCCACCCTTTATTTCGAAGATATTATATATTTTTCGTCGCTTTGCTAAGTTAATTGCTACTGCAGGTCATTCCAAACATATATTCATAGTATTATCCCTACTTTCTTCAGCTGTCGGAAGCCAAGCAACTATAACAGCAAGCTTCTCCATCATTAACCAGTGTTTGGCATTAAATTGTTTTCCCAGAGTGAAAGTCATTCACACATCAAAAACGATACATGGCCAGGTTTACATCCCCGATGTCAACTGGTTATTGATGATTTTCAGTCTATCTGTCACGATTGGTTTCAGAGACTTGGTGAAGATTGGCAACGCAACAAGTATGCCATTTTTTCATTTCTCTTAAATTTTATTCAATGCTTTTTCTGAAGTTATTAATTGAAAGAGCAGCATCCATTTTTTGCATTAAATTACAAAATCAAGTAGTTAATATATGAAGGGAATTCTTAAGAAAATGAAAAGTTGGTAAACTAGACAGGGAAGGCAGATAAAATAACTGATGCTTAATACTACCAGCAAGCACAAGGCGATTATGATATATGTGTGTGACACTGCAGTATGAAACTTGTGTACCATTCAGTCAGCGTGCTCCTTTGCTTATGATGATAAAATCATAATTATAGTGTAACTAATTAAGCTAACAATTGGTGGCAGGTTTGGCTATAATATGTGGAATGCTGGTGACAACTAGTCTCATGTCACTAATCATTGCTCTGTATTGGGAGAAGAATTTAATGATATCTGCATGCTTTCTGGTATGTTTTGGCCTTGTTGAGGTTGCATATCTTTCAGCATGTATGCTGCAATTTCACAAGGGAGCTTGGTATCTAGTTGTCCTTTTGGGAGTGTCGATGACAGTAATGCTTTCATGGCATTATGGAACAGTGAAGAAGTATGAGTTTGATTTGCAAAACAAAGTATCAACTGAATGGCTAATAGATGTTAGTCCAGGCCTTGGGATTTCAAGGGTAGCTGGAATTGGCTTCATTTACACCGACATAGTAGCAGGAATCCCAGCTTTCTTTTCACATTTTATTACAAATCTTCCTGCATTTCATCAAGTGTTGATCATGGTATCCTTCAAGCCTATGGCAGTGCCTCATGTTCCCGAAAGTGAAAGGTACCTGATAGGAAGGATCGGGCCAAAAGATTATAAAATATATCGTTGCATTGTGAGATATGGATATTGCGACAATAACATCAGGGACACGGGTGATTTTGAGGAGAAGATCATTGGTGCTATAGGAGAATTCGTTTCGATTGAACAAATGAGTGACATTGAATCAATGGTTTCGACAGACGAAAGAATGATGATAGTAGGAAATTCATCAACAAGGCCAGATGGAAATGCATTAGTACCTTTGATGAATGAATTAACGTGCAATGAAGTGAGCATTATTAATGAAGCACAGATTAGCCCAGCAGTAATTGATGATAAGTTGTTGGAGGGTAGTAGTAGTAGCTCTTGCAACAAAAGAAGAAAAAAAGTTAGGTTCATGTTGCCACCTGCTAGCAGTAGTCCTAAAATGGAAGAATCTGTGAGGAGGGAGCTGTTGGAACTAATTGATGCAAGGGAGAGTGGCAGTGCCTACTTCATGGGACAGTCACATTTAGTGGTGCGTGGTGGCTCAAACTATCTCAAGAGATTCTTAATCATGGTTTTTCGTTTCTTTGAAAAGAATGGCCGGGAACCTCCTGTTGCTCTCAGAATCCCTCATGCTGCTCTTGTAGAAGTTGGTATGATATGCACCATATAATAAATTTTGTTTTTGTGGTTTATCATATAACATACTACATCTATCATGTATTAACCGTATTTTTCTAATAATATATAGATGTAAATATTAATATATATAAAATATTGTTTGCTTTGTTTTGATGAGTATTTTCAAAATATCAATTTTTTATAAGTTTTACTGCTAAATAATTAAATATATTAGTCATCAAAATTGTGCATTGCCGTACGTGTAATGGTCAAACAGGGTCTTATATTTAGAACAGAAAGAGATAGTAGTATTTAAAATATAAGAATGTGTAAAGCATACTTATGTGTTCTTTTTTATTTTTTTATTTTATTTTGTGGAAAGCATTTATGTGTTCTAAAAGCAAAAGTATTTTCCAACAAAAAAAAAATCAAAAGTATTTTAATTTTGACTTAAATAATCAGTTTGTTTGTGTGTTTTTGATTTTCGTCTCTTTCTTTTTGAAAATAGTTTTTACAAAATCAATATTTTTTTTTATTTTGAACCCTAATGTTAAACTCTATTTAAAAAAGCATATGTGGCAAATAGGGCGGCTGATGTGACAGAGGTGAACCAAATCCAAAAATGCAATTGTAGAGAGGGATTAAATAAAAAAGAAAATCCATAAATTAACTCATTTTTTCTCTAAACCTAAACTTAGAAATCTATGTTTTTTTTTTTTGTACATTCTAGAAATCTATGTTGAACGTACTAAAATAATATTTTTCTTATTTTGATATTGAGGCTTATTAGAATTCTCTTTCAACATTTTTCTTCTTCTTGAACAATACTTTTTTTTTTTGAACAAAAATAAGAATAGCCCCTCAGTACAAGATGTGCTAAGGCAATCTAGAATAGATTACATCAACAAAAAGTCAAAATAGGAAAAAACAACAAAAAACATCATTCGAGACCCAAACAAAGTAGAGGGTTCGACCACCAAGTATGATAATTAACAACTAGGCCTACATTCTTTGTCTTCATCCACCAAAAAAAGTACAGTTTTACCTTTTCCATCAACTGCAAAACTGAGGTTGCTGAATTTTTGAAAACACGATGATTTCTTTCTTTCCACACAACCCACACACATATTAACCAGATGAGCTGCATAAAAGATCTCATAGCCCGACGACCTCTTGCTGAAAACACAAACTGAGAAAAATGGGCAGTAGGGGTAGGGAAGTCCACCGACGAGAATCCAATCCATGATCGAACCAACGGCCAAAGAGAACCAAAAAAGTCACAAGTAAAGAATACATGACTAGCCGACTCGATCTCGCCACACCCTGTTACACACTACTGTGCGTCTGGTAGAATAATGCCTTTGCGAACCAAGTTTGTCTTCGTCGGTAACCTATCCCGCAAAAGTCTCCAAGCAAGAACCGACACCTTCAAAGGAACTTGTTTGTGCCAAACAAGAGTTTCCGCGTTAGTCAAAGTAACCGAGCCCTGTGAAGTCAAAAGCCGATAAGCACCGCTAACTGTATAGCCCAACTCTGGATCGTGCTGCCACTGCCATGTATCAGAAGATTGAACCTGTATCTAAACACTAGAAAGTAAGGTCTGACACTCCCCCAACATCTCTACCTCATACTCTCACAACTGCCTCCTCCAGACCCAAGCCCCCCCCCACCTGACCCCCATCCAGATGAGAACATGTCAGCTACTGTGCTATCTATATGAAGCGCTAAACCAAACAAACGACCAAACCTCTCTCTTAGTGAAATCTCACCCAACCAAGGATCCGTCCAGAAGAAAGAATCTCTCCCATCCCCAACCTTCCAAACTACACCCTCCTCGAACCAACCGCCCCTATCCCCACAACTCCATCCCGAATATGCCTAATCTCCCTCCACCAGGAAGACCCACTCCTCCCTCCCACTAGCAATTGACCTCTCTCCATCCCATCTTCTTGAACAATACTATATTCAACATAAACCATTTTATTGTTAGACAAATTCGAATTAAGTTTATATTTTTTCTTAACACCTATTCCGATTTCTCAAATTTTCAACATAACCCGACAACGCTTTGATTTAAATTGAGAAAAATAAGTTTTGTGCGTGAGAGAGAGAGAGAGAGAAAGAGAGAATGAAAATGAAAAAAGTATATTTATAGATTGTTGTTGTTCCGGTTGTTATCGTTGTTGTTGTTGTTGTTATTTGAATTTCATAAAAAGTAAGAATTAGATTCAAACATGAAATCATCACCGACTTTCTCAAATTTCTTTCGATTATCAGATCAAATAATCGTCCACCATCAAAACATGATGATTTAATGGATGTGATTTAAGAGATTGAAAATAAAACCAATAAAATGAGTCATTTTATTTTAAATATTTATGAATTTTTAGGTTGAGATCTGGGGATGATGAATGCCTTGGTTTTATGTTCAAAATGTACAACATAAATTTAAGTGAAATTCATATTTCGCATTAAAAAAATTTGTTGGGTTCAAAAACTATGTCAAATTAGTAAAATAATATGGCCTTTTGATTAAATCAAAATAAATTGTTTATCGGCTTAATTATTTTTTTAGTCCTTTAATTTATTTTTTGATTTCATTTTAGTCCCTTAATTATTAAAAATTTCGTTTTGGCCCTTTAACTTATTTTTTTGGTTTCATTTTGATCCATTAACTATTAAAAGTTTTATTTTGGTATCTTAACTTATTTTTTTATTTCATTTTGATCATTTGACTCTTCCTCTATTAACCAATTTGGTCCTTCCTTTCAATGGACAATAGTGAAACCAAAAAAATAGGTAAAAGACCAAAATAAAACAAAAAATAAGTTAAAGGACTAAGATGAAACTTTTAATAATTAAAAGACCAATACAAAATTAAAAAATAAGTTAAGAGACTAAATGAATAATTAAGCCTAATTTATCAGTAAAATCAATTTTTTGTTGGTTATAACGTTTTATGAGATTTTAAGTTGGAAGAATTGAAGAAGGAAGCTTCTAAGAAAAAGGTAGAAGAAAATATTATTTTATTTCTTTGAACACAAATTTATTAGTTTGGAGAAATATGAATCAATTTATGAGTTGAGAGAAATAAGTAGAAAAAAATGTTTTTGGCTTCGATTTAATTTTTTTTATTTGATCCCTCTATATAATTTCATTTTTAGATTTAGTCGTTTAAGCGCACTTCATCTTTAACATGTGAGCCTCCGTGACGTCAAACATTACAAGTCTGCCACCATTTGCCACATATGCATTTTTTTATACAACAGGAAATTGAACTTTTAGAACTATTTTCAAAAAACAAAAATACATAAACGAAAAATAAATACACGCAAACATCCGATGAAAAATTGATAATTTAAGCCTTTAATTTTTTCCAAAAAAAAATCAATATTATTATAAATTATTTTTGTCCTTATTAAAGGGGGAAAAATTGACCGATCAAGAACCACAAAATGGTGGCCGATCAAGAACCACAAAATTGGTACACTAAGTTAGAACGAAATTCAGAAATTGGTATCTCTGACTCAAGAAATATGACGAATCACTATCAGAACCACTAGCCACGAGTTTCAAACCGTTACGTAAACACATTCGCGAACTCTCTATGAAACCAAAGGAGAAAAATATATTTTCCGTATCTCTGTAAAAAAAAAACACACCACCAAATCGGCAATCTTCTGAGCAAAAAGAAGAAAGGAAGAAAAAAAGAAACAGCAATCCAATCTGTAGTAATAATATTGGTTTGGTTCCTTCGTCTAGGTTTTTTGAGTTGAAACTCCTCCACATGGACGTGGCAGCTACCACCGTCATATCACCGTTTATCGTCCTTGGAAGACCGACAAACGGATCCCGCTTTGCTTCAAAGGTTAGTAATTATACTTACTTACTTACTAGTATCACATCCATCCATCCATTGATTACCTCCTGTTTGTTCGATTCTTTATTGTTCAATCAAATCAATTCATTTCTTGCTTACATAGGATAGGATTAGGAGTACATACATACATAGTACATACATACATATCCATTAATTAGTCATCGGAATTAGAACCAAACAAATGCTTTGTTAAATTATAAATTGGGTTCAGTTTTCTTTGATTGATTGTTTGTTTGATGATGTCTGACCTGACCTTCCTTGGTTTGCAGCAGCTATGCACTTCCATCCCCACCCCCTGGCAAGTTCACAGCCATAGGAGACTTTCTATTGGAGTCGTTGCTGCTGCTGCTGCTGCTGCTAGTAGTAGTAGTAGTAGTAGTAGAAGAAGAAGAAGAGGACGATTTGTAGTTAGAGCAACATCCTCATCCTCGCCAGACTCTTCTCACACCAATAATAATAATAATAATAATAATAATAATAATAATAATAATAATAATAATAATAATAATAATAATGTTGCACCTCTTCAGTTCCAGTCCCCAATTGGCCAGTTTCTTTCTCAGATTTTGATCAACCACCCCCATCTTGTGCCTGCTGCAGTTGACCAGCAGCTTCACCAACTCCAATCCGATCGTGATGCTGCTCATCAACAAACCCAAGATCCTTCCACTACCACACCCACACCCACTACTGATCTTGTTTTGTACAGGTAGCTCGTTTCTTCCATTCCTTTCTACTCAATTCATCTACCTCACTTGTATATTTCATTTCACGTTTGATGTTAACCCCATTGCACCGTCTTCTAAACTTTTCCAGGAGAATTGCTGAGGTGAAGGCTAATGAAAGGAGGACTGCTCTTGAAGAGATCTTGTACACATTGGTTGTTCAGAAGTTCATGGATGCTAATATTTCTTTGATACCCTCAATAACCCCAGATCCATCTGGTAGAGTTGATTCATGGTCAAACCAAGATGGGAAACTTGAGCAGCTTCACTCTCTCGAAGCATATGAGATGATCCAAAACCACTTGTCTCTCATTCTGGGTAACAGAGCAGGAGATCTATCATCCGTTGCTCAAATCAGCAAACTCAGGGTAGGCCAGGTCTATGCAGCATCTGTGATGTATGGTTACTTTCTTAAGCGAGTTGACCAAAGGTTCCAGCTGGAGAAGTCCATGAAAGTTCTTCCAAATGCAGCAGACGAGACTAGTGTTCATCAAACTATCATGGATGATGTAAGGCCTGCTACTGAAGCGGACACCTCTCAAGTGACATCTCATCCTGAAGTATCTACATGGCCTGGCGGCAACGTCAGTCCCGGTGGATTTGGCTATGGTATAAAGCCGACCAGGTTGCGTAATTATGTGATGTCCTTTGATGGTGATACCCTCCAGAGATATGCAACAATAAGATCTAAGGAGGCTGTGAGCATCATTGAGAAGCACACAGAGGCATTGTTTGGAAGACCTGAAATGGCTATAACACCTGAGGGGGCAATTGACTATTCAAAGGATGAAAACATCAAAATTAGCTTTGGTGGTTTAAGGAGACTTGTTTTAGAGGCTGTTACTTTTGGTTGTTTTCTCTGGGATGTTGAGAGCTACGTCGACTCGAGGTACCATTTTGTCTTAAATTGAGTTGTGCATCCTCCTCCTGTATCTTCGAAGGCATTGTTTGTGTATTGGTACTGATCAATAGAATGCAAGTTAATGTAGCTTGCTATTAAAGATAGGTACAACTATTGTTAGTTAATTTATCCGTATATACCAAATAGCAATTTGTGACTCTAGATTTAACTAATGAAAGGAAAGTTATGTCGTGATAGTTCTTTGCTCATTTTTCTTATCGTTTTTTCCAGTAACAAATCATTATAGTCCAGGTTGCAGCTTTTATGATGATCCTATTACGTAAAAGTTAGTCATTATATTGCTGTCAGTCACCGTTTTTTACCCCGGTTTGATTGCTGATTTTTGCTATTTATTAGGTGCTGCACAATTGTTCATATATCTTTATTTATGAGATTATGGGTTAGATTGGTCGAATAGGAGTTTTAGAATTAGAGAAAAAAAATAGAGTCCAAATCTGCCATTGAAAATTATTTCAAACCGAAGTTATGGCTCAAAATGAAAGCAAGGTAGATTTTTTAGTTTCTTACCGTGTAATATCTATCTAGTTGTTTTTTATGGTTTTTTTTTGGGGTGAGGGGATGATGCCTCTTACAAGGTAGAAAATACTTTAGAACTCAATGAACACTTACAAATGAGTTTACATTGATTTACATATACCTTCCTCTAATAAGGGGCCACTAGACCAAACCCCTAGAGTTTACAGTGTAGTAGTTTTGTCATATCAATCAAAAATATAAAATGAATTTTAAAGCAAGTATTTTAATTTTACACTAATCTTGAAGTCAATGAAGCAGCTCCTCCCAGCATTTTAATACCATCCAAAGTTTTTGTCTGTTAACTTTTAAGTGCTGCTTCATGTCTCATGGATTGCAAATTTCAATTTTATTGAGGAATGGAATTGTTAAATGTTGCACTTCTTGTGTTTGGACAAAAAAATCATTTGCCATTTCCTCTTTTTTTTTTTGATAAATATTGCACTTTAAGAGGTTTCATAAATATTTGTCCCTTGGAAGCACACCTCTCCAATCATACTTGTGATCCTTTGGCTTCAAAAAGTACTTGTAGACAAAGGAAGTTGTATCCACGAAGAAAAACTCAGCAATTTCTGTGATGTTTTAAGATTAGAAGAAGAACTGCAAATTAATGATGCGGATGCGGAGGGCAGGAGCATATATTGAATTGAGAAGTTGGATGAATGAATTACCAGTGCGAAGAATAAAAGATCTTTGGCAAAACCATCTATGATCAGATATTGTGAAGGAATGGATTTAATTGTGCTTCAACATCTCCCCTGTAGTCATGGTTGCCCAAGACTAAAGCAAGACTATAGTTAGATTGAGTGAATAATGTATTGGTGGCAAGACAGAGTGAGAAGAAGAAGTGACACTGACTGACTGGCCATTATACCATTGTTTTTGAAGGCTGTTGGTGGCGGTGTAGATATCTGAGAAGTGAGAAGGAATATTGAAATGAAGGGTTCGTATACCGGTCAATCCATCATCATAGAAATTGTCTCCTGTTGATACCACAAAGTCAAGGTTTAACTTGTCACCAACTCTTACCGTCTCAATTTTAATTTGGACACGTTTGTATTCCTTCACAATATCTGATCATAGAGGGTTTGTCTAACATGTGTTCATCCGGCCCGAGTATTCAGAGGTTTTGTTCAAAAATTAAAAATAGGTCCTTAATAAAAAGTGTAAATTTTTTTTAAAAAGAACAAATCTATAATTTAAATTACAAATAACATAAAATAGGTCTTTAATTTTTGTGATTTAAATTACAAAAACAATCATTTTTGTAAATTACAAATCTTTAATTCAGAGGTTTTGGCCACTGACTGACTATAATAATAATGTTGCACCTCTTCAGTTCCAATTGGCCAGTTTCTTTCTCAGATTTTGATCAACCACCCCCATCTTGTGCCTGCTGCAGTTGACCAGCAGCTTCACCAACTCCAATCTGATCATGGGTCTCTGTTCATCTTGTGCAGAGACTTATTTTTTAATAATATTAATGTATTTTCTGTCAAAAAAAAAAACACACACGCGCATATAAAACACACACATCACAAGAACTGCCGAAGAAAAATATTTGGACTTTGGAGTTGTCAAATTACCAATGTTTTCTGTAAAAAAAAAAATTACCAATGTTTGGCAAAGGAAAGAAAAACTGAACAGCACTGACATACATACTTAATACAAACCCATTCATATAAACATTCACAAAATGACGGTCGATTGCATCATGCTGTAAGTGACAAGCAAGCAAATAAAACCGAGTAGTTTGTGTGCATATTACTTACAAAACACTAACCACGGCCTAATTTACAATATCAATAAATAGAAGATTGGAAGTATATATTCAACATCATATGTGAAATTATTCCAAACAAAACAAGCATTTTGACTACTACTGGTTGGGACCTAAAAGTGAGAGAAGAAAAGCCCTGTAGTGGCCGGATGTTTCTGAGTGAACTGCATCATTCAACGTCTTCTTGTATTTCTTTAAATATTCTGCTTTGATATAATATAGATCAATCTCACTCCTTGTTACAATCACCCTCAAAAGTTTCGTGTCATCGGTTCCCAAACCTTTCATTGCTTTACGTAGGACCTGCATACATAGTGGCAAAAGTTAAGACATACTTATCTCCTTAATTATCTTGGCAAATAAGAAATTTTAAAAGGTTCCCTATATGCTTTAAACACAACAAAACCAACTACCACATAATTTCGTGCTAACGTCACATCACTAATAGATTTTCAGTAAAAAAAAGGCATGTCACTAATATATCTCCAGCATCTTGTTTGTGGTACATAAAAAGTATTCAATAAAGCTAAGGCAAAAAAACATACTTTGAAATAATTTATTTATAAAAAATTTGAGCAATTCACAGCAAAACAAAAAACAAACTAATTATATTTCAAAGCAACCTAGCTGTTCCTTACCTAGTAAGCACGCAGCTGTTTTACATAGAAAATAAAATACTCTCCACAATATGATTTTAACAATAAAGGTCCATTTGATTTGCAAAAGGTAAGTCCTAGGCAAAATAACACAGGACAAATTTTTAAGATTTTTTGTCTCATACAATATTAGGTGGACCAAAGATTATTTTGGTATTTTAGAGTTTAGACAGCTTGTATTTGTGACAAAAAATTGTCATCTGGTTTACCGGGGGACAAGAATTTCAATTTTTGTCTGGTCTTTTGTCCCCTAATTGTCCGGTTCCAAGAATCGTTTTAAAATCGAACACAGTACAACTGGAGTTGTTCTGCCGGTCCCCTTTTTTTTTGTAGCAAATCAAATACACCCAAAGTCTAACATAAGTATCTTATGCTTCACCAGTTATTTTTATTCTTTATGACAATTGACAAGGAATTGTCGCAGAATGCAGATTTTTTTGTCTTGATTGAAGTTAATGGCATTACAAGGAGAAATTACCTAAAATTAATGTCAAATGGAATACCTTAGCAAAATACTTTGCAGGACTCTCGGCACATTGGACTATTGTCAAAAGCGCATGAGCAAAATTCCCTGATGTTTCCTTCTTTATTGCCTGATATGAATTCAGCTTGGGTAAGTACCAAAAAATACCTTGATAAAGACAAAAAATACGCTTAAGGGTATTCAAAAAGGGGTTAGAATAGAATACCTTTTTCAGTGAATGTCCATATTTGCCATGGTAAAAATGATTTATGGCAGCCAATTGTGCCGCACTCCGTTGACTGAATATTTGCACAAACGTTTTTTCATCAGTTCCCAGTTTTTTCTCACCTGCTTTATACAAAACCTCCACATCGTTCTCAGCCATTTCTCTATTAACTTCAGGGCCTTCATGGCGTGGTGTGCTTACATATGCAAGTAAAATCTGGACAATAAATTTATTAGTAACAACAGCTCTTTTGTTTGAATATCTGGGAAGTAATTCATAGATGTGATTATCACCGAGATCAACTGGCAAAATGGGGAAGAAATTTTACATCCAATGGAAATCTATGATAAACTGAACAAAGGTTGCCTCAAAATACTTATGCAGCGACACACACTTGCACATTGGAATAAAACAGATAGACCGGAATTTTACTCCACATCCAACCAAGTGAAGTGACCAGCCGATATAGTTTGCCATGCAATTGAAATTTTGTAGCAGGTAACAAGCATTCAATCTTGTTAAGATCCAAAGGTAACTTTCTTGGCTCTGGTATATTTTTGAATGGAGTAACTAGACAATCTACACTCAAAAACTCAAATAACGTAGTAGGAGTCTGTTAAATCTCATACAGTGACAGTTTCTGTGTCAATTGGCAGTTATTTGTGCAAATTAATTAATAATTAGCAGTTATTGTGAGTAGTTATTGTGAGCAGTTATTTTCTATTTGTATGTATTTTCTGTTGTAAATAAGAATAAATAGGAAAGGGCTAGACAATAAGGGATATCAGAAAGTTATTAACTGGTTGGTTAGTGGGAGAGACCCAACTCTCGAACATATGGGAAGGGGAGAGGCCAAGCTCTCGAATCTTGGTGTGTTTGTGTCTTGTTATTCTATACTATTTCCTATAGTTATTGTAATGTGTTAATGTAATATTCTGGTTTAGAATCATTCTCCAGAATTACTATCCATTAAGTATTTGTATTGTGCAATCTGTTTCTCTTAAGTGTCGGTTTCTATCAGAGTCGTTCAGCTAAAAAATTCTAAGCAACACACAAGAATACAATCAATCATATATTTGCAGAGATTTAAAAGAGATTACTAGAAAAACACCATTTTCCACAGTAGAACTATCCAAGAACCAACACATTCAAAGATATCATCATATAACTTTGATGAACATCCATAATTCCATAGCAATTTTGTATTTTTCAAAAGCTTGAACACTTGTACAAATCTACAAATAAATAACAGAAAATGGCTAACTAATTCCATGCTTTATGATTGAGGCTTTTATTATCAGATAAAAGAAACCTTAGAGGCCATTTACTTTCGAAAAACCTTTTCAATTTTCATTTGTTGATGCGGAGGATAGGACTGTGACAAAGAGAAGAGGGATGACAAACAAGGGAGAATGCTTGTCCAGGAACATTGAAAACAATTATCCAAGAACCAACACATTCAAAGATATCATCGTATAACTTTGATGAACATCCATAATTCCATAGCAATTTTGTATTTTTTTAAAAGCTTGAACACTTGTACAAATCTACAAATAAATAACAGAAAATGACTAACTAATTCCATGCTTTATGATTGAGGCTTTTATTATCAGATAAAAGAAACCTTAGGGGCCATTTACTTTCGAAAAACCTTTTCAATTTTCATTTGTTGATGCGGAGGATAGGATTGTGACAAAGAGAAGAGGGATGACAAACAAGGGAGAATGTTTGTCCAGGAACATTGAAAATAATGTTTTAGCATTTTCAAAATTTCTGGAAATACTGAGATGCATTCTCTAATGCTTTGTTTTTATGAAAAAACAAAATATCTATTAAAACACACTCAAAAGTGTAAGTGATGCTCCAAGTTGTCACAAGATACACACAGTCACCTCATTTAACAGGCTCTCAGGTAGTGCCCTATATCAAAGGTTGACAACTACTATACACCACTCACCACTGATTTACAATATAAAGTTAAAGAAACCAACCCCTACCAAGAATTCATGCACTTCTGACAGATATTCTTCCTTCATGTTGAGGAATATCATGCTAGACACTAACAAATCATCTAAGTTTGGCTTCTACTTCCGATGTTTCAAAATGAATGTTGTATAAGGGTTTTACACATAGATTGAGAAATGCAATGATTAGAAGAAAAAGAATATCAATTTTACCAAATTATCCTTATAAATTATTTGTGTCTTTTCTACTATCATAAATGTAAAGTTGAAGTAATGCTTTGGGAGTAGTGTACATAGAGGGTATGCACAAGTGAAAAAATAAATTAATATTGCATTGGAAATAAAAGAAAACATTCATTTTGAAAAGGAGGGAGTATTAACTGTACTTTTAGAATCATAAATTCATAACACCACCTCTGATTGTGATAATTTACATGGAAGACTAAGAAAGGGATAAAGAAGATTCACCTTCTTATGGTCCCCAGAGGCATTTCTTTCAATATCATGATCAAGATAAATGCCAAATTTAATATGGTATATCTGTCTTAAATATTGCAGCTGGGATGGGGTTCGTGAACATATTACTTCAGTGGCAGCTTCAAGATTTTTGGCCACAGCTAGAGTCTGCTTAAGTATTATTGCATCACGTCCGGCAGGGTCATGCATCCAAAGCAAAACGGCATTCTAACAAACAGAAAAATACAAGAGAAATCGGATTGCCTTCATTATTCATATACTTGGGTTGATAAATAGAGAAAGGAATAGGTTAATTAGTGATGGATGGGCGTATAATTGAGGAACTACAACTGAGTGGTAAAAGCACCTCCAACTTGCCAGAAAGCTCGGAAGATAATCGTTTGAGAAGGTCCTCAGAATACATTGCTTTGTATTCTTGTTGGAGGTAGCCACGTTGAGAAGCATCTCTATGAGCAAGTATATTGATGACAGCACTAGTATCACACCCAAAACCTATGAATGCATTGTGTTTGTTAGAACAAAAGTATCTGCAATGAGGGTCGTTATTCTTATTGTTAAGACTTAAGAGTCTCTTATTGGATGAGAGATTGCCGGAAGATAATGTTTATAAATGGGGGTATAATGAAGGACGGACCCAGGTGCAATTGAAATGGGGCGAGCTCCAGTCCCCATATACTAAATACTACTTATCCCCTATAATGAGAAAGTAGATCCGCTCCCATGAGTATAGTAAAATACTATACTTAAATAGTGTAAATATGTTTTATTCCACCCCACTACGTTGGATTATTAGTACTATAGTATACTTAATTATAGGTTCCCCACTTTGTTTAATTAAAACCTGCGCACAAATTTTTGTTCCACCGGACTTTATTGAACGGATAGTCGACTGTATATTTTGCCATTCCTTAAGATATTATGATTATTATCAACCTGTACCACTCTAATGAAACTAGCAGTATTATTTCATTTATTTGAGTCTTGAGAGACCAAAATGTTTCATTTAAAAAAATGGAGGATTATTTTCCTGAAAGTGTTAAAACAGGGGATCCAAGACCAAAAGTGAAGTTAAAAGACAAAATAATTAAGTTGAATAAACTTAATAGTTTTGGCCGCCCTTAATAATTTTTTCTAGTTCCATCTATGGGGTAATCATCACCTAATAAGTCAATTTTGTAGGATTAAATTAGACTCAACCTAGAACGTATGGTAAACAAGGCTTGTATGCCTAATTCTTTTCAAAGAAATGATTTCGGTACAGCCGTATAGACATGCATCAACATAATAGAAGCAGAGTATCATTGTTCTAACAAAAGTGGTTGGGTATTTGATTAGGTGAATAGTAATTGTGTTGTGATCCATCCATGTGATGAGACATTAATTAAATGAAATTCAAGTTATTAGATTGTGATTTTGAGGGATTTTAATAAATTTTAAAAGATTTTTTTATGATAAAGTTTTTATAAAATGTAAGCAAATTTTGTGGTATTCAATTAAAAAAAGTCTCTCAAAATCTCAAGAAATGCCACAAAGTCTTTTAAAATCTTCAAGACTTTTTTTTTTTTGTCAAAATAATCCTTCGAAATTTCAATAATCTCCTAAAATTAGAAGGCATCAAGCATGTCGTTAATATATTATCTATACATATATAAAGAGGATACACTATTTTGGTATGACCTATTTTTATTCCTATTTTACCCTTAATTTCAAATTTCAAATTATTCTCGTAACAACCAAATTTGAATTTCAAATTTCAAATTATTCTCATAACAATCAAATTTGAAGAAATCATCAACAAAAAAAAAATCAAATTTAAATATAAAATAATAAAAAATATGTATCACACAAATTGGAACGTTGATATCACACAAACGGGCTCGCTAGTTATAATAATATGATTGAAGAAGAAATGAAATAAAGGTGAAAGAGAGAATGGAATACCGAATACCCACCTTTGAAAGCACGGTGAAGTTGCATCGCATCGTCTCTTGGGGAAGGAGGAATAGGGGGTATATTCAGAGTAGACATCATCTTCTTCTTGTTGTTGTATTGTATCCAAACTCCACCAGCGTACGTTTTGATCAAATCAAATTTCACAAGGACACGATAATGCAGAGGGAAATCAAAGAGAAAGAGGATCATCAAGATCCATCAATTATTGTTATAGCTTTTTTTTTTTTTTTTAAATAATCACTTATATGGGAAAATAATATATGTTTGTTATATCTTTTAAAAATAATTAGAATCTGAAAAAAATTTAAAAACTACTAAAAATATGAAGTTGATATCGGTAGTTTTTTTATAGATTTTTTTTAGAGGAAAGAGAAAACAATGGTCAAATTTTTTTAGACAAAAGATCTTTGAATTTATTCTAATATTCCGATAATACATATAATGAATGCTTTAGAATCAATTATATTTTAAAAGAACTAAAGACCTTAAAATCACTCCAGAATCAATTTTATACTTCTAAAATCGTTTTTGGCTCTTTTAATTTATTTATTTTCCTAATTTGTTGGGGGATTATAGATAATGAAACACTTGTGAAGACATATTAGCTAATGCGGGTTTATTTATTAGTAGATTAATCCGGTGGGATCAATTACCAAGTTGTTCTAGAGAGGCTTTCTTCATAAATAGAGTTGATTTGCCTAATTATCATTTTCGCTAATTTTGTTTTGGTGGGTTTGGTCTATGTCCCCCAACCCTTTTTGTTTTTCATTTTATAATATTTTCGGAAGGTTGGTAGAGGAGTGGTAGTTCATTGAGGTGTCAATATAGTTGGGATGTTGATGAATTACTATGAATGCTTGCTCCTAAAATTTGCTTTAAAAAAAAGTAAGTTGAGGAGAAAATTAATATGTGAAAAACACATGTTTAGGGTGGCTTATAAGGTGAGAGACTTGATAGCTCCCTCACCTTAGAAGTCACCCATCAATGCTTTCATGCATAAATGCATTATATTGTGTAATGTACAAGTCGTTGATTTTATTATAATAAATACAAATTTTGTAAGATTTAATGTTGGATTTAAAGTTTACTTCATATAAATTATTAGTGCAAAATTTTGATGAGACTCAATAAACATATTAAATAATTTTCATTTTTTTATTTTTTTGTATGAATAATCTATATGATATAAATTTTCAATTCAATAGTGAATTTAAATTTTACAAAATTCATATTCGTTATAGTGTAATGGAAGACTTGTGCACCATGCACAATATCCTCCATTTGTGTATATTAGAAAAACCTATCATTCAATAATTTTTTTAGATATAAGTATCATTCAATACTTGAAAGAATCAAAATCAAACCGAGGTATCCCGAGAAATATAAGGGAAATTAAAAATTACGTATCAAATAGAAGTATCTCGAGAAATAAAAGGGAAAATAGTACTCCCTTCAATTCTTTTTATAAGAAACAATTCATTTTTTAGATTCATTAATTAATTGATGTATCTAGATTATAATACAAACCATATATATTAATTATTCAATGAACCTAAAAAATCAATATTTCTTATAGAAATGACCTAAAAATTTAATGCTTAAATAATGTTTAGGTCTCTGTAAGTTCGTGTTTTTTTATATAAGTCTCTGTAAGTTTTTTTTTTAATTAGTCCCCGCCATTACACTTCTTTTTTATTTTGGTCTTTGATGTCAACTGCCGTTCAAAAAAGGCTGACGTGACTATCAGAGTGACATGTGGATCTGCTAAGTGAAGATTAATGAGAGACTAAATTCAAAAAAAAATTATAGGGACCAAATCTAAAAACACAGAATCTGTAAAATTTCACTATGAATAAAATCCTCAAAACCATCATTCAACCTACAATCCTCTCATCCTCACTATCATCAAAACCCCCAAGTTCATCTTCACTACAATAAGAAAGTTCATATTTAGATGACTCATACTCATCACCTCCATTATTTAGTTGTTGTTTCTAATTAATTTTGTATAATTTTTTTAGAGAAAACCAAAGAGAAATGCAAATGCTTCAAATTCAAATGCACAAGCTTCAACTTCACATACAAATGCTTCAAATTCAAATGCAAATGCAAATGCTTCAACTTCACATGCAACTCCTTCATTTTCACTTGCATAAGTTTCAACATCAACTGCATAAGTTTCAAATGCTCTTACTTCAACTGATCCTGATCTTGAATTTGGGATGCTTGCTGTAGATTTTGCTGCTGCATTTGAAGCTACTCAACCTCAACCCACTAAAAGTTTACTTTTTGATATGATTTTGAGTTAAGTTTGAACTTACAAGTTTTCAAGTTTTCATCTGAACCAAACCAAACTGGGACTTTGAAAGCTTATATTTTGAGACAGATGCATGAACAACAATTTGTCAACTTACAGAAACTTATAACAAAAAAGCGCGAACTTACAGGGATTTTGTGTTGGTTTGAGTACTGCATTCGCATAGTCTGTTTGATTTCATAATTCACACTATTCCATCTTTGTATTATTCACTATCTTCAGAGGAAGGACTTAAATTCAGCACCAAAAACTTGTGCATAAAGACCAATATTATAAGATCTTTACAAATTTTAAGAGTGGTGCTTGTGTTACTTTGGAACTGTTTACATACACATCACTTTCCTCGGAAAGATTCAATGAGATCAAAATCCATCATATTCCCCAACCACCACCCATGTAAGGAACCACTTAACTACTCCTCTCAGTAACATCTGATGGCAGCTTATATGTGCGGATGACTCGAATCTGAAGCAAAAAGAACAAAAAGTGCAAGTGTCAGATAACTGGCGCGGAATGCATAGACAAATAAGCAAAAAGTTAAAACAAAACCGAACATGCATAGACAAAAGGCGCTGATACTATCACATACACGATGATTGACTAGAATAGGAAACAATCATATGCTATTGTACATATTTTTTATAGGTAGATATTTGTGGTTAATTTGTTATGGGAGGGGGAATTTGTTAGTAGCCGGGACCAAACCTAGACATTGTACAAGCAAATCATATCAAGCCAGTTAGGCAGGTAAGAACAGAGCATATAAATTTTGCCTGAGCCAAAGCATAAATTGTTCGCAAGATCCTAGCATAATCTGTTCCCAGCATTTGAATGACAAGATCAGCAAGAAATGTTCCCCAAAGCCTGTTGCAAATGCCAAATAAAACAATCAGATCATAGATCAGATGCACAACATACATAACACCTTAGAGCTACAATATTTTGAATTAACATTATCAAACATGTGCCACCATCCACCGGGAGTATAATGGTCATACCCCTTTCTCTCTCCTCCCCTACACCTATTGTTAACAATACAAATTTTCTAAACATGAAAAAGCTTGTTCGAATAATCAACATGCTTTTATACCAGCATTTGACACTTTTGACTTTCTAGCACCAGAGACCGTGGATCTTTTAAATAGAGCTCATAGCAATGTTGTTTCTCCCAAGTCTATGGATGTAGTCTTTGAAAGAATGAGCTTTGCAATCCAAAAGGGGTAGCGGCGCAGCTTGTTGCCCGTTTAATTCTAATGATATTTTATTCAAACCCTAGCTTCTTTGTTGTTCCTCTTTGTTTCAATAGAATATCATTAGAATTACTTACCAAAACAATGGTTACAAGAGAATAGATAGAAAACCCTAAAAGCCCGTATCTTAAGCCCAATATATTATTATCTAACACCTCCCCTCAAACTCAAAATGCATTAATATAAAAACATAAAAATAAAAAAAAAAACTTACAGATCTATGTGGTACAAACCGAAAAATTAAAGGACCCCTGGATGCATTTGGCCTATTCTAACACTACCCATCAAGCTAAAGCTTACTAAGCTAAGCTTGTTACAAAATTAACCTTGAAAATAAATCAAACCAACTAATAATCAACGGAAAGCAACAACCAAAGTGAAAAACCATCATAGAGAGGAGCAGAAGCCAAAGAGAGAAAAAGTCAAAGGGAGGAGTAACAGCCGAAGAGAAAAATCATCAAATAGAAGAACCAAATCAAATAAAATCAACATACCAAGCAAAACCAAACCAATCAAACCGAACCAAACATAATCAAAGTGAACTAAAATGAACCGAACCAAATCAATCAAAGGAAACGAAACCAACCAAACCAAACCAAACTGACTAAATTAAACAAAATAAAGAGAAGAACCAAATCACCTGAGAGGAACCAAAGCAAATCAAAACTGCACCAAAACTAAACAAATAATTGTACCGAAAAATAGAAACATAAGTGAGGTACTGTAACAGAAAACATCACCCAACCAAACCTTTTTTCTTCTTTTTTTCAAAGCCAGCAGCAATTTAGTATATTGCGCAGAATCAAATTTCAATGATGCAATTTTATTTTATTTTATTTTGCCTTGAACCCAAACCAACCCACACCACTACACATTAGAACAACACAGCAGAAAATATAGGCAGCTAAACATACCTACAAATGCCATTAAAATCAAAACCCCCATTAACAACTAAAAGAACATACCACCAGCAAGACGGCTATATCGAGCTACACCAGCCCAGCAACCATCCAAACCGACAACAACTGAAAAAAACAACAGCAGCAGGGACACGAGGTTATACAGAATGAGCAGGGACACTGCAGCCAGCTCCACACCGACACTGCCAACACTACAATCGCTACCGGTCGAAACAATAACCCGGATCCCACTACAATCTAATTTCAATATCTGACACTTAATCATATATTTAACCGTGGCATTACATTTTTGCCATGCTCCATAGAGAGGATCAGAAGGCAGATGTGGTAAGAGTGAACCATCAACTAAACACATCTTATTCTTAGCCATGGGAGCGATTTTCATAGCCCAAGACCAAGAATGGTAGTTTGGTCCAGAAAGGAGGGGAGAGACCAATGGCTGTGAAGGACGCCCATTGCCATGAAGAAAATATGGATTGAGGGGGATTAATGACTAAATCTGTTAGGATGTTATGGTTTGCCATGGAGAATTGACAAACAAAAAAAACAAGAGAAAGCAAAAGAGGGCAAGAAACTGCAAGATGAAAATGAACAATGTTTTGTAGAAATTGAAGAAAATTTTGAACGCGATCTTCTGATACCATGTTAGTTGAAGAAATCCATCATAATATTGATCTAATTCTCCTCACTGAAATGATACATCACAAAGTAACCATGTCAATCCCCTTACACACACACACATCACAAAGTAACCACCAAAGATTAATTCATGTAAGGAAAATTTAGTGTGCAAAAATATAAAACTGCTAGATATTGAATTAATTAAAACAAGGTGCAGGGCATACAGAGGTCCAAGCAATGTGAGCATGCTTCTAAAACCCAGATATCTTGATGCAGCACCGAGAAAACCCTAGAACAGATCAAACTTCAGATGATAAACATCGCATAAAATCAAAACAAACTGAAACACTAACTTATTTTTGAAAAATAAAATCTACGTAAGAGACAAAGAAAATAACTAACTTTCCTGATATAAGTACCACAGAATCATTGACATTATGTTGATATTTACATTTTTTATTTCACATTAGAACAAAATAACTGTATTATTATTATTATTATTATTATTATTACTACTACTACTACTACTACTACTACCACCACTACCACTACCATCAGTACTGCTGCTACTACTACTACTACTAAGCAGATTCAAAAACATGAAACATTTTCTGGCTGAACCATGAATTTTAATTTTTATCCTGTCCATGACACCAAGTAAAAAAAATTAATGCTAAGAGTGAATCCATACTCTTGTATATTACTGCGAGGTTCTATGATGACAATGTCTAAATTCAAACTTGTTTCATGTTTTTCTATTTAACTAGTGCATAAGAAGTTCAAGTTCCATAATATTGGTTACAACATAATATGTTTAGCCATCATATAGTCAATTTTACTTATCCATCTGGAAATATATTTAGTACATTCATGCCACTAAAATACATTCCTAAGAAATAAATTAACAAAAGAAGCATATCAAATTGTTTTGTAAGACACCTGTTTTGCTGCAAGCAAAGCTGCTCTTGATTCTAGATTGATCATAGCTAAATGTCCACCCTGTAAATCATATAGGGCAAAATTCATGTACAAGTTATTGTTGACAAATATTGCTCATGTTACCAAAACAGCCACCAGTACCAATGTATACCTTCTTTACTAACTCTTTCTTCACCTGGTAGTTAGCAGCTTCTACAAGCATTTTCCCAGATAATTTCCTCGCAAACTACAAGTGATCATCTAGTCATAGGAGTGGAAAAAGGGAAGCCAAAATGGTTTCTTTAGGAGATAAATTGAACAAAAAGAACTAGTGAAACACGTATATTCTCTTACCAATTGATATATCTTTGCCAATGTAAATATGCCACCTCCCTGGGGATGAAAAAAAAAGAAACAAGACCTAAAATTTAGAATTGAAAAGATATTGAGATGTAAAGTGAACGATTTAAGCAAGAATTAAAAACAACCTTGAAAAGAATAGATTGAAAGTCTTGTGCTCCAACTTTTGACTGCATTTTCCATTGATTGAGTCCAAGTTGTAGAGTTCCCTGAGCATCAGACGCAGTGGATACATCCAATAGGCCTGTATAGTTTCCTCCTGATTCTTCTTCACTAAAAGTATGTATGTACATTGAAACTTTAGATGATGAGGACTAGTTAAAGAAGTATAAAAACTTTAATAATTTTGATTTGGTTGCATACGTTGAGCTGTAGTGCAAAAGGTGGAGGAATATTTCTAGTTCAAGATCCTGAGTTGAGAGTTGGGTTAAGCAAGGAATATTCAATTTTTTCCTAAGGTGAAGCAAGACATTTCTGTAAGATGGCCTCCAACCCCTGCAAGTGAATATTTTGTGTGACGACAATGATGATGACGACGATGATGATGAAAGTAAAGGGAATGACAATAATGGTGATGATAATAAAAATAAAAACCTTAATGTTGAACGGGCATCAGCAGCAAGGAAGAAAAAGCGAGACTCGAGAGTGGCTATAAATTGTTGGCGTAGTTGAATGTCATGTCCAATCATGGATGGATCCATTTCCTCCTCCTCCAAGATAGTTGTTGTTAATATGATGGATTTCAGCAAAGGACTCGAGTAGCTGAGGGATGACATTGATAAGCAACATAAATAAACAGTTACAGTATGTATTAATTAATTATCAGAATGAGAAATTGATAAGAAAAATAGAGAAACAACACAACACCTTGGACCGAAAAGAATTGTTTGAATTTCACACAGCTCCGAGTCCGTTGCAAGTTCAAGCACCGACCTCAACTCAGGATCAAAGTCAAAGGACCGTCCTACTTCACTTGCATCTGCCTTTTTTTGACAAAACACCTTCACATTCCGATTCCGATTAGGATTGCGATTGCATTTGGGCGAAACTAATTCCTTTATTGTGGACTGGACAATTAAGTTGAGGAAGTATGAGATAGTTAGATAGATAATAAAAGGATTTCTCAAGTTCTCAATTGAATTGAATTGAATTGAATTAAATAATGAGAAAGCATATGTATGCTTACCGTTGGTACTGGGTAAGTGTAGCCCAGTTTCCATTTCCAACAAGAACAAAACCATGATGGTAATTGTAAGGCCACTCCACTTGTTGCACTTGCATTTCCGCACCACCTCATCTTCGCACGCCAATTTCTACCTCTACCTTCCTTCCATACGCTATTATAACCCACCAAAAACTAAGGGCTATTATTATTGTAACTTACTCCATCATGCTAGTGGCTAGTGCTATAAGCAAATATAGTGCCCGTTTTTGTTATAGTTTCTTTTAAAAAATAATTATTTATTTTTAAAAAATAATCATATGAAAATAACATCTGTTTGTTATATCTTTTAAAAATAAGTAAAATTTGAAAATAATTTAAAAACTGTTAAAAATCTAAAGCTGATATTAGTAGTTCATTTTTATAGATTTTTTTAAAGGAAAGAGAAAATAAGTGTCAAAAAATTTTAGACAAAAATATCCTTAAATTTATTCTAATATTTCAATAATATTCTGTTTAGAATTTATAGAATTAGTTTGTTATTTATAGAAGATAAGATTTAGATATTATTTTATTTATAGTTCTATACTTAGAGTCATATGACCATATTAAAAAACAAGAACTTGAGTATTCTTCATATATTGAGATATATTTACATATATTACATTTGAATAATTGTCTTTTATAGTAATTTTGTGATACAAAATCATTTTTATATGGTTGCATCCAAATAAGTTAGAGATTATTTTTTTATAAAAAGTAATTTTTATATAGGTAAACAAACACAAAATAACTTCTGATTTTTTGTAAAATCTCTAAAATATAATCTCTAAATTATTTAATGTCAAAATCACTTATTTTTTAATCTGTAACAAACAGGCCCATAATTTGCTTCGGGAGTCAAATAGCAAAAACCCCTTGAAATTTGCGAAATAGATAAATACTTCTTTGAAATTGAAAGACGTCAGCAAAATATCTCTTGATTCATTAACTCCGTCAGTGACAATTTTAATAGTCAAAATGTCAAATATCTTCTTGAAGTTTACTAGTACAACTTATTATCAAGTACTCCTAGAAATTTATAACTTAAATGCAAAATCGTCCTAAAATTTGAAAAAATAAACCAAAATATCCTTACTGAAGCGGATAGTTTTCACTTATAATAGAATCAAAGCATCATTTATACTTAAATATAATGTAGTAATATAAATGTTCCTCAATCGTCATAACTATAATTTATGCAATTGTGGATTTTTTTTTTCTTTTACACAAACAATTGTGGATGTTGAAAACAAAGACAATTGGAATTTTTTTCTAACATTGTTGCAAGAAGACTTAGGTGACTACCCACAACATTGTTGAAACTTCATATGTTGTGTTTAAGTATAAATGATATTTTTTATTCAATTACATGTGAAAATTATGTGCTTCAGTAAAGAACATTTTGCCTTATTTTTTTAAAATTTAAGGGGGGATTTTGCATTTAAGTTATAAATTTCTAGGGGTACTTGACAATAAGTTATAAATTTTAGGGAGATATTTAACTATTAAAATTGTCACTGAAGCAATTAACATACCAAAGGATATATTTGCTCACATCTTTCAATTTCATGGAAGTATTTGCCTATTTACAAATTTTAAGGAGGTACAGTAAAATCTCTATAAATTAATAGAGTTGAGACCGGAGAAATTTATTAATTTGGAGAGTTATTAATTTATCGATAAATTAATAATTATTAATTTAAAGAGTTTTTAGTAATGTGCATTGGAAATAATAATAAAAATAAAAATATATCTTTTAGGTTTAAATTTATGTTAGAATAAAAAAATAATAATATCTTTTAGATTTAAGTTAAAATAACAAAAAAAAGTATTTTGAGGTTCTGTTTTATATTAAAACAGATTTGTTTATATTTTTAGTATTAAGTTTATTTTACTATTAAAAACTCAATTGTAACAATCATTGAATCAACTTCAGTAATAATATTTTAGACTATTAACACCATATCTCACAAGATGACTTCTTATCTAAAAAGTGTTGCAAAATCAACTATGTCAGATCAAAGGGATGAATTTTTAATAGAGTGTAATATTTTTTTTCAGTTTCTATGAATTATTAATTTATGATTTTCTTAGGACTGAAAATTACAAAGGGATCTTCCGAAAAATTATTATCTTATTATTTTATCGAATTTTTCAATTTTTTACACTGGCCCAAGTCGGGACCGGACAACTTATTATTTTAAAGTGTTTATTAATTTACCGAGTATTAATTTAAAGAGATTTTACTATATTTGACAAAAGTTAAAATTTCAAGAGGACTTTTGATATTACTCTTTCTTAGGACATTTGACAAATGAGGAATGAATTCTAAAATTTACAAGAATAAAATTCTAAGGGTAATTTTCTCAAAAAAAATAAAAATTCTAAGGGTAATTAACAATAATAAAATGTGATCTCTTGCCATTTAAATTTATATGCATTATGTGAAAGATCACACTTTATTATTCTCTATTTCTCTCAATTATAAATTACACAAGAGAATTCATTATCATATATATTGATCTTATATATGTATGCACATATTATGTTATTGGCTTCCGCGCACCACGATAATATTTCAATTTGATACAAAACAAAAATAAATAAAAATAAATGACAAAAATTTATAAATAAAATAAGATAAATGATCAATTTATATAAAATGAAGATAAATGACCAAAGTGTTACAAATAAATATTTCCTATCCCTTAACCAAGGGTCGAGGGTTCGATTCTCACCTTGGGCATGGAGCAGCTTTAAATCTTTGGGCCAGCTATCCCACCCATCGAGGTGCCTCCAATCTAACGAGAGATTAGTCACTGCGTTCGGCGGTGGATACCCCGGTCTCGACAAAATAAATATTTCCTATGTTTCTAAGGGGGGTTATTGGATTGAGATTTCGAGGGATTATTTTGACAAAAAAAATCTTGAAGATTTTAAAAGAATTCGTGGGATTATATTGATTTTGAGAGACTTTTTTTAAAAGATATTTTACAATCAAGATTCTTAACACATGATTTTGTGAAAATTATAATAGAAAAAAAAAAAATCTTGATTGAATAACAACAGATTTTGTGGCATTGAAAAAAAAAATCTTGATTAAATAACACAAAACTTTTAAAATCCCTCAAAATCTCAATCCAATAAGCCCATAAATAAGCACCATCTGAGTTACTGCGCATTATTCATATAACTTACTTTGACCATGTATTTTGATTAATAAAATTAACATATATGATCTTATTCAATTTATCTCGATAAATATTTTCAGAATATAAAACTTTCAAAATATTTTATACTATATAATTAAAAATATTTATCATCAAAGATATCTATTGACATACACTAACTAATCAAACCCATACCAAAAAAAATACATAAATTAATCAATTGTTGCGATAGACCAACAGACAATTAGAGTAAGATAAAGACAATAATTTTGCCTAATTTTTTTTTACAAAACCCACCGATTTTAATTGGAAATTGGAAACCAAGAGAAGTGAGTGATGTAATTAATGTATGGTCGCTGTGTCCATGCGAGTACTCTACAGTCTACACCATCTGAGGAACCATCTCTCAACCCTGCAGCCATTGATGGCATCAAGCTTTGACTTCCTGAGCCTGAAGCCTTATACACCTCCTTCATGGGCATCCCACCTCGACCCTATACCTTCTCATATCGTCTCTCTTGCCCATGTAAGTAATTAATTTCTATTCTTTTCCTTTTATTAGTACTATTTTCTAACCTTTATAATTTCCCTTTCACTAATAATCAAATTAAATCAAATGAAATCACATAATAGTTGTTGTTGTTGTGGATATGGTATGATATTATCAGCTGCCGACTCCAATTCACAGATGGAACCTTCCCAACCTGCCACCCAATACGGAAGTGTGGCTCAAGCGCGACGACCTCTCAGGAATGCAATTGAGTGGAAACAAAGTGAGGAAATTGGAGTTCTTGATGGCCGATGCAATTGCTGAAGGTGCCGACTCTGTCATTACAATTGGAGGCATCCAAAGCAACCATTGTCGTGCCACAGCCGTTGCTGCTAAGTATTTGAATCTCGACCCTTTCCTTATACTCCGCACTTCTAAGCTCCTTGTTGACCAAGATCCCTCCCTCATAGGCAATCTACTCGTTGAGCGTTTGATTGGAGCTCACCTTCAACTTATATCCAAAGAAGAATATGCACAAATTGGAAGCGTCGTGCGTCTCCTCCTCCTCTTTACTTCCATTTCATTCATTTTCTCAATTTTCATTCTAACTAACTAATTAACTCACTCACTGCTTTTCTTTCTTTTCTGTTAGACACTTGCCAACCTCCTCAAACAAAAGTTGATCAAGGAAGGGAGGAGGCCATATGTTATTCCTGTTGGGGGATCAAACTCTCTTGGAACATGGTCACTCTCTCTATCGTTAACCTCTTCTCGATTTATTCTTGTATTGCCTAATTAACCTCTTCTGTTTGTTACTCAAGTATAATCATCAATGGATGAAACAAACCGTTTCACATCTCAAATATTTGATGTAGGGATAGGTTCCAAAGCATTAGAATGAATAAGGTCAAATGGTTCAACACTTTTATTAAAAGGGTCTTGCTAACTAGTTAAGGTTACTAACAATGGAAATATATACATTGAAAATTGTGTTTTATTGTTTTAATAAAGTAAATTACACAAATTTCAAGAATTTTTTACTTCTTTTGTTTCCCTAACCATTGCCCTTAGGGCAATGTTTATCATTTTCCTTATTAAAACTAGGAGGAAAAGAAACATGATGTTTAGAAACTTGAAAAAACATGACACTTAAAGACAACGGATATTTGTAAAAACAAAGATGGAAACACATACATAATTACATAAAATGGAGGATGCTCAGGATGCTTGAGTTGAAGCCAAATTTGTGAGGCAAGAGCGGAAGACTCGGACCGGAAGCAGGAAGACATACCTACAAACCATCTTGTTCGTCACACAAATAGTATAAGCCTCCTTTTTTCTTAGCAATTCCAATGTCCTCCCTGTGGTAAGATCCTGAAAAACACAATGAGAAGTGGATTTTTAATCACAAGTAAGCTTAAAATCCTAAATTACCCTTTAATTCGGGATCTAGATCCCGAACTATAGTTCGGAATCTACGTCCTGAAGTGTATCTTGAGTTTTGGGAGTACAGACACCAGTTCGGGATATAGATCCCGAAGTGGTGCCTGGGTTTTGGGGGGTATAGATACCACTTCGGAATCTAAAACCCGAAGTGGTGCCTATACCCCATAACCCAGGCACCACTTCGGGATCTATATCCCGAACTGGTGCCTGTACTCCCCAAAATTCAGGATACACTTCGGGACGTAGATTCCGAACTATAGTTCGGGATCTAGATCCCGAATTGGTGCCTATACCCCCCAAAAACCTCCTAAGGGCAAAATCGGTAGTTAGAGGGGGAAAAAAGAATGAAGGGGGGGCGATTGAGAAAATTTCGATATTAAGTTATTAGAGAGCGTGGGAACATGTAAACACAGTTTTTTTTTCCTTTAGAAATGGCAATATATTATAAGAGGATCATAGTACAAGGAGTACTAAACCCAACAATATGGGACTAAGTACAAGTGGTACTACTTCCACTAAAAGGGAAACGAAACTACAAAAAAAAATCCTAATCACAGATACAATAAAGTTGCTCCAATCCTACATACAAATACAATCAATAAGATTCACAACCCACTCATAGATAACCAAGGATGTAACACCATTTGTAATTAGATGAAGGTTGCAACTCAATATTTACAAGAGCATGAGAACCACCACCATCGACAAAATAATGAATACTTGGAGGGAAAGTAGAAGAGAAAAACAATGTAGAATTAAATGTAATGTGATCAAATAGTAAAGTATTGTAAGCACAAACTCATACAAATTATTGTTATAGGTAGTTAGGTTTTGTTAGCTGTATACTCTTATACCATGGTCTAGATACTCCCTTCATCCAACATTTTAATATTTTTATACTAGAAAAGTATTTGTCGTGAATTTGGTGAGGCTCTAGGCGAATGGAAGTTTGAACTGCATAATTCCCAAGTCTTGATTTCAGATTCAAAAATAGAAACCAAGCATTTTGCCACCAAGAGTGACCCGCTTTAGTCTCTCAATTTTATGACAGTCCAATTTAGTCCCTAACAAAAATAAAACTCAAATTAGTCCCTGACATTTTCGTATTGGGGACAAACCTGTCCTTCTATTACAACGAAACAATGACTAAAAATTGTCTTCAATATGAAAATATGAGGGACTAATTCGAGTTATATATTGTCAGAAAAATGGGAAGGACCAAAATGGGTCTCCACTCTTGTTTTTATTTGACATTCTTATTTAAATTTGTAATTCTGCGTAGTAGACACTAATCTTTATTTATAGTAGTATACAATATTACATTTATAGCTTTTTTGTGTGGTCAAGTAGTCCAGTGGTTAGAAATTTCACCCTTAAGGTGAATAAGTGGGGTGACCGGGGTTCGAACTCCGGCCCCTGCATATAAAATGTGATATCCTTGCCAACTGAGCTAAGCTCATGGGAACATATTACATTTAAAGCTAAAATAAATGATAGATTAAGGGTGCGTTTGTTTAAACTTTAAAAAAAATGATTTTTTCTTAAAAAAATTTAGAGATTTTTTATAGAGATTTTGAAGAAAATCTGAAGTTACTTTTCGTTTGTTTACAATCATAAAAATCTATTTTGCTTCTATTGACTTCACTTTGCACATGGTATGTGATGTTCAAAAAAATAGATTTTGAGAAAAGCTATTCAAAATAGCTTTTCATTTTGAAAAAAAAATGATTTTAAAAAAAATCTGAAACAAACACAAGTAAAATAAAAATAAGTGATTTTTCTTTTAAAAAAATAGATTTTTTTACAAATTAATCTAAAACAAACGGGCCCTAACTCTAATACAAATAGCATCAATCTAAGTTTCTATGTTGCTAAAGGATTATTTCAAACCCTGTTACAATAAATACAAAGAATTTGATTCTACCACTGATTAAATTATTCTATTCAGGGGCTACATAGAGGCAGTTAGGGAAATTGAGCTGCAGATTCAAAGTGGAACAAGCAATGTCAAGTTTGATGATATTGTTGTGGCTTGTGGCAGGTTTTGGTCTACTTGATTTATTCATATTTTCCTTAGCAACCATCATTTTCCTCTTGATTGAATGCTCTTTATTTATATTGGAGGAGCTTGTTTCTATAACAACTTTTAGGCATCTTATGACTTTTAGTATGATGTATTCCAGAGAAAATGACGAGTTCCATTTGAAAGTGTTGGTTTAATATAAGAAATCAAGATTTGGCCATGAACATTTGTATGTTTGTGCTTTCATGTCATAATTTACAACCAATCTTCCCAGTGAATATGAGCTTAAGCTGAATTATGATGAAAAAACATTATCTATTAACTCATGAACTATATTTTCATCTACTAACGACCTACTTTTGTTAATTTCTAGTGGGGGCACAATTGCTGGTTTAGCACTGGGTTCATCATTGAGTACCTTGAAAGCAAGGGTATGCTTTTTGCTTAGAAGACTCACATAAACTTGGTCCAAATTTTCACATGATGCTTATATCATTTAGGTGCTTCCTGCAGGTGCATGCATTCTCAGTTTGTGATGATCCAGATTACTTCCACAACTTTGTTCAAGGCTTGCTTGATGGACTCAAAGCTAGTGTTAACTCTGGAGATATTGTCCACATACAAAATGTGAGTGTATTGGTAAAATGGTATCTTAGATTTTTATATTGGACCTAACTCATCCTTACAAAACCGGCTTGTAAGGTGAGGGTTGCCAAAGCTATATAAACTACAAATGCCATATCTCTAAGCAATGTGGGACTAAACCCACCCCTTCTCACACCCAACACAATGAAGGTGTTGGACGCTGCAATGAAGGCAAGCCAACTGCCACAATTAGGCGGCTGGGGGCGGACCCCAATGAAGGCGGAATTTTCAACAGTAGTGAACAGAAGGTTTTCTCTGATCGCTAAGATGTGTATGGTTCTTTTTGTGAAAATATATACATGCTGGTTTCTTATTGAGAAAATCAAAGATCACACCACAGCAGACAGTGATGTGCTTGTGTGACAAGTCATAATATGAAGGTTCTTAGAACACATGTCTGTGGTCTATAAAACTTACTTCTTCATCTGGCTTAGCTATGCTTTTTTAATGATGATGAAAATTTAACTGTTTACAGGCCAAGGGTCTTGGCTATGCAATGAACACTTCTGAGGAGCTTAATTTTGTAAAAGAAGTTGCTGAAGCTACAGGTGTTGTTCTTGACCCGGTATACAGGTATATATTCACCCCCGCTCTATATTATCGAAGTGCTCTTTTGGATCCATTAGAACGACTGTCTCTTCTTTTTCACAAACAAAAGGTCATTCATTGTGCATCACACGAATATCTTGTTCAAAATTTTGTTGTTTCCTTCCATCTTATTACAGTAGGACTGTAGGAGTAGGATTAGCTCTACTTATTAATTATACTATTCTTCAGTTTGTAAAATGAGTAGTTCCTTGGTAAGTTCAACCAAATAGGCCATGTGGTATATCATGTAAAAGTTGTGAAGATGTAACAGTGGAAAATTGACCAACCTTGTGGATAAATTACAACAACTAAGTTGAAGTTTTTTCCATTAGTGGATTGATCAATGTTGTAATATAGACTAGTTACCTTTATATCTCTATTAATGGTTTAATCTGCAAGTTTTTGGGTATTGGCTTGTGATCATTGGACTCAGGCAGTTTACAATCATCAGTTTATGACTATTCATTAACCTTTACTGATGGAAAATAAGTCTGGTGGAAAAGGTTGGAACTTGGTGTAAAACATTTTCTACACTGACATCCAATGATAGACCACAAAGTTCCCTGTCACCCTACCAATTTCTAATCACCCTTACAAAAGTGGGTGATGTGGCAAAATAGTTGATTTTCATTCCCATCCTTTAAATCCTATATTGCTAAAACTTATGGATCTTTACCTTTATATCTCTCATAATTGTTTTATCTACAGTTTTCTTAGGTATTTGGTTTGTGATCATTAATTCCTTCTTATTGTTTCCTTAGCATGTGAACCAAACTTATGATAATAGGGAAAAGAAAAGTTTGATCAGGAGACATTAACGTAATTAGATGTTTTTCATTGAACATTGCTGATTTTACTTAACTTAATATTGCTTATTCCTTCTCAGCGGTAAGGCTGCTTATGCAATGCTGAAAGATATGAATGAAAATCCAAAGAAATGGGAAGGGAGGAAGATCCTCTTCGTTCATACGGGGGGCCTCTTAGGATTGTATGACAAGGTCGATCAGCTGGCTTCTTTTGTAGGGAATTGGCAACGAATGGATGTTAATGAATCTGTCCTCAGGCAGGACGGAATTGGAAAGATGTTCTAGAGAAAGAAAGAAAAAACCTTAAATAGTTTGCGTCTATTTCTGCATATCTTGCTACGTTACTTTTTATTGTTGTGCCAAAACACTGAATCCTGAAGTTTACATGTGATAATAAAAATGCCCAAAAATAACAAGTGATGTGTCTACTACGGTGGAGATAACTAGCTACGATCTTCCAATTTAATTATTGAGTTCCTTAAATTTAGGAATATTTAACTTGCTAGAAATCATCACTATTAACTTGCTGTTCAGAACTCTTTACCAATTACAAACTACAAATTTAAATGGAAAAATATTGTATTGCAAATAACGTGATCTTATAAAAAAACTTGCCCCAAATCGTCTCTTTCATAATATGGTTGTCATATTCAATCAATCCTTCTTGAACGTGCAATTATAGTAACATCATATTTTTCGATAAATGCAAATGTCTCGTTATTCCAACCCAAATCCCACATGCAGTCTATGTCTGAACATTTATCAATGACATCATGCTCAAGCATCATAGGTCGGTAGTCCTCTACATCAACTTGACTATTTTTTTTCCTTCAGTAGAATTTAAGCTTCTCCATGTCCTCATTCAACTTCCTAACCAAGTCATCTAGGGACCTTATTAAGTTAACAGTACTAGTGATTGATGATATCTTTGAACAAGTATGAACTTTGAGTTCCTGTCGTATCCCCTTTCTTTTCATCACTTCATAGCCGCAATCTAATATGAGTTTGCTACTTTGATCTTGACTGTCTTGACGACCACCTTGATGAAAACCAAACGGGTTGTTTAGTCTGAAAAGTGCTTCTACAGTGTTGACAAATAATTGGCTCATGACCAAAATCCACTTGAGGCGTTTTTCAGTTTTCACTATTTGTTAGTGGTTGTTGGATGCTTATATTTTGATCTCCTAGTAGTTTCACAACCATTCTGTCTTCCTCAATTCCTGTGATATTTTAAAAAAAAAACTTGGTAAAATCTAGAACTCAAGTTCATTCCATTCATCTGTGGTTAATCCCTTTACTATACACACCACTAACCACACAAATAGGTAGGAGTAATTTCTAATAGGTGTCATCTTTTTATTCATTCAACACTTAAGTAAAAAGTAAATGCAACAAGTGATTTGTTAACTCAATTCGACGCAGCTGCCTTAGTTTGGGGATATCAATCCAGGAAGAAAATCTATTAGTGTAATATTATCCCTAACTTATCCGGCAAATTTTTCAGTTTACAACTTAAGTCTTCGCTAATACCTGTGTTATACTTCTACCTAGGAGACACCTAGATATTAGAAATCCATCTCACTTTTCTCGGTTTGAAGATTTCCATAAACAAGCTCATGTTTACGAGCTTCGCCTCGGACTTAAGCTCAATACAATCAAAAGTTAGAGAACACTTTCCAAACAAATTACAAACTACTCGTGCTTCAAAGTTTTAAGTAGTAGACAATAATTTCTTGCTTAAAAGCTTAGGATTACAACTCAAAGAAACAGTCATTATGCAAGCATCAAGGCAACACAAGCAAAGACTCACAAATAACAAATAACAAGACTTAAACCCTAAAACTCTATTCTTCAATGACAGCGTAAGTACCTTTTAGGTTTAGTCTTCACAACTCAATAAAACAAACCTTCTCTGTGATTTGATAATCATTGGCAACAAACAAAGAGGTATACAAATAAATCACAAGGCTTGACAAAGAAACACTAAAACCCTAAAAGAATCTTTTGTGAATTATGGCTTCGGTCGTCTTTAGGTTTTACATCCTTGTTGAACAAGCAACATGGGCTTCAGAATACAGCTGGTCCAAAAGTAACCCAACATATATATTTTAGAACCATATAATATGTTTTCATAAATAGAGAAAATAGAGAAACATATTTTACAAAGCAATCAGGGCAAAACGTCACCTCCTGAAGGTTCTACATAAAAAGGCGAGACTTGGTGAACACAGATGTGTTTGATTTTTCACCTAAATGGAGTTACAAACACACTGTATGTGTTGGGATTGAATATTATTCAAAAAACGCATTCGAAAAACCATTATATTTCATTTAGTTATTTTTTAACGATATTCATGTGTTATAGTTCACGAATTGTGGAATTTTTTCAATCTCGGTGAAAAATTAATAATTGTTTGATTTCTCACTTAAATGGAATGACAAACATAGCAAATGTGTTGGGATTGAATATTCTTCAAAAATTATGAGAGAAAGAGACCACAAATAATAAGATTTTTTAAATCTCGACGAAACATTAAGATTTGTATGATTCCTTACCTAAATGAAATCACAAAAACACTCTATATGTTGTGATTGCAGATTCCATAAAAATTTATTTGAAAAGAATTTTACTCAATTCCTGAGTTTTTAATTTTAAACGATTTTCGTGGGTTATACACCACGAATTATGTGATTTTTTTTCAATCTTGGTAAAAAATTAAGATTTGTTAGATTCCTTATCTAAATGGAATCACAAACACACTATATGTGTTGCGATTGAAGATTCTTCAAAAAAATTCATGCAAAAATCATTATGTTCATTTAGTTAATTTTTTAACGATTTTCGTGGGTTATATATAGTCCATGAAATATGAGATTTTTTCAATCTCGATAAAAAATTAAGATTTGTTAGATTCCACACCTAAATGAAATCACAAACACACTATATGTGTTGCGATTAAAGATTTCTCAAAAAATTCATTCGAAAAACTATTATATTTATTTAGTTAGTTTTTTTGCAATTTTCATGGATTATAGTCCATGAATTATGGGGTTTTTTCAATCTTGGTGAAAAATTAAGATTTGTTAGATTACACACCTAAATGGAATCACAAATACACTGTATGTATTGGAATTGAATATTTTTCAAAAAATTCATTTAAAAAACTATTTTATTCATTTAGTTAGTTTTTTAGCAATTTTTGTGGATTATAGTCCATGAATTATGGAGTTTTTCCAATCTCGATAAAAAACTAAGAACTGTTTGTTTCCTCACCTAAATAAAATCACAAACACACATATAGTGTTGAGATTGAAGATTCTTCAAAAAAAAAGCATTCAAAAAACCATTTTATTCATTTCGTTAGTTTTTTTACGATTTTCGTGAGTTATATTCGACGAATTGTTGGAATTTTCCAATATCGGTGAAAAAATAAGAATTGTTTGAATCCTCACCTAAATGAAATCACCAACACATTATATGTGTTGGGACGTGTTGGGATTTAAGATTCTTAAAAAAAATCATTTGAAAAACCATTTTATTCATTTTGTTAGTTTTTTAACGATATTTGTGGGTTATAGACTATGAATTATGGGATTATTCCAATCTTGGTGAAAACTTAAGATTTATTAAATTCATCACCAAAATAGAATGACAAACACACTATATGTATTGTGATTGAAGATTGTTCAAAAATTTCATTTGAAAAACCATTTTATTCAAAAATCACCAACGAATGAGATACTAGAAAAACAAAAATGTTGGTTAATGGCAGTGATAATTTTTCCTCATTGAATGTTCAAAATCTTCAATTTGTTTGAAAAAGACAAAAAGAAGATCAAAGAGAACGAATCCAAAATTCACCATGACTTTTTGTCGTCGCCACTGCCACGACCACAAAGTTATGTTTCACTGCCAAAGCCGTCGTCATCAAAACCACAATCACCTCCAAAACCACCTGAAGACACAACTCCAAGATTATCAAAGATTAGTGGATTATTGGATCATGATATATTGAGACAATTCTTATTACTAAGGATTATTGGACTACAACATGAGAGCCGATTTAGCACAAGTTGTTTACCATTCAAACAATGGGATCCAAAAGAAAGGAAAATTCTATAGAGCAATAATTTTACAACTTTGAGGGCTAGGTTGAAGTGAACCCGGCGGCGGCAATGATGGAAGATTAGGTAGTAATTAATTAATAAATTATCATTAGTAGTTTAGGTAAGAAATTAAAAATTGATAAACTAATATATTATATGAAATTAGAACACACTTACTTGACAATCAGTATAATCAACATAATTGAGGCACAATAGTAATTAAATAATATTTAAGAAAACATTTTAATATCCTCAATATTAAGTCTCCAAAAGAATTCCAAGATAACTAGTATGGATCACACGTCATGCGTTGTAAGTGCACATTAATTTATATACTCATTTTGTTTATATTATAAGATAATAGATGATAATAGTGAACGTTAAGTTTATATTCATGCATAGTAGTCATGTATGAACCACTAATTTGAAGCAACTTCAAAATTATTGTTTGAGTAGAAATTATCTTCTATAAGTTCTTTTTCAAACATAAAAATTAATGCTTGACGCATTGTGCCATGAATCTTGTTGCCCTGTACAATACAATGACTTTCTTAAATATAATACTACCTCCGTTCCTATTATAAGAGACAAACTCCAACAACTATGCAAACCAAGGAAGGTGATTTTTCTAATTTATTATTCTAAAAAAAATACTTTGAATTTCAAAATTATCCCTCACTGAAATTGGTATAGCCACCAATAAATATGCATTGGAACTAATAAACTTGCATGAGAAGAAGATTGTATTATTTATTCAATAAGGTATAAATGAAATTACATATATAATAAACTTTAATTTTATAGAATGTTTTTTATAAAAAAGACCAAAATAAAATTCCATTTTATCTCTTATAAATAGGAACAGAGGTAGTACATGATAAAAACAATAATATTAGTGAATATAAAAGTGTAAATTTATATAACTTTTTTTACAGTTGAATTCATATAGTCTCATGTCAAATGAAAAAGATTGGTTGTTGCGAGACACAACTTGAACACACTAAAACCAAATTACACAAATAACGACATTCAAACTCTCATTACTTTAGTTGATTTCAAATAGTTGATTAATTTTGAGAACCATTTTTTTATTGACTTACATAAATGAGAAGCACAAAAATATGAATGAATACGAAATGAAATTGTTGTGGAAACATAATTTATATTTATAGTGATCTAGAAACATAAAAAGCATGAAATTATGATATTTAATTTAATATAAGACGTGTTTTATTTAAAAAATTATGATTTTCAAATTCATGTAACTGACAAATATGTTTATGAAACATAATATTGATATCGTGACACTTACTTGATTTAAAATAATTTGTTTGTAATTGACAAAATTTATAATATTTGATTTAATATAAGACATTTTATTTATATAATTACGATTTCTATGTAACTGACAAATATGTTTATGAGACATAAAATTGATATTGTAACGTTTATCTACTATAAGCATAATAAAAAAACATGTTGAGTTAATATCTAATTTGTCCTTGGATTTTAAATTTGTGATTTTCTAAATACACATAAACTTGAGGGCATAATCGAAATAATTTGACAACTTTCACCACATTCATCCTGGACTTCCTTTCTGTCTAAATTACTGCTTCGTCCTTTAACTGATTATGCAAGAGACATGATAAAGTAATGTAATGAGAAATTGAGCGAGAAGGTTATTTATGACTTTTCGCAGTTGAATTCAAATTGAAAATATCATTGAAAGTACAAAATACTCACATTGCCCAATGATCTTTCCAATTTCTAAATCTCTATCTCATTCTCTCTCACTTCACGCTCTCTTTCTTCTTCTCTGTTCACACATCTTCTTTTCAATTCAAACCCAATCAAGATAGAGAAAAAAAACTCATGAAAGAAAGAAGAAGATCCATGAAAGAAGAATGCAAAGGAAAAATAGTAACATGGGTTAGTGATAAATGCTTTCTCCTATACACTCTTCACTGTCAAATTTTGAGTTTCTTCTTCATCCTTTAAATGATTGTTGTTCTATTTTAGTGTTACATATGTACATCATGTTATTTGTTAGATCTTGAATATCAAAAGTTCCTCTTTTTTTTTAATGTCTGTTAATATTAATATTGGTTTGTTACAATATATTTTGATTTTTCTAATTTATGGTGTTTATTACTTCAACAACTACAGATTTATTAGTTTGTATTTTTAGTACAAACTTGAATTTATTTGTTAGAATTTACTCATATTTTTAATTTTATGTTGTTTTATTTTTGTTTTACATATGCATACCATGTGTTTGATGAAATGTTGATGTAGATTTTCATCTACTTTGTGTTGTTCTATTTCAATTTTGTATATGCATATTATGTGTTTGATATAATATTGTGAATTTGACGTCAATTTTATGAATTTCAGTGATATAATTGGTTTGTGTCTATCTTATGTTCTGATCCTCACTTTTTCTTTCTTCACTTTTTCATGCCATAATCATTGGGAAAAATATGGGAGCGAAGAATAATACACAAGAAGAAGGAGAACTATTTGTGAAGTTTGCAATGTTGACATTTTCATTGAGGTTGTTACTCATTGAGGAAGAAGAAAGAAAAATGTAAGGTGCTAAAAGATTCTAATAGAGATTCTTTTCTATTTAAGAACTACACGTGTTGAAGTTAAAATGTGAGATACTTTCTGAGTCTATTAGTCCATAGGTTGAGATTTTAATAGAAATTTGTTTCAAAGTCTATTTTATAGTATATTGTAACATGTGTGGTTGCTAACTTGTGCAAGCACATGATTTTTGTTGGCCTGCGTTTTAATCTAGGTAGGTGGAGTTAATCATAGCATTGGTAATGATCTTGTGTTGTTTTTCAGTGTAGTAAAAGGAACATGGCAGGAATTTGAGATGGAATGGAGTCTTTTTGTGTGGCTTTTTATGTGGCTTAAAGGCATAGGAGTGGTGTGCTTTTGAGAAATGGTATTTGAGGTGTATTATTAACTCCTTCTGTGAAATTTGGATTTATGTCTACCTTATGTTTGATTATAAGTCTCTTTTCAACTCATTAGATATGTTTGACTAAAGTAGCATATTTTTTGTAAAATCAAAGACTATATAGCTAAGGATAGTTTTTTCTTTTTATTGTTTATGTTGTAGGATTCATTTTTTATTGAGGCTTATAATACACAGCCTTTTAGAGTCTAAAAAAAGTGATATTGAAATGAGAATGCATGTTGTAAGAAGTAACTTTGATATGGTCATGAAATCTTTTTGTCAACAAGTATACTATCTATGTATTTGTTATGTAATCATTTAAATGTTTTATGATATTCAAAATGTTAATTTAGCCTTTTTGTGTGTATAAAGAATTTTATAATTCATCCTACTCATGTTTAGTGCTACATGTGTCTTTTATTTTTTGTGTGAATTGAATTGATGATTTGACATTGCTACTTCTAAATACCTCAAATATCATAAACCCAATTAAGTATATCTACTAAATTGTGTAGCTTTAGTTTTTTTTTATGGTCATCACTTTATTCTTTAACTACTGGTGTTGTTATTGGAACGTGTATATCCTCTTTGTTATTATGAGTGTACTTTGTGTTGTGAAGTCTCTTCATTACTTATATCTCTTATTTTTCTTAAAATTTAAATAAACTATTATACACGGGGAACAAGTTCTTGGTTATAAACAATTTAACTAATTATCGGAGATGATCGAATTTAACTTAATCATTTGTCTATTTTAATATGTTTCTTTTTCTATTTTGTCAATTTCATCAAAAAAAATCGACGTCTTAAAAATTATTTTTACAACATTAACAACAACCATCCTGATTTTGAATGCCTTTAATTTGTCCGGATTGTCCTTTTGAAAAGTAGATATTCTAAACTAATTGATAGGTCAACAATATAGATGAAGGACATATATTTTTATAGATGGAGATGAATATTGTCAACACTACATCTATTACTTTTAATGATCTACTGCCCAAGGTTGGAAAAAAAATACATGATGTGATTTTTCTTACTCTCTCTTCGTACGTTCTTTCATTCTTCTTTCTTCTCTTTTTTACTTCACCTTTATAATACTTTTGTATCTTAATCCAATTTTTACTTTTTTATTCTATAACTATAAAAATACAAAATCTACTTATTTATTTCATTCTTTCATGTTATTTTGATTCGGTTTTACAATGAGTCAAAACTCCTTCAAAATAGTCTTACTGTAAATAAATAGAAAAACATAGTCAGAATTGAAAGTAAGAATAGTTCAAATGTATTTATTGAAAAATCACGGGAAATAAGTATTCATTTTTGTACAAAACTAATATTTCTTCCAAATCATTAATGAAAATATCGCTATATAGGTGTAAATTATTTTAGGTACCAACAAGGAACAAATCCAATCATGGATTAAACTAAACACAAGTTATTTTTGAAAAATTTAAATAAACTATATTATACACGGGGAACAAGTTCTTGGCTGTGAACAATTTAACTAATTATCATACTCAAGACACTAATTAATGATTACATGGAGATGATCAACTTAATCATTTATCTATTTTAATTTTTTTTTCTCTATTTTTTCATACACATCAAAAAATAATCGACATCTTAAAAAATATTTTTTTAATTATTTTTACCGTATTAAAAATAATTGATAATTTTGTTTTTGAAAACAAACTATAACTATTGAACAAATGATTTTAATGTACAACCACAATCTACTCTCAATGCACTCATGTTCCCTACGACTCAACTCTCGACGCACTCACACCCGCTACGACCCAACTATCGACGCACAACCCGTGCGGTAGCACGGGTATCTTACTAGTTTAATTTTAAAATAATTGTCTGTAACTAAAAGAATAAAATTATAACACATAAATATCAAATCGACATATTATCATCATTAATTTAAAATTGACATGTCATTGTAATTAACGCAAAAGTACACATGTACTTTTCTTATGAAGATGATGACATTTATGTATATTGTAGATTAGATTATTAATATCATTGTTAATAAATAAATTCTTAAATTATGATATAGAAATAGTTATGATAAAATAAAAATTCAAACTATGGTAAATAATTTTTAAAATTACAATAAACTATTAAATGAAAATTTCATTAGATGAAAAATAAATTATTTTGTGGGATATTTATGTACAAATATCGATTTCAAAATTGTTACTTATTTTGCGATAACTAATTTGTAACAACTAAAATATATATTTGAACAATCAATAATGTAAAATAAATTTATTTTTTTTTGGTCGAGACCGGGGTATCCATTGCCGAACGCAGTGACTATTCCTTCGCAAGATTGGAGGCACCTCGTAGGATAATGTAAAATAAAATTGATTCTAAATAATCAATTACAAAATATTTAAAATAAAATAGTAAAGAGATAAATCATTTAATATTGAATGCATGTTAAACAATGGATACAATAACATATTCTAAACAAAAGGAAAATAAAACAATAATTTAAATATTGAACCACAATATTAATCTTTGTCAATGTTGACGTTCTTCAAATTGATCTTTGATTTTGAATTGATTGAGCTTCCACTGAGAAAGGATAAGATATTTTCAATGAATTACTATCAGTTGAATCAAATTTTAAATCAATGTCTACATTAGAATCTTTTGAATTTGTAAAAAAATTTATAGTATCATCAAACATATTCAGAAGATTTTGTACCAATTTAATTATTATAAGGATTAATTTTTTTTTGGTATGGATTATAAGGATTAATATAATAATATATAATATTAACATCATGATTAAATATTATATTCATATCATATGTTGATATTTTTTTACAAAATGAGTATTTGTTTAAATAAAATAATATAAATTCAATCAATAAATGTGCAAGATCAGCATTTTCAATCTTGTCATTGTTAGTGATAGTGAAACTCGCAGTTGGTGCATCAACAACAACGATATTTATTTTGACAAATTATCAAAAATAATTAGTCATAATAGATTATTAATATTTTTAAGTGATTATGTTTAAGGATGTATATAATAAACATTAAAAAATATATGAAATGTATAATCACACTATTGTCTAGATTTTGTTTCTTTAAACTTCATAATCAAATCTTTTGTATTGTAAATTTTCTTCACTATATTAGATAATTCGAACTTAGAATCACTGTTAACTTTTTACTCAACCTTAAATAAGAACGTAGAACCAACTAAGGCAGAAATCTTGTTTGAAATAATTTCAGATGATATATCCTATACAAATACAATATATTCCTTTATATATGTAAATATAAATTAAATGATATACAAATATTAATATTTTTTGTAGCATATTTTTGAGTAAATTACAAACAATACCTCAGTAGATTTAATAATTTTGGACACAGATTTCTTAAACAAAGTGGTTGCGTTTTGATTTATTTTAGAAGTCATTTTGTATTGACTTAAGAAAATGAGAAACACAAAAATGATAAACACGAAAATATATAGTTGGATATGAAATGAAATTGTGAAGTTGTTGTGAAAATCTACAATATATTTATAGTGATTTTTTTAAAAAAATATTTAATTAAATTTATTATATTTAATTTAATATTGACCGTTTTATTTAAATTATCATGATTTTTGCATAACTGACAAATATGTTTATGAGACATGAAATTGATATCGTAACGTTCGTCTAATTTAATTTATTTCTTTTGTAACTGACGAAATAATTATAAAGTCAAAATATCATTTGTAGAAAATCAAAACGTTAAAAATATTAATTTAAAAAATGTAATGTTATCACCATAAATTAGAATAGTACACGTGTACTATTTTTCTATGAAAATGTGGCAAATATATATACTGTAGATACATGTGCAATATAAGCATTTTCAATCTTGTCATTGTTAGTGATAGTGAAACTCGCAGTTAGTTCATCAACAACACCGATATTCTATTTTGACAAATTATAAAAAATAATTAATCATAATAGATTATTAATATTATTAAGTGATCATATAATAAACATTTAAAAAAATATATGAAAAGTATAATCACACTATTGTCAAGATATTGTTTTTTAAATTTCATAATCAAATATTTTATATCGCAGATCTTTTTCACTTTATAAGATGATGTGAACTTATAGTCAATATTGATTTTTTACTCAACCTTAAATAAGAATGTAGAACCAACTAAGACAGGAATCTGATTTGAAATAATTTCAGATGATATATCTTATACAAATACAATTTATTCTTTTAAATATATAAATATAATTTAAACGATATACAAATATTAATATTTTTTGTAGCATATTTTTGAGTAAATTACACACAATACCCCAATAGATAAAATAATTTTGGACACGAATTTCTTGAACAAAGTGGTTGTGTCTTGATCAAATATCGCGAATGTTATACAACCATTCTTACATGTTAAAAATTAAGATTTTAATGATTCCTCACCTAAATGGAATAGCAAATACACTATATGTGTTGGGATCAATGATTCTTCAAAAAACAATTACATAGAAAAACATTTTATTCATTTACTTAGTTTTTGAACGATTTCCGTGGGTTATAGACCACAAATTATAAAAAAAAAAAACACACTACATGTTTTGGGATCAAAGATTCTACAAGAAATTGATTAGAAAGGCATTTTATTTACTTCCTTAGTTTTTTATCGATTTTTGTGTGTCAGAGACCACCAATTATGATATTTTTTCAATCTCGGTTACAAATTAAGAATTGTTTGAATTATCACCTAAATGGAATTACAAACACGCTATATTTGTTGGGAACAAAGATTCTACAAAAAAATTATTAGAAAGGTATTTTATTGATTTCCTTAGTTTTTTAACGATTTTCGTGGGTTATAGATCATGAATTATGAACATTTTCAATCTCAGTTATAAATTAAGAATTGTTTGAATTATCACTTTAATGGAATCACAAACATACAATATCATTTGGGATCAAAGATTCTACAAAATATTGATTGGAAAATCATTTTTTTCATTTATAAAGTTTTCTAACGGTTTTCGTGGGTTATAGACCACGGATTATGAATTTTGTTCAATATAGTTTGAAAATTAAAACTTGTTTGATTCATCACCTAAATAGAATCACAAACACAATAGACCACAAATTATGATTTGTTGTGCTGGGCTTGAGACTATATCTAAGTCGTGTCTTTGTCTTTTGTTTTTTCCACCCGCTTCTCTATCTTTGTGCGGTTGGACCTCTTTAGAAGAATTTTGCATATGTTGTTTAGAAGCAAACTGATTTGTTTTCTTCCCATCAATACCCTTAGACCCACTTCTCTTAGAATTTTGGTTATTCTTATTGTTACTAATATTCTTTGGGATTGACGGTTTCCTATTTTTGTTGCGTACAACAAGCAAATCACCATGAAATTCTGTGATTTTTGTTGCATTAATATTAGACACAAGAGGCATGGAATCTGAAGCTTCTTTTTGATGAATATCACTCATATTCAATTCGGCTTGACTTGATTTAGGCGGAGATCTCGCCCCCTAGCTAGTCGCCGTGGTTGCCGAAAGGTCATTTTTATTTCATACACTATTAGTTTATTATTTACGTCATTTATATTATTGCAAATTATAGTTCATGACATTTATTATTGTTGTGCATATTCCTTGTTCTCTTTAATTATGGAATTGAGACCTAAAAAATGAACCTAAGCAAATGGAGACGGACCAAGAATTAGAATATCGGACAAGTAGTTTAGTTTAAGTTTTCTTTAGTTTTCTTTTTCGTTGTAATAATTGTAATTGCATCGCTTATTATGTTTGTTTTTTCCGCAAGAATTAGATTGTATTTAGGAAATTATGTAACCCTATAAGGATGTAGAAGTGCATTGAATGCATATTTAATTTTTTATCGCTTTCCACATAAACGCTAGATAAAATGCTAAAAAAGAACTTTAATCAGTAGATGTCTTTGACGACCATCCAAAACCAAATAGACACGCCTTGACATAAAATGCCTCTAAACTAACTCTCTTTTTTTTATCAAAATTACATAATTATTCCTAATTCATAATTCTATGATCAAAACTAACGAAAGTGGATTAAAACATGGTTTGATCACTATATTGGCAGGAAATAACTCATGAATAAAGACTTCAATTCCTCACAAATAGTGAGTCATCATTCCTCGCCCAAAAGGATGCACAAACACGGTATATGTGTCGGGATAGAATTTTCTTCAAAAAATGAATTCGAAAAACTATTTATTGCACGCCATGGGGTGTTTATTGATGCGTGTTCTGATACGATACGCCTATGCTTGGGGTCTGTTTGGGGTCGTAGGTCACGAAACCCATTTTGGGTTATAGATTATGAAATCATTTTTTTGCCAATTTCAAGGGTATTTTGGAGTTTTAATGATGAGGGGCAAAAGAGAAAATTTCCAAAAAAATGTTTCATATCCATTGGATATTGATTTTTTTCCCGTTGTTTAACCAAATTAAATCTACACAAAAATTTATACAATCTGACTATCAGAAGTCTCATAAATATAGTTTATTGTTTAACTACTGAAGATATTATTAAAGGGATCAAAGTTGTACCAATTAATCTAATAGTGATTAACGCTAAATTTAATAGAGAAGATCAAAATTCGATTCTCGCAATTGTATTTAGGAAAATATTTAAATCACTTGATACCAAAATCATCCTCAAATTAGATTAATCGGTATAATAGACTGAATAAACTTTAAATTCTTTAGTTTAACTAATAAACTAATTAACAAAAGTTATTTTAACAAATAAATCACTTATTAACTTGTAATATTGTAATTAATATTGTGATTATTGTCAATAAGATTTATGTTATTAAAAACAAACGCATAGAGTAATTATTTGGTCGATTTCAGTTACGAAAAAATTAGATTTTTAGAGACCCGCACTCGCTTGTATACGACAAATCAAGAATGATATCGCAAAATGATTGACTACATTGATACACGACCTGGATCTTGACAAATGCTTCCATTTATGTGTGTTAATGTCAGTATCGAGTCGGTTTGCAAGTATGTGCTTAGCCTTACCTGAAACCTCGAATCCTAGAAATCATGGCAACCATGCAGGGAAATAGGAAACACTAAGTGGAACCACAAAGCCAAAAAAATACAAATGAAACCACAAAATCCTGAAATCACAATTCATTGAAACCACAAATTTGTAAGTCAAAGAATTCGTCGTGTCAGACTTTCCTAATTTCAAGAATTCATGTTTTAAAACGAGATTTCAGAGTTTAGGGTATTTCGTGGTTTCCTACGTGGCTAAGGGTATTTCTGGTATCAAACATGGTTTCATAGATTTCGTGGTTAAGGGTAATTTGTGGTTTAGTGTAATTCGTGGTTAAGGGTAATTTGTGGTTTAGGGTTTAGGGTTTAGGGTTTTAGGGTTTAGGGTTTAGGGTTTAGGGTTTTAGGGTTTTAGGGTTTAGGGTTTAGGGTTTAGGGTTTTAGGGTTTAGGGTTTAGGGTTTAGGGTTTAGGGTTTAGGGTTTAGGGTTTAGGGTTTAGGGTTTAGGGTTTAGGGTTTAGGGTTTAGGGTTTAGGGTTTAGGGTTTAGGGTTTTAGGGTTTAGGGTTTAGGGTTTAGGGTTTAGGGTTTAGGGTTAGGGTTTAGGGTTTAGGGTTTAGGGTTTTAGGGTTTAGGGTTTAGGGTTTAGGGTTTAGGGTTTAGGGTTTAGGGTTTAGGGTTTAGGGTTTAGGGTTTAGGGTTTAGGGTTTAGGGTTTAGGGTTTTAGGGTTTAGGGTTTTAGGGTTTTAGGGTTTAGGGTTTAGGGTTTAGGGTTTAGGGTTTAGGGTTTAGGGTTTAGGGTTTAGGGTTTAGGGTTTAGGGTTTTAGGGTTTAGGGTTTTAGGGTTTTAGGGTTTAAGGGTTTAGGGTTTAGGGTTTTAGGGTTTAGGGTTTAGGGTTTAGGGTTTAGGGTTTAGGGTTTAGGGTTTAGGGTTTAGGGTTTAGGGTTTAGGGTTTAGGGTTTAGGGTTTAGGGTTTTAGGGTTTAGGGTTTTAGGGTTTAGGGTTTTAGGGTTTTAGGGTTTAGGGTTTAGGGTTTAGGGTTTAGTGTTTAGGGTTTAGGGTTTAGGGTTTAGGGTTTAGGGTTTAGGGTTTAGGGTTTAGGGTTTAGGGTTTAGGGTTTTAGGGTTTAGGGTTTAGGGTTTTAGGGTTTTAGGGTTTAGGGTTTAGGGTTTAGGGTTTAGGGTTTAGGGTTTAGGGTTTAGGGTTTAGGGTTTAGGGTTTAGGGTTTAGGGTTTAGGGTTTAGGGTTTAGGGTTTAGGGTTTAGGGTTTTAGGGTTTAGGGTTTAGGGTTTTAGGGTTTAGGGTTTTAGGGTTTAGGGTTTAGGGTTTAGGGTTTAGGGTTTTAGGGTTTAGGGTTTAGGGTTTAGGGTTTAGGGTTTAGGGTTTAGGGTTTAGGGTTTAGGGTTTAGGGTTTAGGGTTTAGGGTTTAGGGTTTAGGGTTTAGGGTTTAGGGTTTAGGGTTTAGGGTTTAGGGTTTAGGGTTTAGGGTTTAGGGTTTAGGGTTTAGGGTTTAGGGTTTAGGGTTTAGGGTTTAGGTTTAGG